>OZ012687.1:35913500-35924843 GCA_963942565.1 Maea johnstoni
GACTGTACGCCCTCGACTTTTCATTCTTATAACACACGGCGGCGAATGAAAACAAGAGGCACCAGTCCAGGCTCCCTGCAAGGAGAAATGGCTTTTTTCAATTTCCCCATAATCACCCAATCTATCCCAGATCAGCATATCGCGCAACCTATAAAAGCATGTAAGCTGTGTTATCTCACTGGTGGCATCTTAAGAACAAGGGCTCTTTAAAGGGGAATCGGTGTCTCCCGTTTGAAGTTTTCTTTTATAATTTATTGTTCCATAAACATAAATAAATACAAGGTACATTTTATGGTATTGTAAGTATAACATTTTCTTTGTAAATATATACATTTCACATCATATCACATTGCAGAGAATATATCAAATCTTATTATAAATATAAATAGTTGTATAGTATTGTTTGAGAGTACGTATAGAAATATTCAAATACAGATATATACATTACATGCAGTACATGGTAGTAGAGACGAGTAAAAGTTTATTTGAGGTGGCTGTATAAGGTTGACCATCTGCCCAGTACCTTCTGAACATTATTCTTGACAGTACCTATGTATATTTCCAGATCCATATGATTTTTAAGTATTCGTTTTATTTTATGGATGTTGAGTTGTTTTTTGTTCCATTTTTGTTTGAATATCTCGTGCTTGATGATGGTTAAAATGTAATTGATAATTATTTCATTATGGATATTACCTATTAGCACTGATTTCTTATCAATATGGAAAGTCTGGGCATATTCATTTGTTAACCAAGTTTTTGTCTGGTTCCAAATTTCCTGGGCAGATGGACAATCATATAATAAATGTGAGATTGTTTCAATCTCGTCACAGTGTTCACATTTCTCTGAGTCCCTAATACCAAATTGTTTTAATGTTCTGTTTGTCACCAGAGTTCTATGTAACACTTGAAATTGGAAGTATCAGCTTCTGGCATTTAATCAGTATTACATATGCATTATATATAGGCACTTCCAGTCCTCCAATTCTTCTAGATTTAATTCGACCCGCCATTTTTTTGGGCCTGGGGGCAGTTTTATGTTTTTTGAGCTGCCAGATCTTTGGAATGTTTTGAGTACCCTTGTTAGCCATCGTATTGGGGGTGGTATATATATATTATATGATACAGGAATTCTTTCCATAGATGTTTTAAAGTTTCTAGGTATGGCTTTACGTACGGCTCCCGTTTGAAGTTCTTAGGGACATAATCCAGAGTTAAGCACACTGGTTTCCGTATCCAATAGTGACTGGCGTAATACCTCGTCTGAAGCCAAAATCGCATAAGACGGAAAAAATTGCAAAGAAAGAAACAAACGAACAACTGAATACCTATTTCTATGCGTTATCGCTTTGTAAACTTGAAGCACTGTGAGGCAACTGTAAAGGTATCCTGCAACTGGCAGAATCCTGGCTATAATTATGGTAGAAGAATATGGAGTTTGGTTTCGACTGATGCAGTACCGACACCCAATTCCTTTAAAAAGGACTGGTCGATCAGACACTCTGACAACCAGTTGTCTCCGGGCAGATCTACCAGATAGCATTGATAAACCAACAAAGTGAATATGACCTAGTCTTGTAGCCCGTAAAAGCACTACTAGTACAAATCCATCAGATATGAAAATTTCTTAGGTCGCAAAGAATGACAGTGGACCTAAACCGACTGGGTGAAAAAAATCAACCAGAATTTAGTGCACGAATATAACATGTAACTGTTCAAAGTTTTAATTAGTGTGGCGATATGTCCTAATGAAGGGTAGAGCGGCAAAATGTATGCAACAAACAAATACGCAATCAATTGTTTGCGCATGCGTGGCCTGAGCAGAAGGTGAGATTGGCGAGATTGGTGTTGATATCCCGGTGATCTCTTGCGCCGTATAAAGAGCTCGTTAATAATAGTCTTTTTCGAGAGCTATTTGTTGGTTAAGTGGTTTCATTGACGCACTATGAATGGTACAATTCTGAGAAATGTTCAGATGGAAAATCGATTTATTCTACATGGCTAAAACTTCTCTGACAGATGGCATCCGAGCGCCTAGAGCAAATGCCCCATGAATAACTGCCGTCCACAGTCGGAATCAAGCCATTTATCCACTTGCCACAGTACAATGCATGCTATACGTCAACTCCCATAGCGGGTCCATATTGCCAGTGAAAGCAGTGAAACACCTAGGAGGATGGTCTGGCCTGTGAGTGGATACGTAAAACACCACCTAGTTTCCATTGATTCATCCCCTCTGACCTTTAACGTCCTGCTTGGACGCGAATAAGGGAAACGGAATATGCAGTCTTTGGCCAAAATTGTGAAGGAAATATGTGAATATATAACCTGTACAGTTATATATATATATATATATATATATATATATATATATATATATATATATATATATATATATATATATATATATATATATATATATATATACATATACATATATATATATATATATATATATATACATATATATATATATATATATACATATACATATATATATATATATATATATATATATATATATATATATATATATATATATATATATATATATATACATATATACAGTTTAAGTCTTATTGTGACAGAAAGATGACTATATATAACATATAACTGCAAAGTTCATGTATTGTTCATTTGCCTTGGCTCTCTCGACGACTGTCAACATCTAGCTTACAGCCCAAGTAGCAGTTACCGCTGGAAGCTAGGCCTTTGTAGGATGTCTTGCAAAAACTATGAATCTTCATGTGCTTTTAGGTTCAGTTTCTACGATATTTTTCATAATACGAACAGAGTACGTACTCCCACACATTTTACAAATACCTCATTAAAACATCAACGACCGACAATTATTCAAACAACACTCTTGGCAATAGTTGTCCATATATGTAAGACCATGAGTAAGTGTGAGATGCTAAATGCTTTATGAGGAGAAATGCCCGGTCTCCACAGGTCTCTAGGCTTGGGAATCACGTCATGATCTGTATGAGACCCTTACTTACTTAGCGGCTTAGGGTAGCATGGTGTTCTTCTTTTGCTTTGTTTTTCTTTTTTTTGTGGAGAATAAAACTTTTCAATACTCGAGTAGAGAGGGTTTGCCTGCAGGGATGCCTACGCTAGGCTTAGAACATAATTGCTATTACGCACAATGGGGTAGGTGGCCACTGAGATCCGTTTATCTTCCTCATATTGGTAGAAAATCTTTCCCACTGCTACGTCTTTTACATGCTCGGATATCCATGAACAATCGTCCCAAGCAATGCACAGACCTGACTATATACGTGTGTACATGTTCAATGCATGGGTCATATATGGAAACAATCATTAGAAATGCTTGAAATTAGAATAAAATGATTCGTCATGCATGAAAGAAACAAGCATCGTTTACGTGTATGTATCCGTATCCAATCCAAGTGTCAAAAGCCCTAGAAATTCCCTGGACTGTCCAGAACACATTACACGTCCCCGATACCCCCGGCCGACCCCTCCCTCGCAAGCACTGACCAGTTCAATCAAATCCAAATGTCAAAGGTCCTGAAAATCAGGTATTCCAAGAAAACACGTCCCCGATACCACCTTCCGACCCCTCCCTCACAGGCAGTGACCAGTTCATGTAAGGCTTGTACTGATAGAGACTCTAGCCCACAGAAGCAATATCACCACTGTTAATTAAGCCTGGCTGGATGTGTACCAAGGCTAGAAGTAATGCCCTTAACCGCCCCTGTCACTCTTCACCAACTATTAGCCAGCTGGGGCTACTTAAAGCACACCTAAATTAACTTGGTCAAATTCCTCTTCAGATCTTAGGCGCAATGGAGTGGGTGACTTGTTGGCCCCAGACGCACTGTAGCTGCACAGATAGTTCGCACGGTATTGGATAAGGGAGAGGTTTTCAGGGTACAACCTCTTCCACTCAGCCCTGGGGGCTAGCCCAATGGCTAGGTAGTCTACGGCATTGTACGCCACTATTGACTTCACATATAAGGCAGCACCATATATAGTTCACACGGTATTGGATAAGGGAGAGGTTTTCAGGGTGTGTCATTCACCGCTGTTGAGTATATCTGCAGTTTCCTTTTCAGCACGTCAGTTATTCATACTAGTATTTTTCCTTAAAAAATAGCGTTTTGATCAGGGATACCTGAATGACTCGTTGTCATTGGGTTCCATCACTTATATGCCTTTTTAATATTTTGTAAAGTAACGTGACTGTGTATATGACTGTATGTGTGTTATATGTCCCATTGTGTAATTTTTTCTATTGTGAGACAAAATAATAAAAGAGAACATATCCTTATCACTTCTCGGGATGTCCTTCAATATGCCTGCCACCTGCCTACTGACAGTTAAACCATGATCAGATCCTTGACAGCATGTACCAACAACTACCCGGGACCGTGAATATTCCTTCAATCCCAGTTTAACCATTTTCCCAAATAGTTGCCCATAACCCAGCCTTCTCAGTAACTTACTTCGACAGAAAGCCCTAAAATCAAATCACGCTCTCTATGTTATCACCTATATTGAGTATACATGCAAATCATACACTGCAAACACAAACGTGTTCGTTTTGAAGAATAATATCATTGACGCACTACGAGTGAAAATCTTGCAAATTGGTAATTCAGTACAATCATTCATGATTAGTTTCCCTGTCTCGGTATGTATTTAGTAACCTTCGAAGCAACAAAACTAAAGAGGTATCAATGCATAGTTATTTGTTTTTTCTACGATAAGGACGAATTTTGTTTAATTACTTTCGTTCCCAATAACACTTTGTATTGTATATCTAGGGAATGCAGTCGACAACTTAACCAACACCATGTATAAATGCATATATTATGATATAAACTATGATTCAGTATAATGTTCATCAGATACTGAAACAATGACTATATTGTAGCTAATGTATTGGAATCGTATTCTTATAGAGCAAAAGTTGTATTTGTAACATACATCGTGTGAAAGGCAGTGCATGGCAAGGAGTTTACAGGGAGAATATGACATACAGGCTAAATCTGCATTAATGTTGCAACTTTTCAACAAAAACGCATCAATACCATAATATGATCGTTATATATGAAACATTTCATTAAACAGGATTACAAACATGTAATTAAAATGAGGGGTTTAGTCCAACAGTTGAAGGCATGTGCGAATTGCATTGTGTGCGTTTGTACATACATATATATATATATATATATATATATATATATATATATATATATATATATATATATATATATATATATATATATATATATATATATATATATATCAAGATTGCATGTTAGAGTCTCGCAGTATACAGTATAAATTAATGGGAGTGACGACTTCATCTGTCTATAAGTGGATACTCGGAAAGCACATAAGCAATCAGCTAAATTGCAAACGTCGGAAGTGGTGCTCACTGCTGCTGACATTGTGCCATTTGATAGCATTGCATGTCAGTTACTATCACCATCAGGAAAGTGTTTATACACGAACAAAGCGTGCAACTTGATGCAGACATTATTAGGTAAATAGGTAGCATTGTTTTGTTATTATCTGTAATTACCCTATTTATCTGAATGAATAGCCCATTGTATCGAGTGGCAATGCTGACCCTTTGCATGCAGAATACAGGTATGAACCAATTTACATTAAGCGTGCTCAATAAAACATAATTTTGTGAGAAATATTCGCATGAGTGTTAGAAAATAACTAGATGGAAATTCCCAAATATAACAATTTCCCCGATTCAAATCAAACACTCTCAAGATATTGATTTGTTATGAATATCATCCTATGATAGAGCTGGAGCTCTTTATATATTTCATATATATATATATATATATATATATATATATATATATATATATATATATATATATATATATATATATATATATATATATATATATATATATATATATATATATATATATATATATATATATATATATATATATATATATATATGCATATATATATATGTATATATATATATATATATATATATATATATATATATATATATATATATGTATATATATATATATATATGTATATATATATATATATATATGTATATATATATATATATATGTATATATATATATATATATATATATATGTATGTATATATATATATATATATATATATATATATATATATATATATATATATATATATATATATATATATATATATATATATATATATAATGGGTACGTGGACGTACCCCACCATTAGTGGATACTTGGTATAAGTATAAAACATAGTGGTAGACCATGGTTATTAATGGTAGGACCAATTGTAAGGTGAGTAGTACCATAATACTGTCGATGTCTCTCTGACAAAGTGATGAGCAGGGAGGGCAATTAAATGAGCCGCCCCATGTAATTCATATCATATGTTAGATATATATTTGTATCCTGTACGCATTCTTTTGCATCAATTATTGATACTCGCTTGCAATTGCATGATATTAGCAGCGCATTTTTTACAATTATATTACAGATACCATTGGTTGTCATATCCATTGGATCCGTGATGGATGCGACATTCATAGAGTCATAGAGGGATGTCACATATGATAATGTATTGATTTAGTATGGGTATATTCTCCTATATTTGAAGCATAAATTGGTATACTATTTATGCTTTCAGCTTTGCGAGACTATCAGCAAAGTTGGTGATATTCCTGGTAAATGGTTGACCAATGAATATCAAATGCGCCCATAATTTGTGATGCATAAGTATAACCTCGTGCCAAATATAAATCAAATTGAAATGTTTGATAGTTATTTGAAGTGTAGTTCAATTAAATATGGGAATATTAATCAAACAGATTTGATCCCTTTGGTACCATTGGGATCTAAGATGAAAGATGAAATTGCTTTCACCCAAATCGTTTACCCGTGCATTTCTGTATTCAATGTATCTGCATCAGGACTGGGTACATTTGAAATGGCATTATCAGTACGCTGCTATGGAGCAGTTGTGAGATTATTTTCTAAAATATTGACACCTAAAATTGTGACGTCATAAAACGTGGCAGTTGGTGTATCTACCACTTAAATGTCGGAGTTGTCATTCTTCTCACCTTTGTATTTTAGGCTTGAAGTGACCTAATATAATCATACTGTTATTATCCTTTGGAGAGCGACCAGTTTCTAGGTGCTGAAACAAGCCATCAACGTTTGGTATAATACGTTTGAGACTGGTTAGATAAATTCATGTTTATCCATTTTTGGGAAAACAAATCTGCATACATTGAGTAGAGGTGGTGGGATCCGTATTGGATCTGCCATTTTGAGACATGGTAGCCCGAGTATGTGGCATCATGTCGGCAATGGTATGTTGTTGCATTGGTTCATCCGATCCATCAAGATCTGGCTCCATGGGTTCTCCGAAGTGATGTTCCACATGTTCAGACATTAGATAAGATAGAAATATAAATACGTGGAAATGTCCTACAATGCGACCAGTTAAGAGCATCCTTAACATCAGCCTTCAATCAGTCATAACGAACTGATTCTCAAGAGTAGTAGCGTTGGAGAAGCAATCATAACAAGATTCACGTGACATATTGTTTAGTCAGTCGTTTTCCACGTGTCATTGTGTACACGTGGTCGCTAGGGTGACGTACATGGACGTTTTGCACGTCACCAACAATTGCGACTATTACTTTGGAGACAAAGGCATTGTTGTCCCTAGAAACGGTTTCGGACCTCAAGAAGGGTCCTCATCAGAGGCAAATGATACGGTCCCATGACTTTGTGTCATGGTTAAGTAATAAAACCACTATGCTATTATATAAATACATGTATAGCATTGTATTTTTTCAGTTAAAAACTTGAAAATTGAGTGCATGTACCCCAATTCAGTATGTTTTGAGGGTAATAAAATGATGCTGTGGTCCATCCCCTGTATGTTTGAGGGATGTAATATTGCTTTCTCCACAGTGTAGGTGGATTTCCTGGCTACTATTCTCGTGTAAAATTAATGTTGGAGTCATAATATACTGGTCCGTTAGGTGGGTTTAACCAAACGGGACACCTGTCCACAAAATGGTGGGGTGGGTATTTTATGAATAATGGGTACGTGGACGTACCCCACCATTAGTGGATACTTGGTATAAGTATAAAACATAGTGGTAGACCATGGTTATTAATGGTAGGACCAATTGTAAGGTGAGTAGTACCATAATACTGTCGATGTCTCTCTGACAAAGTGATGAGCAGGGAGGGCAATTAAATGAGCCGCCCCATGTAATTCATATCATATGTTAGATATATATTTGTATCCTGTACGCATTCTTTTGCATCAATTATTGATACTCGCTTGCAATTGCATGATATTAGCAGCGCATTTTTTACAATTATATTACAGACACCATTGGTTGTCATATCCATTGGATCCGTGATGGATGCGACATTCATAGAGTCATAGAGGGATGTCACATATGATAATGTATTGATTTAGTATGGGTATATTCTCCTATATTTGAAGCATAAATTGGTATACTATTTATGCTTTCAGCTTTGCGAGACTATCAGCAAAGTTGGTGATATTCCTGGTAAATGGTTGACCAATGAATATCAAATGCGCCCATAATTTGTGATGCATAAGTATAACCTCGTGCCAAATATAAATCAAATTGAAATGTTTGATAGTTATTTGAAGTGTAGTTCAATTAAATATGGGAATATTAATCAAACAGATTTGATCCCTTTGGTACCATTGGGATCTAAGATGAAAGATGAAATTGCTTTCACCCAAATCGTTTACCCGTGCATTTCTGTATTCAATGTATCTGCATCAGGACTGGGTACATTTGAAATGGCATTATCAGTACGCTGCTATGGAGCAGTTGTGAGATTATTTTCTAAAATATTGACACCTAAAATTGTGACGTCATAAAACGTGGCAGTTGGTGTATCTACCACTTAAATGTCGGAGTTGTCATTCTTCTCACCTTTGTATTTTAGGCTTGAAGTGACCTAATATAATCATACTGTTATTATCCTTTGGAGAGCGACCAGTTTCTAGGTGCTGAAACAAGCCATCAACGTTTGGTATAATACGTTTGAGACTGGTTAGATAAATTCATGTTTATCCATTTTTGGGAAAACAAATCTGCATACATTGAGTAGAGGTGGTGGGATCCGTATTGGATCTGCCATTTTGAGACATGGTAGCCCGAGTATGTGGCATCATGTCGGCAATGGTATGTTGTTGCATTGGTTCATCCGATCCATCAAGATCTGGCTCCATGGGTTCTCCGAAGTGATGTTCCACATGTTCAGACATTAGATAAGATAGAAATATAAATACGTGGAAATGTCCTACAATGCGACCAGTTAAGAGCATCCTTAACATCAGCCTTCAATCAGTCATAACGAACTGATTCTCAAGAGTAGTAGCGTTGGAGAAGCAATCATAACAAGATTCACGTGACATATTGTTTAGTCAGTCGTTTTCCACGTGTCATTGTGTACACGTGGTCGCTAGGGTGACGTACATGGACGTTTTGCACGTCACCAACAATTGCGACTATTACTTTGGAGACAAAGGCATTGTTGTCCCTAGAAACGGTTTCGGACCTCAAGAAGGGTCCTCATCAGAGGCAAATGATACGGTCCCATGACTTTGTGTCATGGTTAAGTAATAAAACCACTATGCTATTATATAAATACATGTATAGCATTGTATTTTTTCAGTTAAAAACTTGAAAATTGAGTGCATGTACCCCAATTCAGTATGTTTTGAGGGTAATAAAATGATGCTGTGGTCCATCCCCTGTATGTTTGAGGGATGTAATATTGCTTTCTCCACAGTGTAGGTGGATTTCCTGGCTACTATTCTCGTGTAAAATTAATGTTGGAGTCATAATATACTGGTCCGTTAGGTGGGTTTAACCAAACGGGACACCTGTCCACAAAATGGTGGGGTGGGTATTTTATGAATAATGGGTACGTGGACGTACCCCACCATTAGTGGATACTTGGTATAAGTATAAAACATAGTGGTAGACCATGGTTATTAATGGTAGGACCAATTGTAAGGTGAGTAGTACCATAATACTGTCGATGTCTCTCTGACAAAGTGATGAGCAGGGAGGGCAATTAAATGAGCCGCCCCATGTAATTCATATCATATGTTAGATATATATTTGTATCCTGTACGCATTCTTTTGCATCAATTATTGATACTCGCTTGCAATTGCATGATATTAGCAGCGCATTTTTTACAATTATATTACAGATACCATTGGTTGTCATATCCATTGGATCCGTGATGGATGCGACATTCATAGAGTCATAGAGGGATGTCACATATGATAATGTATTGATTTAGTATGGGTATATTCTCCTATATTTGAAGCATAAATTGGTATACTATTTATGCTTTCAGCTTTGCGAGACTATCAGCAAAGTTGGTGATATTCCTGGTAAATGGTTGACCAATGAATATCAAATGCGCCCATAATTTGTGATGCATAAGTATAACCTCGTGCCAAATATAAATCAAATTGAAATGTTTGATAGTTATTTGAAGTGTAGTTCAATTAAATATGGGAATATTAATCAAACAGATTTGATCCCTCAAATCTGTTTGATTAATATTCCCATATTTAATTGAACTACACTTCAAATAACTATCAAACATTTCAATTTGATTTATATTTGGCACGAGGTTATACTTATGCATCACAAATTATGGGCGCATTTGATATTCATTGGTCAACCATTTACCAGGAATATCACCAACTTTGCTGATAGTCTCGCAAAGCTGAAAGCATAAATAGTATACCAATTTATGCTTCAAATATAGGAGAATATACCCATACTAAATCAATACATTATCATATGTGACATCCCTCTATGACTCTATGAATGTCGCATCCATCACGGATCCAATGGATATGACAACCAATGGTATCTGTAATATAATTGTAAAAAATGCGCTGCTAATATCATGCAATTGCAAGCGAGTATCAATAATTGATGCAAAAGAATGCGTACAGGATACAAATATATATCTAACATATGATATGAATTACATGGGGCGGCTCATTTAATTGCCCTCCCTGCTCATCACTTTGTCAGAGAGACATCGACAGTATTATGGTACTACTCACCTTACAATTGGTCCTACCATTAATAACCATGGTCTACCACTATGTTTTATACTTATACCAAGTATCCACTAATGGTGGGGTACGTCCACGTACCCATTATTCATAAAATACCCACCCCACCATTTTGTGGACAGGTGTCCCGTTTGGTTAAACCCACCTAACGGACCAGTATATTATGACTCCAACATTAATTTTACACGAGAATAGTAGCCAG
>OZ012687.1:35925043-36082543 GCA_963942565.1 Maea johnstoni
AAATGTTGCCCACCAAGGATGTTGGAAAGGGATCAGCCTGGCCTTATAATCCTATTGCTGTGGCAATTTCTCTGGATTTGTTTTCTTCTCGAAATGCTACTCATTTGATCTCATGCTTTTCCTTTCCATCTTTAAGAAGTTCTACTGAATAGACTGGAAGAGAGAGGTATCTTCCAAAAGGTGGAAGAAACATATATATATATATATATATAAATATATATATATATATATATATATATATATATATATATATATATATATATATATATATATATATATATATATATATATATATATACTTATATATTAAGCCAATTTCTATAATCATTTCTTTCGGATTTTCTGTTGAGAAATTGAGAAATAAATGCTTTTTTAATTACAATATTGCATAACTAAGGAACAAGGTAAATACAAAAATGATATTCTTGTTTATCTAGCATTTTCTTATTTTCTTAGGTAAAATAGGTTTCGAATAAATTGTTTAGTATTTTATGCACAAAGTGCATATTTGATAACTTTCTTTGACAATTGATACAGAGAAAAAGAGCCAAAGATATGTCTAAATATATATATATATATATATATATATATATATATATATATATATATATATATATATATATATATATATATATATATATATGTATATCTGTATGTGTGTGTGTGTGTCAATATGTCAATCTATTCACATATAAACCTCATAAGCCATGCTAATTTCTATGTTCTTTTTTGTTCTATTCTAGAAGATGGCCGCTGATCGTGCAGATGGCATTCACAGTACACATTTATCACTATGAGAGAAGCTTTCATGTACCGGTGCAAATCTTGAATAAAAAATCAGTGAATCTTTACTTGACTATTGTCTGATTCTAACCCAATATATATCATACATTTCACCAAAATAATTCAGCTGATACTGAAAATCTAATACATGTAAGTACAATTTAACTTAATTAGGAGACCTTAACCAATTTTATCCAATCAGCATTATTTGAATCATTTATGGCAGTCCTAGTGTCCAGGCATATAATTCAGCCCATATTGAAAAGTCTAATTGTATTGTATATTTATTGACCACGCGTCTGCGTAAAAAATACGATACATCAAGATATATCAATAATCATCATCATCATAAGGTACAAAAATATAATCTAAACCTAGGTGTGCTCGACGGCGCCACAACCTCCCTTAAGGGGTGGGTTGTTATACCTGTTCTCGTTGGCAGTCACATAAACCAAACTAGGCTTAAGGTGGCCCTATACTATTAAACCGTCGATCCCTTATGAACCAAACATTATGAATCAAGTTGAACAAAAAGAAATTGTAACAGATAAACTAAACAACGAAACTTTCTACTGCCATGGCAAGATTAAGGTGGACTCAGATTGTTAAACCGGACCAACACCTACCCAAAAGGCCAGTTGAGCCATAGACTTAAGCTGGACTTATCGTTTTGGGACACTATGCAGTAAAAACTCCACGGTGCTTAGACAGAATAGAAAAACAAAAAAAAACAACAGAAAGTATAATTCTCGGCCAAAAGGTAGACCCAGAGAAAGATACGTATAACTTAAGTAACACAACATATATATACATATCAGACGGATTGACTAGGGCTCATATTCCAGGGGCATTAGCTAGAGTCTTAATCCTACAGGTCGCGAAACGGTTAAAAGAAACATCAATTAACCTATGCCCTGCTTTATTTTGTCATTATACATTTTTGAGATGTATCTCGCAGATATTTTCAGTATCTCTATGGTTTGTTCAAATGTTAGTCTGTCATCAATTTTACCAAGCAAGGCAAGAGCTAGATCACCCTGCGCATTCAGTAGCATTTGCCCACTACCATCTGGGATATTTTCAATCATATTCATCATTTCCGTCCTATCATCTTGCCATTTTGGGCACTGAAGTACTAAGTGTTTGACATCATCTATAGCTGCCAGATCGCAGTCCCCACAGAACCTCGAGAATATGGACAATGATTTGAGCCTCACATCATCGTTCTTTAAAAGACTTGCATGTGCAAGTAATTTAACCATCGTCTCGCAGCATTGCATTAAACAGGGGTTAGTATCAGAGACCTTCCACCATCTTACATACCTCGTTGAGCCACACACATCAGACAACAGATCTAGGCTTTGATGGCATTTAACCTGTAAGCGCCAGAAACACTCGTCCAGCTCCCAGGCTCTTTCCCAAACTCTTCATGTATTCATTGCCCATCACATATTAGCTTTTTTAATGCTACACATGGATGTCTGCACGAGTACACGACAAAATGGGCACAGACACACTCACATATATATAAATATATATATATATATATATATATATATATATATATATATATATATATATATATATATATATATATATATATATATATATATATATATAAATATATATAAATATATATATATATATAAATATATATATATATATATATATATATATATATATATATATATATATATATATATATATATATATATATATATATATATATATATATATTTATATATATGTGAGTGTGTCTGTGCCCATTTTGTCGTGTACTCGTGCAGACATCCATGTGTAGCATTAAAAAAGCTAATATGTGATGGGCAATGAATACATGAAGAGAGAAAAAAAAGGAGAAGGAAATATTTAGGGCTAAGGTCGGTATGCATTTCCCGGTAGTAAATATTACAAGACAATGACCATCCCATTAATAGAGCTGATGAGGGGTGACTCCTGATGACGTAACTATAGAAGATTCCTAAGGTAAATAGTGAGCTAAATATATGTTAACTGTATAAGTAGTATTCAGGCATGGACAGTGCGTTACGTCACTGGTTTGCTGCTATACAGTTAAGTACGGGCAGCACATGCAATCATGCAATGCCTACGGCAATACAAACCGCATGAAATTGTATATAAAGAGCTCAGATGCTCCAACCATGGTACCTTTGATCATTTGGCAACTGCTCCTGAAGTATCTCAGCATTTTCCTCCTTTGCTCATCACAATGAATAAGGCAATCTTTGTAGCATTCATGCTGGCTGGTCTTGTGGCTATGATTAGCGCAGTGGGTCCTGGCTACAACCCAGGAGGCAGATAGTAGGTACACGCTTTTTAATCCTTATGCTGCTGGTGGCTAATTTTGTTGATATAATGTACTTGAATGTCAATAACTCGGATTCGGTTACCTGGAAACTTATGGATGGTTCTTTTGCCTCCGAAGTGAGCAAGGTCACATGCATTTTAATCCCAAAGTAATAGCTTTACAAATGTATAAGTGACAAACACATAAGTTTCTTTTTTTAATGAAGGGTTGAACAATCCATAATCAGATATTTCTCAAATGTTAAACGTTACTCAGCATCATGAGATGTGTTCAAAGTTGTCAAATTATCATTATCATTACTATTAATATTTTCATTTTCATTATTATTATTATTATTATCATTATTATTATTATTATTATTATTATTAATATTATTATTATTATTATTATTATTATTACTATTATTATTAGAATCATTATTATTGTAATTATCATTATTATTGCACTATTAATATGACTATCATTGTTAATTTTATTATTATTGTCATTAGTAGTAGTAGTTCATTATTTCATTTTATCATTATCATTTTTATTAGCAGCAGCAGTGGTAGTAGCATCATCAAAATTGTAGTTCTAATCATTATTATCATCACCATATTTTTGTCAGTATTAATCAGTATATAAATTGTACTTATCAAATGGTTATCACTCCTCTTTTCCAGCTACGAGAGAGGGTACGAATATAACAATGGTGCCGCCTACCGCGGAAACGCCTACAATGGAAACGCATATCGCGGAAACGCCTACCGTGGTAATGCCTACCGTGGTAACGCCTACCCTGGTAACAACTATGGTGCAAGCTACGGTTCCTATGCTAATAGCTATGGTGCATACGGTCCTAACAACGCCTACGTCTATTAAATTCACCAGTAGGTATTTCCTGATGCAAATAAAAATTTCAAGTTGTTTTGAGAAAGAATTGTAAGTGAACATCGAATTTTCTTCAACGAATAAAATACGTTTGAAATCAATTGATTGTCAAACCTATCTGTTTAGATTAAAGATGAGGCGTTATTACCCAGCTTATTTACTTATATATTAAGCCAATTTCTATAATCATTTCGTTCGGATTTTTTGTTGAGAAATTGAGAAATAAATGCTTTTTTAATTACAATATTGCATAACTAAGGAACAAGGTAAATACTAAAATGATATTCTTGTTTATCTAGCATTTTCTTATTTTCTTAGGTAAAATAGGTTTCGAATAAATTGTTTAGTATTTTATGCACAAAGTGCATATTTGATAACTTTCTTTGACAATTGATACAGAGAAAAAGAGCCAAAGATATGTCTAAATATATATATATATATATATATATATATATATATATATATATATATATATATATATATATATATATATATGTATATCTGTATGTGTGTGTGTGTGTCAATATGTCAATCTATTCACATATAAACCTCATAAGCCATGCTAATTTCTATGTTCTTTTTTGTTCTATTCTAGAAGATGGCCGCTGATCGTGCAGATGGCATTCACAGTACACATTTATCACTATGAGAGAAGCTTTCATGTACCGGTGCAAATCTTGAATAAAAAATCAGTGAATCTTTACTTGACTATTGTCTGATTCTAACCCAATATATATCATACATTTCACCGAAATAATTCAGCTGATACTGAAAATCTAATACATGTAAGTACAATTGAACTTAATTAGGAGACCTTAACCAATTTTATCCAATCAGCATTATTTGAATCATTTATGGCAGTCCTAGTGTCCAGGCATATAATTCAGCCCATATTGAAAAGTCTAATTGTATTGTATATTTATTGACCACGCGTCTGCGTAAAAAATACGATACATCAAGATATATCAATAATCATCATCATCATAAGGTACAAAAATATAATCTAAACCTAGGTGTGCTCAACGGCGCCACAACCTCCCTTAAGGGTTGGGTTGTTATACCTGTTCTCGTTGGCAGTCACATAAACCAAACTAGGCTTAAGGTGGCCCTATACTATTAAACCGTCGATCCCTTATGAACCAAACATTATGAATCAAGTTGAACAAAAAGAAATTGTAACAGATAAACTAAACAACGAAACTTTCTACTGCCATGGCAAGATTAAGGTGGACTCAGATTGTTATACCGGATCAACACCTACCCAAAAGGCCAGTTGAGCCATAGACTTAAGCTGGACTTATCGTTTTGGGACACTATGCAGTAAAAACTCCACGGTGCTTAGACAGAATAGAAAAACAAAAACAAAAAACAGAAAGTATAATTCTCGGCCAAAAGGTAGACCCAGAGAAAGATACGTATAACTTAAGTAACACAACATATATATACATATCAGACGGATTGACTAGGGCTCATATTCCAGGGGCATTAGCTAGAGTCTTAATCCTACAGGTCGCGAAACGGTTAAAAGAAACATCAATTAACCTATGCCCTGCTTTATTTTGTCATTATACATTTTTGAGATGTATCTCGCAGATATTTTCAGTATCTCTATGGTTTGTTCAAATGTGAGTCTGTCATCAATTTTACCAAGCAAGGCAAGAGCTAGATCACCATGCGCATTCAGTAGCATTTGCCCACTACCATCTGGGATATTTTCAATCATATTCATCATTTCCGTCCTATCATCTTGCCATTTTGGGCACTGAAGTACTAAGTGTTTGACATCATCTATAGCTGCCAGATCGCAGTCCCCACAGAACCTCGAGAATATGGGCAATAATTTGAGCCTCACATCATCGTTCTTTAAAAGACTTGCATGTGCAAGTAATTTAACCATCGTCTCGCAGCATTGCATTAAACAGGGGTTAGTATCAGAGACCTGCCACCATCTTACATACCTCGTTGAGCCACACACATCAGACAACAGATCTAGGCTTTGATGGCATTTAACCTGTAAGCGCCAGAAACACTCGTCCAGCTCCCAGGCTCTTTCCCAAACTTTCCTCTTCCAGTCACATTTTGACCAAAAATGTCCTAGGCGGATCATAGTTACCACATCTCTCATCATTCTGAACGTTGCAACAACATTCATTAGATCGAAAACTACACTACCAAACAAATTCTCCTTCCCCTTATCTGGGTCGGCCAAATACTCTACAGCTCGGACACAAAAAATCACTCGAGAGGGATCATCTGCTTCTAGGGCTAGGAGAGAACGGACAAACATCATTTTCTTAATTTCTATCAACCTTTCGAGCCTAATCCACCCGAGCCCAAAAAACGCACATACATTCGGACACCTTTTAAAGAGCCTCTGCATACGCTTACCTGCATATATCTGGAAACCTTCGATTAACGCGATGCTTTTGTCATTCAAGATCCATATCTCGCTCCCAAACAGAGCAATGGGAACAACAATAGCCCAAAAAATGATGCAACAAGTAGCAACGGTTAAACCGTTCCTACGGATGCCCAGTCCTGAAATAGCATTCAGGGCCTTCCTCGCTTTCGATAGCCTACCGTCTATGCCTTCTACGTCATCTTTGTACAGGCTGACAGTGATACCCACATGTTCATACCTTACCATTTCTTTTACCCATTCATCGCCTAACCTCAAATTCCGGATCGCAGCATTGTGCTTGTTGGTGTTGCATGCCTCGCCGTACACCATAACCCCACTCTTACCAGCATTGTACTGGTACCTCCAGGTACAACCATGCTGATGAACCACCTTAAGAGCTCTCTCCAGCTTGCGTTCCGACAGGCAGCAAGCAGCCAAGTCGTCGGCATACCCTACAGGCGTACTAGGGATCCACCTTATGCTGCAACAGAGATTAGAATTTTGCAGGGCTACTAATAAAGAATTGATAAAGGCCGTATACTTGATCAGGGACATGTATCCGCCCTGATGGATCCCACACTTAAGTTGGTACCATCCGGATACATGTCCCTGAACTCTGGCTACACACCAGAAGTCCAAGTAACAGCGGTACAGAAGTCTCCAGGTCTTTCCTCTAACACCGATATCCCATAGCTGTACAAATAAGCCTTCCACCCAGACAGAATCAAAAGCTTTAGCCACGTCGAAGAAGGCAACGCTCACAAGATCGTTATCCTCCATCGACGTGGCTACAGTCTCATTGAGCAATAAAGAAGTGTTAAGGCAAGACCTGCCTTTCTTACAGGCATTTTGTAGGCCAGAAACAGCACCTACTCCGGTCCACCATCCTTTCATCCTTCTCCAGACCAAGACCTCGAAAAGCTTGTTAAAAACTGACAACAACGTGATTCCTCTATAGCTGTTTGGGTCCAGGGGACACGCACCCTTATATTACCTTTAAAGAGTGGCACGTGGACCCCTACCCTGAAACATTTAGGAATGTGCTCCGACTCCCTAATGAGGTTAAACAACATTGAGATTATCCGAGCCAAATCTATACCAGCATAGCACAGATGCTCTGCAGAAATCATATCAAGCCCACAAGCTTTCCCTTTATTAAGAAGTTTGATGGCATTACTTACCTCCTGCACGCTAAACGGGACCTCCATAAACTGATCAGTTTCTATGCCCTCATAATACGTACGTATAGTTGGTTTAGTTGGCTTTGATAACCTCCGTAAAACTACAAAACACAAACACAAACAAATTATCAAACCATAAGCGTACCATTAACATGCCATGAATATACTATTAACATGTCATTAACATGCCATGAACATACCATTAACAACCTATTAATAAGTCATACAGAAACGATCAATAAGTCAGAACAAGTCACTGACAACTTAGTGGAAAGCCATTATACACAAGCACTACATGTACAATTATTGATAGCATCTGGCTTTCCATTACGTGTAGTCTATATCATGTCATGTTGTAAGTTACAACTGCTAGCCTATAAAGTCACATGTAACATCAAAAGAGCAAGTAAAGTAGTAAAAATATATTACAACAACTAGACAAGTAATTCTTATAGAAGATACCTCTTTGGGCAGCAATCCAATCTTGCCATATAGCTAGCCATCTAGTGCATAAATATATATATATATATATATATATACACATATATATATATATACATATATATATATATATATATATATATATATATATATATATATATATATATATATATATATATACATATATATATATACAGGTGAACTTGGATATGACGGACCACTGTACGATGGATTCTTGCATATGACGGACGATATGCTTGGTCCCAGTCCGATGCATATCAAGTATTAGTCATATGTATACGACGGATTTTGCATATGACGGACCAATTTTCCTGGTCCCATTGAGTCCGTCATATCCAAGTTCACCTGTATATATATATATATATATATATATATATATATATATATATATATATATATATATATATATATATATATATATATGTATATGTATATATATATATATATATATATATATATATATATATATATATATATATATATATATATATATATATATATATATGTACACACCAAATGCTCATGAAATGTTTAATAACATTTGTAATTTTTACAATTAATATTTCAACTTGAAATTAGCTTGCTTATCACAGGTACCCTTGACACGTTTTCTTATAATACTTATATTACTAAAATCAAAAATAAACGCCATACAGTTTTGCCCCTAAAAAGGGTCTTATAAATGTAGAGTAGGTACTTTAATTTCCCTATTCTATATACCAGCGATTCAATCGACTCAATTGCGATAATACCTTAGGATAACACTTGGTAGGGCTATAGTGATGTTGAGAAATCTAACCCGATAAAAATTATTCCTTGTGTGTTTTGAAATGTTGTGGAGGAAAATGATAATCTTATTAGCACTATGTATTTTCTAATTGAGTGCAATAACGTTTTTCGGCCGGGTTTTTGTAGCGATTTAATCTAAACTGTAATCATCATCATCACCATCCTTGTAAAAATAAGGATAATAATAAAAACAGAAATAATGATAATAATAGTAATAATAATCATACTACTGCTACTACTACTACTACTACTACTACTACTACTACTACTACTATAACTACTACTACTTCTACTACTACTACTACTACTACTACTACTACTACTACTACTACTACTACTACTACTACTACTACAACTACTACTACCTTGATCATCATCAACAAAAAAATTATGCTATTAATAATATTGATAATGATAATAACAATGACAATAATAATGATAATAATAATAATGATGATAACAATAACGATGACAATACTGATGCCTATACTAGTAGTAGCAGTAGTAGTAGTAGTAGTAGTAGTAGTAGTAGTAGAAGTAGTAGTAGTAGTAGTAGTAGTAGTAGTAGTAGTAGTAGTACTAGTACTAGTTTTGCTACTACTACTACTACTACTACTACTACTACTACTACTACTACTACTACTACTACTGCTGCTGCTGCTACTGCTACTGCTGGCTGCTACTACTGTCTATAATGATAATAATGAAAATGATAAACGATAATTATGATAATAATTATCATCATCAGAAAGCAATTGATATTGGGTGAGCATGAATTTTTTATCACAATACCAAGTATTGAGCTGAATCCTCATCACTTCGATGGTGAGGAATCATAAGTAGCACTCAACTAAGAATAAACCAAAGGTAATTGTTATTCAACAATCCGCCTGGAATGCGTCCAGTAAACTAGTCACACATGACCCCCATATTTTCAGGGATTAAGTCAAATCCCTGGGAATTTTAAGGATTAATAGTAAAATCCCTGAGTGAAACAGGGGTTTGACAAAATCCCTGAAAATTTTAGGGATTTGACTTAATCCCTGGTATTTTCCCGGTTTCTTCTGAAAGAAATGGAAGAAAAATATAGAATGAGACCTATGATAATAAACTATGGATTATGAATAACATTAATGGGCAGTTATAGACAATCAGAATGATATAAGGTAGAATAGTTTATATACATGCCATTATAATCATACAATATATTACATGCATTCCCAATGTCACACTTTGTTCAACGCATGTCAATGTGTTTTGCCCGATAGATACCTTGTACATACATGACCCTTTACATACTAGTTTAATCCTATAAATGCTGTTCTAAGTTAACCATACAAAGCTATTTGGCAAGAAAACAGAGAGATAACATCCTTTTAACTCACTGACTAGTGTATCATACACCTGGACTGTCTCTTAATAGAAATATCTTGATAACAAAGAAATACTTTCATTTTTAGGTTTAGCTCACACCCTTGAAATAGTGTTCCAATAGTTTTCCATACAAAAAGTTATGTTTTAGGTTTCCCCACTATTTGTGCACTCTTGGTGCTTATGTCTAGTTTAACCCTTGGTCTATACACACACTTCTGCAAAATTCTATTAATCCATTTACATGTGAATCATACACCTGGCCTGACTCTTACAGAAATATCAGGATAACAAAGCGATATTTTGAGAAATATTTGGTTGAAAGTTAATCTTACTCTTGTGTTTTAAGATAGAACTTTTGAAATATTTCTCAGTTAGTTCTCATACAATAAGTTTGTTCTAGGTTTCCACACCATTTGTGCACTCCTGGTGCTAATGTGCTGGTCAATGCTGATCACTGATCAGTTATCTCTGTCTAATGATGTAATGTTTCTTTATAACTTGAGCATAGACAATACAATACGATTAGTTTTATATCCAGGATGCTGGTCCATCATTTATGTGTGTGTATTTATATATATATATATATATATATATATATATATATATATATATATATATATATATATATATATATATATATATATATATATATATATATATATATATATATAAATAATAGTCCAGGTCCTACATTCCCCTTCACATCCTATTGCAGATTCCGACATATTTCGCTGCTTTTTCTACCCCAGGACGGTTGCTGATCTTGTTGTGAATGAGTCCAAATGATGAAAAGATTCTCTCAATGGATGTAGATGATAATCAAGCAGAGTGCAGCTGTATCAGAAGTTCCAACTAGTCCTGGCAAAGCAGCATACTTCAGGCCCTCAAACCAGGTCAAAGGGTAAATGTTGCCCACCTTGAAAAAGGATGTTGGAAAGGGATCAGCCTGGCTTTATAATCCTATTGCTGTGGCAATTTCTCTGTATTTGTTTTCTTCTCGAAATGCTACTCATTTGCTCTCATGCTTTTCCTTTCCATCTTTAAGAAGTTCTACTGAAAAGACTGGAAGAGAGAGGTATCTTTCAAAAGGTGGAAGAAACATATATATATATATATATATATATATATATATATATATATATATATATATATATATATATATATATATATATATATATATATATATATATATATATGTGAGTGTGTCTGTGCCCATTATGTCGTGTACTCGTGCAGACATCCATGTGTAGCATTAAAAAAGCTAATATGTGATGGGCAATGAATACATGAAGAGAGAAAATAAAGGAGAAGGCAATATTTAGGGCTAAGGTCGGTATGCATTTCCCGGTAGTAAATCTTACAAGACAATGACCATCCCATTAATAGAGCTGATGAGGGGTGACTCCTGATGACGTTACTATAGAAGATTCCTAAGGTAAATAGTGAGCTAAGTATATGTTAACTGTATAAGTAGTATTCCGGCATGGACAGTGCGTTACGTCACTGGTTCGCTGCTATACAGTTAAGTACGGGCAGCACATGCAATCATGCAATGCCTACGGCAATACAAACCGCATGAAATTGTATATAAAGAGCTCAGATGCTCCAACCATGGTACCTTTGATCATTTGGCAACTGCTCCAGAAGTATCTCAGCATTTTCCTCCTTTGCTCATCACGATGAATAAGGCAATCTTTGTAGCATTCATGCTGGCTGGTCTTGTGGCTATGATTAGCGCAGTGGGTCCTGGCTACCACCCAGGAGGCAGATAGTAAGTACACGCTTTTTAATCCTTATGCTGCTGGTGGCTAATTTTGTTGATACAATGTACTTGAATGTCAATAACTCGGATTCGGTTACCTGGAAACTTATGATTGGTTCTTTTGCCTCCGAAGTGAGCAAGGTCACATGCATTTTAATCCCAAAGTAATAGCTTCACAAATGTATAAGTGACAAACACATACGTTTCTTTTTTTAATGAAGGGTTGAACAATCCATAATCAGATATTTCTCAAATGTTAAACGTTACTCAGCATCATTAGATGTGTTCAAAGTTGTCAAATTATCATTATCATTACTATTAATATTTTCATTTTTTTTATTATTATTATTATTATCATTATTATTATTATTATTATTATTATTATTATTATTATTATTATTATTAATAATATTATTATTATTATTATTATTATTATTATTATTATTATTATTATTATTATTATTATTATTACTATTATTATTAGAATCATTATTATTGTAATTATTATTATTATTGCACTATTAATATGACTATCATTGTTAATTTTATTATTATTATCATCATTAGTAGTAGTAGTTCATTATTTCATTTTATCATTATCATTTTTATTAGCAGCAGCAGTGGTAGTAGCATCATCAAAATTGTAGTTCTAATCATTATTATCATCACCATATTTTTGTCAGTATTAATCAGTATTAAAATTGTACTTATCAAATGGTTATCACTCCTCTTTTCCACCTACGAGATAGGGTACGAATATAACAATGGTGCCGCCTACCGCGGGAACGCCTATCGCGGAAACGCCTACCGCGGGAACGCCTACCGCGGAAACGCCTACCCTGGTAACAACTATGGTGCAAGCTACGGTTCCTATGCTAACAGCTATGGTGCATACGGTCCTAACAACGCCTACGTCTATTAAATTCACCAGTAGGTATTTCTTAGGTCCTGATGAAAATAACATTTGCAAGTTAATTAGAAAAACAATTGTAAGTGGACATCGAATTTTCTTCAACGAATCAAATACGTTTGTAATCAATTGATTGTCAAACCTATCTGTTTAGATTAAAGATGAGGCTTTATTACCCAGCTTATTTACTTATATATTTAGCCAATATTCATAACCATTTCTTTCGGATTTTTGTTGAGAAATTCAGAAATAAATGCTTTTTTAATTTCAATAGTGCATAACTTAGGAACAAGGTAAATAAATAAAACTGATATTCTTGTTTATCTAGCATTTTCATATTTTCTTAGGTAAAATAGATTTCGAATAAATTGTTTAGTATTTTATGCGCAAAGTGCATATTTGATAACTTTCATTGAAAATTGATACAGAGAAAAAGAGCCAAAGATATGTCTAAATACATATATATATATATATAAATATATATATATATATATATATATATATATATATATATATATATATATATATATATATATATATGTTTGTATATGTATATCTATGTGTCAAAATTGACAATCTATTCACAAATAAACCTCATAAGCCATGCTAATTTCTATGTACTTTTTTGTTCTACTCTAGAAGATGGCCGCTGATCGTGCAGATGGCATTCACAGTACACATTTATCTTTATGAGAGAAGCTTTCATGTACCGGTGCAAATCTTGAATAAAAAATCAGTGAATCTTTACTTGACTATTGTCTGATTCTTACCCAATATATATATCATACATTCCACCGAAATAATTCAGCCGATAATGAAAATTTGATACATGTAAGTTCAATTGAACTTAATCAGGAGACCTTAACCATTTTTATCCAATCAGCATTATTTGAATCATTTATGGCAGTCCTAGTGTCCAGGCATATAATTCAGCCCATATTGAAAAGTCTAATACATGTAAATACAATTGAAATTAATCAGAGGACCATTCCTATCTCTCTCCAATCAGCACAATTTGAACCACGAATTGCAGTCCTAACAGTAGACATAGACAGCACTCCCATCCTTGTATTCTCGCAGTTGCACCAGTCATAGTAACTACAAAATGTCCTTTCGTGGAAAAAAATCCTTTCAATTTGATAATACCCATGATAAAAGTAACATGACAGATCAGTGTATGATCTCAACGAACTATGGCTATGATGAATAATTACACGCACTCACTCAGACACACTTCCCAACCAAACTTCTCAAAGTAGGATTGTATTCCTCAACCATTCACCCCCTTGATTGTTTAAAAGGAGTTGAAAAGTTGAGATATAGCTAAAGGGTCAAGAGAATAGCATGTTGTATTGAGGCATGTGAGAATGTTGTCAGAGACCTGGATTCACATGGCTGTTTTCACCGTCTACAGTACCAACATTTAATTCCTGCACTAAATGCCCGGGCATAATACGCGACCGCACGCCCGATTTCCACCCAGTTTCCTAGGCATGGATACATGGATGACTTCACAACTCAATACGTGGGTCATCGATGTGTTTGGCTTATTTTTTGACATGTTATCAATGGGTGTTTTCACAACCAGGCTCTGGCAGACGACCGGTCGACTGGTTCAGGAATTAGATGTCTGTACTGTACTTTCCTTTTCCTTCTCCACTTATGACAATTTTGTCAAAATGGCAGAAAATGGCAATGATGTACAGTCTCAAATTATCATCATTCTTAGATGCATTTAATTTAGAATCCAGTAAAAATATTCAAATACCCTGCTGAAGCCCATGTTAATATTTATAGTGATTGCACTGAGCGGCGAAAACAGTAAGTAATCAACACATTTATTTACATCTCTAGGCGGTACGAAATAAAGTACCGAACTACAAATCGGAGGAGAATAGTAAAGACAACCCCTTCAAAATAATGGAATTTAACTTTTAAAAACTTCTGCAATATGATCTGTTGGAGATTATTTAGTGAGTTTATTACTTTGTAATGATATGTATTGTGACTAGTGCTGCCACATAGGGAATGGTGTTTAAACTAATGTTTACCTAACACGTGCTCTATGCAGGATTCCTATTGTTTAGCATGTGGTCATGTGATTGTAATTGCTCTCCCAATTTAGAAGTACTGTACATATAAAAAGGGGAACGGCGGAACCCACATTGAATTCAGTGAAAACACATGGTCTGTTCTTCTTGTTCTTTGGTCCTGAATCATGATTGAATACAGAGATTAATTTTCAACATAGCCCATAAATATCCTATATAAGTATTAAAATTTAAAATGTTAAAGTATGCACAAAAGAATCTGATGATAATGCTTTGCGCAAGTGTGCAAGGTGGCATAATAAAAACCATACACCATATATGTTTTATAACATAGTTAGACAATAGGATTTTAAAACAAAAACAGCAATTAGGCACGCGAGAACAAAATTAGATTCATGTAATCGACCTTTTTGAGACACTGATTTGAATAGTCACCTCCCTATTCCTAAACATATAACACTGATTAGATTATCACCATAAAAAGTCAAACTAAGTATTATATAAATGTATATATATATATATATATATATATATATATATATATATATATATATATATATATATATATATGTATATATATTTAAATATATATATAGTGTTGCGGGTGTTGCGAGGATGAAGGAAAACAGCGCCAAAGGTTCGACTGCAGGTTTAGTTGGCTTTGATAACCTCCGTAAAACTACAAGACACAAACACAAACAAATTATCAAACCATTAGCGTACCATTAACATGCCATGAATATACCATTAACATGTCATTAACATGCCATGAACATACCATTAACAACCTATTAATAAGTCATACAGAAACTATCAATAAGTCAGAACAAGTCACTGACAACTTAGTGGAAAGCCATTATACACAAGGACTACATATACAATTATTGATAGCATTTGGCTTTCAATTACGTGTAGTCTATATCATGTCATGTTGTAAGTTACAACTGCTAGCCTATTAAGTCATATGTAACATCAAAAGAGCAAGTAAAGTAGTAAAAATATATTACAACAACTAGACAAGTAATTCTTATAGAAGATACCTCTTTGGGCAGCAATCCAATCTTGCCATATAGCTAGCCATCTAGTGCATAAATACATATATATATATACACACACATATATATATATATATATATATATATATATATATATATATATATATATATATATATATATATATATATATATATATATATATATATATATATATATATTTATATATATATATATGTATATATATATATATATATATATATATATATATATATATATATATATATATATATATATATATATATATATATGTATATATATATATATATATATATATATATATATATATATATATATATATATATATATATATATATATATATATATATATATATATATATATATATATATATATATATATATACATATAGTATACAGTTAGGGAGTTCTTAAACACTGACAATTAGTAAAGAATGTTACCAAATGCTCATGAAATGTTTAATAACATTTGTATTTTTTACAATTAATATTTCAACTTGAAATTAGCTTGCTTATCACAGGTACCCTTGACACGTTTTCTTATAATACTTATATTACTAAAATCAAAAATAAACGCCATACAGTTTTGCCCCTAAAAAGGTCTTATAAATGTAGAGTAGGTACTTTAATTTCCCTATTCTCTATACCAGCGATTCAATTGAATCTACTACTACTACTACCTTGATCATCATCAACAAAAAAATTATGCTATTGATAATATTGATAATGATAATAACAATGACAATAATAATGATAATGATAATAATGATGATAATAATAACGATGACAATACTGATGCCTATACTAGTAGTAGTAGTAGTAGTAGTAGTAGTAGTAGTAGTAGTAGTAGTAGTAGTAGTAGTAGTAGTAGTAGAAGTAGTAGTAGTAGTAGTAGTAGTAGTAGTAGTAGTAGTAGTAGTAGTAGTATTGCTACTACTACTACTACTACTACTACTACTACTACTACTACTACTACTACTGCTACTGCTACTGCTACTGCTGGCTGCTACTACTGTCTATAATGATAATAATGAAAATGATAAACGATAATTGTGATAATAATTATCATCATCAGAAAGCAATTGATATTGGGTGAGCATGAATTTTTTATCACAATACCAAGTATTGAGCTGAATCCTCATCACTTTGATGGTCAGGAATCATAAGTAGCACTCAACTAAGAATAAACCAAAGGTAATTGTTATTCAACAATCCGCCTGAAATGCGTCCAGTAAACTAGTCAAAAATGACCCCCATATTTTCAGGGATTAGGTCAAATCCCTGGAAATTTTAAGGATTTAGTCAAATCCCTGAGTGAAACAGGGATTTGACAAAATCCCTGAAAATTTTAGGGATTTGACTTAATCCCTGGTATTTTCCCGGTTTCTTCCGAAAGAAATGGAAGAAAGATATAGAATGAGACCTATGATAATAAACTATGGATTATGAATAACATTAATGGGCAGTTATAGACAATCAAAATGATATAAGGTAGAATAGTTTATATACATGCCATTATAATCATATACAATATATTACATGCATTCCCAATGTCACACTTTGTTCAACGCATGTCAATGTGTTTTGCCCGATAGATACCTTGTACATACATGACCCTTTACATACTAGTTTAATCCTATACATGCTGTTCTAAGTTAACCATACAAAGTTATTTGGCAAGAAAACAGAGAGATAACATCCTCTTAACTCACTGACTAGTGTATCATACACCTGGACTGTCACTTAATAGAAATATCTTGATAACAAAGAAATACTTTCATTTTTAGGTTTAGCTCACACCCTTGAAATAGTGTTCCAATAGTTTTCCATACAAAAAGTTATGTTTTAGGTTTCCCCACTATTTGTGCACTCTTGGTGCTTATGTCTAGTTTAACCCTTAGTCTATACACACACTTCTGCAAAATCCTATTAATCCATTTACATGTGAATCATACACCTGGCCTGACTCTTACAGAAATATCAGGATAACAAAGCGATATTTTGAGAAATATTTGGTTGAAAGTTAATCTTACTCTTGTGTTTTATGATAACACTTTTGAAATATTTCTCAGATAGTTCTCATACAATAAGTTTGTTCTAGGTTTCCACACCATTTGTGCACTCCTGGTGCTAATGTGCTGGTCAATGGTGATCACTGATCAGCTTTCTCTGTCTAATGATGTAATGTTTCTTTATAACTTGAGCATAGACAATACAATACGATTAGTTTTATATCCAGGATGCTGGTCCATCATTTATGTGTGTGTATATATATATATATATATATATATATATATATATATATATATATATATATATATATATATATATATATATATATATATATATATATATATATATATATATATATATATATATATATATATATATATATATATATATATATATATATATATATATATATATATATATATAAATAATAGTCCAGGTCCTACCTTCACCTTCACATCCTATTGCAGATTCCGACATATTTCGCTGCTTTTTCTACCCCAGGACGGTTGCTGATCTTGTTGTGAATGAGTCCAAATGATGAAAAGATTCTCTCAATGGATGTAGATGATAATCAAGCAGAGTGCAGCTGTATCAGAAGTTCCAACTAGTCCTGGCAAAGCAGCATACTTCAGGCCCTTAAACCAGGTCAAAGGGTAAATGTTGCCCACCTTGAAAAAGGATGTTGGAAAGGGATCAGCCTGGCTTTATAATCCTATTGCTGTGGCAATTTCTCTGGATTTGTTTTCTTCTCGAAATGCTACTCATTTGGTCTCATGCTTTTCCTTTCCATCTTTAAGAAGTTCTACTGAAAAGACTGGAAGAGAGAGGTATCTTCCAAAAGGTGGAAGAAACATATATATATATATATATATATATATATATATATATATATATATATATATATATATATATATATATATATATATATATATATATATATTATTCATATATATATATATATATATATATACATATATATATATATATATATATATATATATATATATATATATATATATATATATATATATATATATATATATATATATATATATATATATATATATATATATATATATATATATATATATATATATATATATATATATATATATATATATATATATATATATATATGTGAGTGTGTGTGTGCCCATTATGTCGTGTACTCGTGCAGACATCCATGTGTAGCATTAAAAAAGCTAATATGTGATGGGCAATGAATACATATAGAGACAAAATAAAGGAGAAGGCAATATTTAGGGCTAAGGTCGGTATGCATTTCCCGGTAGTAAATCTGACAAGACAATGACCATCCCATTAATAGAGCTGATGAGGGGTGACTTCTGATGACGTTACTATAGAAGATTCCTAAGGTAAATAGTGAGCTAAGTATATGTTAACTGTATAAGTAGTATTCAGGCATGGACAGTGCGTTACGTCACTGGTTCGCTGCTATACAGTTAAGTACGGGCAGCACATGCAATCATGCAATGCCTACGGCAATACAAACCGCATGAAATTGTATATAAAGAGCTCAGATGCTCCAACCATGGTATCTTTGATCATTTGGCAACTGCTCCAGAAGTATCTCAGAATTTTCCTCCTTTGCTCATCACGATGAATAAGGCAATCTTTGTAGCATTCATGCTGGCTGGTCTTGTGGCTATAATTAGCGCAGTGGGTCCTGGCTACAACCCAGGAGGCAGATAGTAAGTACACGCTTTTTAATCCTTATGCTGCTGGTGGCTAATTTTGTTGATACAATGTACTTGAATGTCAATAACTCGGATTCGGTTACCAGGAAACTTATGATTGGTTCTTTTGCCTCCGAAGTGAGCAAGGTCACATGCATTTTAATCCCAAAGTAATAGCTTTACAAATGTATTAGTGACAAACACATAAGTTTCTTTTTTTAATGAAGGGTTGAACAATCCATAATCAGATATTTCTCAAATGTTAAACGTTACTCAGCATTATGAGATGTGTTCAAAGTTGTCAAATTATCATTATCATTACTATTAATATTTTCATTTTTTTTATTATTATTATAATTATCATTATTATTATTATTATTATTATTATTATTATTATTATTATTATTATTATTATTATTATTATCATTATTATTATTATTATTATTATTATTATTATTATTATAATTATTATTATTATTACTATTATTATTAGAATCATTATTATTGTAATTATCATTATTATTGCACTATTAATATGACTATCATTGTTAATTTTATTATCATTATCATCATTAGTAGTAGTAGTTCATTATTTCATTTTATCATTATCATTTTTATTAGCAGCAGCAATGGTAGTAGCATCATCAAAATTGTAGTTCTAATCATTATTATCATCACCATATTTTTGTCAGTATTAATCAGTATAAAAATTGTACTTATCAAATGGTTATCACTCCTCTTTTCCAGCTACGAGAGAGGGTACGAATATAACAATGGTGCCGCCTACCGCGGGAACGCCTATCGCGGAAACGCCTACCGCGGGAACGCCTACCGCGGAAACGCCTACCGTGGAAACGCCTACCCTGGTAACAACTATGGTGCAAGCTACGGTTCCTATGCAAACAGCTATGGTGCATACGGTCCTAACAACGCCTACGTCTTTTAAATCCACCAGTAGGTATTTCTTAGGTCCCGATGAAAATAACATTTGCAAGTTAATTAGAAAAACAATTGTAAGTGGACATCGAATTTTCTTCAACGAATCAAATACGTTTGTAATCAATTGATTGTCAAACCTATCTGTTTAGATTAAACATGAGGCTTTATTACCCAGCTTATTTACTTATATATTTATTCATAACCATTTCTTTAGGATTTTTGTTGAGAAATTCAGAAATAAATGCTTTTTTAATTTCAATAGTGCATAACTTAGGAACAAGGTAAATAAATAAAACGGATATTCTTGTTTATCTAGCATTTTCATATTTTCTTAGGTAAAATAGATTTCGAATAAATTGTTTAGTATTTTATGCACAGTGTGCATATTTGATAACTTTCATTGAAAATTGATACAGAGAAAAAGAGCCAAAGATATGTCTAAATACATATATATATATATATATATATAAATATATATATATATATGTATATATATATATATATATTTATATATATATATATATATATACATAATTATATAGATATGTATGGATATGTATATCTATGTGTGCATGTGTCAAAATGACAATCTATTCACAAATAAACCTCATAAGCCATGCTAATTTCTATGTACTTTTTTGTTCTATTCTAGAAGATGGCCGCTGATCGTGCAGATGGCATTCACAGTACACATTTATCTTTATGAGAGAAGCTTTCATGTCCCGGTGCAAATCTTGAATAAAAAATCAGTGAATCTTTACTTGACTATTGTCTGATTCTTACCCAATATATATATCATACATTCCACCGAAATAATTCAGCCGATACTGAAAATTTGATACATGTAAGTTCAATTGAACTTAATCAGGAGACCTTAACCATTTTTATCCAATCAGCATTATTTGAATCATTTATGGCAGTCCTAGTGTCCAGGCATATAATTCAGCCCATATTGAAAAGTCTAATACATGTAAATACAATTGAAATTAATCAGAGGACCATTCCTATCTCTCTCCAATCAGCACAATTTGAACCACGAATTGCAGTCCTAACAGTAGACATAGACAGCACTCCCATCCTTGTATTCTCGCAGTTGCACCAGTCATAGTAACTACAAAATGTCCTTTCGTGGAAAAAAATCCTTTCAATTTGATAATACCCATGATAAAAGTAACATGACAGATCAGTGTATGATCTCAACGAACTATGGCTATGATGAATAATTACACGCACTCACTCAGACACACTTCCCAACCAAACTTCTCAAAGTAGGATTGTATTCCTCAACCATTCACCCCCTTAATTGTTTAAAAGGAGTTGAAAAGTTGAGATATAGCTAAAGGGTCAAGAGAATAGCATGTTGTATTGAGGCATGTGAGAATGTTGTCAGAGACCTGGATTCACATGGCTGTTTTCACCGTCTACAGTACCAACATTTAATTCCTGCACTAAATGCCCGGGCATAATACGCGACCGCACGCCCGATTTCCACCCAGTTTCCTAGGCATGGATACATGGATGACTTCACAACTCAATACGTGGGTCATCGATGTGTTTGGCTTATTTTTTGACATGTTATCAATGGGTGTTTTCACAACCAGGCTCTGGCAGACGACCGGTCGACTGGTGCAGGAATTAGATGTCTGTACTGTACTTTCCTTTTCCTTCTCCACTTATGACAATTTTGTCAAAATGGCAGAAAATGGCAATGTACAGTCTCAAATTATGATCATTCTTAGATGCATTTAATTTAGAATCCAGTAAAAATATTCAAATACCCTGCTGAAGCCCATGTTAATATTTATAGTGATTGCACTGAGCGGCGAAAACAGTAAGTAATCAACACATTTATTTACATCTCTAGGCGGTACGAAATAAAGTACCGAACTACAAATCGGAGGAGAATAGTAAAGACAACCCCTTCAAAATAATGGAATTTAACTTTTAAAAACTTCTGCAATATGATCTGTTGGAGATTATTTAGTGAGTTTATTACTTTGTAATGATATGTAGTGTGACTAGTGCTGCCACATAAGGAATGGTGTTTAAACTAATGTTTACCTAACACGTGCTCTATGCAGGATTCCTATTGTTTAGCATGTGGTCATGTGATTGCAATTGCTCTCCCAATTTAGAAGTACTGTACATATAAAAGGGGCACGGCGGAACCCACATTGAATTCAGTGAAAACACATGGTCTGTTCTTCTTGTTCTTTGGTCCTGAATCATGATTGAATACAGAGATTCATTTTCAACATGGCCCATATATATCCTATATAAGTATTAAAATTTAAAATTATATGTATGCACAAAAGAATCTGATGATAATGCTTTGCGCAAGTGTGCAAGGGGGCATAATAAAAACCATACACCATATATGTTTTATAACATAGTTAGACAATAGGATTTTAAAACAAAAACAGCAATTAGGCACGCGAGAACAAAATTAGATTCATGTAATCGACCTTTTGAGACACTGATTTGAATAGTCATCTCCCTATTCCTAAAAATATAACACTGATTAGATTATCACCATAAAAAGTCAAACTAAGTATTATATAAATGCATATATATATATTTATATATATATATATATATATATATATATATATATATATATATATATATATATATATATATATATATATATATGTATATATATTTAAATATATAAATAGTGTTGCGGGTGTTGTGAGGATGAAGGAAAACAGCGCCAAAGGTTCGACTGCAGGTTTAATTGGCTTTGATAACCTCCGTAAAACTACAAGACACAAACACAAACAAATTATCAAACCATTAGCGTACCATTAACATGCCATGAATATACCATTAACATGTCATTAACATGCCATGAACATACCATTAACAACCTATTAATAAGTCATACAGAAACTATCAATAAGTCAGAACAAGTCACTGACAACTTAGTGGAAAGCCATTATACACAAGCACTACATATACAATTATTGATAGCATTTGGTTTTCCATTACGTGTAGTCTATATCATGTCATGTTGTAAGTTACAACTGCTAGCCTATAAAGTCACATGTAACATCAAAAGAGCATGTAAAGTAGTAAAAATATATTACAACAACTAGACAAGTAATTCTTATAGAAGATACCTCTTTGGGCAGCAATCCAATCTTGCCATATAGCTAGCCATCTAGTGCATAAATACATATATATATACACACATATATATATATATATATATATATATATATATATATATATATATATATATATATATATATATATATATATATATATATATATATATATATATATATATGTATATGTATATATATAAATATATATATATATATATATATATATATATATATATATATATATATATATATATATATATATATATATATATATATATATATATATACATATAGTATACAGTTAGGGAGTTCTTAAACACTGACAATTAGTAACGAATGTTACCAAATGCTCATGAAATGTTTAATAACATTTGTAATTTTTACAATTAATATTTCAACTTGAAATTAGCTTGCTTGTCACAGGTACCCTTGACACGTTTTCTTATAATACTTATATTACTAAAATCAAAAATAAACGCCATACAGTTTTGCCCCTAAAAAGGTCTTATAAATGTAGAGTAGGTACTTTAATTTCCCTATTCTATATACCAGCGATTCAATTGGTTCAGACATTGCGATAATACCTTAGGATAACACTTGGTAGGGCTAAAGTGATGTTGAGAAATCTAACCCGATAAAAATTATTCCTTGTGTGTTTTGAAATGTTGTGGAGGAAAATGATAATCTTATTACCACTATGTATTTTCTAATTGAGTGCAATAACGTTTTTCGGCCGGGTTTTTGTAGCGATTTAATCTAAACTGTAATCATCATCATCACCATCCTTGTAAAAATAAGGATAATAATAAAAACAGAAATAATGATAATAATAGTAATAATAATCATGATAGATATGCCATTACTACTGCTGCTACTACTACTACTACTACTACTACTACTACTACTACTACTACTACTACTACTACTACTACTACTACTATAACTACTACTACTACTACTACTACTACTACTACAACTACTACTGCTACTACTACTACTACTACTACTACTACTACTACTACTACTACTACTACTACTACTACAACTACTACTACCTTGATCATCATCAACAAAAATATTATGCTATTAATAATATTGATAATGATAATAACAATGACAATAATAATGATAATGATAATAATGATGATAATAATAACGATGACAATACTGATGCCTATACTAGTAGTAGTAGTAGTAGTAGTAGTAGTAGTAGTAGTAGTAGTAGTAGTAGTAGTAGTAGTAGTAGTAGAAGTAGTAGTAGTAGTAGTAGTAGTAGTAGTAGTAGTAGTAGTAGTTATATATATATATATGTATATGTATATATATAAATATATATATATATATATATATATATATATATATATATATATATATATATATATATATATATATATATATATATATATATATATATATACATATAGTATACAGTTAGGGAGTTCTTAAACACTGACAATTAGTAAAGAATGTTACCAAATGCTCATGAAATGTTTAATAACATTTGTAATTTTTACAATTAATATTTCAACTTGAAATTAGCTTGCTTGTCACAGGTACCCTTGACACGTTTTCTTATAATACTTATATTACTAAAATCAAAAATAAACGCCATACAGTTTTGCCCCTAAAAAGGTCTTATAAATGTAGAGTAGGTACTTTAATTTCCCTATTCTATATACCAGCGATTCAATTGGTTCAGACATTGCGATAATACCTTAGGACAACACTTGGTAGGGCTAAAGTGATGTTGAGAAATCTAACCCGATAAAAATTATTCCTTGTGTGTTTTGAAATGTTGTGGAGGAAAATGATAATCTTATTAGCACTGTGTATTTTCTAATTGAGTGCAATAACGTTTTTCGGCCGGGTTTTTGTAGCGATTTAATCTAAACTGTAATCATCATCATCACCATCCTTGTAAAAATAAGGATAATAATAAAAACAGAAATAATGATAATAATAGTAATAATAATCATGATAGATATGCCATTACTACTGCTACTACTACTACTACTACTACTACTACTACTACTACTACTACTACTACTACTACTACTACTACTACTACTATAACTACTACTACTACTACTACTACTACTACTACTACTACTACTGCTACTACTACTACTACTACTACTACTACTACTACTACTACTACTACTACTACTACTACTACAACTACTACTACCTTGATCATCATCAACAAAAATATTATGCTATTAATAATATTGATAATGATAATAACAATGACAATAATAATGATAATGATAATAATGATGATAATAATAACGATGACAATACTGATGCCTATACTAGTAGTAGTAGTAGTAGTAGTAGTAGTAGTAGTAGTAGTAGTAGTAGTAGTAGTAGTAGTAGAAGTAGTAGTAGTAGTAGTAGTAGTAGTAGTAGTAGTAGTATTGCTACTACTACTACTACTACTACTACTACTACTACTACTACTACTACTACTACTGCTACTGCTACTGCTGGCTGCTACTACTGTCTATAATGATAGTAATGAAAATGATAAACGATAATTATGATAATAATTATCATCATCAGAAAGCAATTGATATTGGGTGAGCATGAATTTTTTATCACAATACCAAGTATTGAGCTGAATCATCATCACTTTGATCGTGAGGAATCATAAGTAGCACTCAACTAAGAATAAACCAAAGGTAATTGTTATTCAACAATCCGCCTGAAATGCGTCCAGTAAACTAGTCAAAAATGACCCCCATATTTTCAGGGATTAAGTCAAATCCCTGGAAATTTTAAGGATTAATAGTCAAATCCCTGAGTGAAACAGGGATTTGACAAAATCTCTGAAAATTTTAGGGATTTGACTTAATCCCTGGTATTTTCCCGGTTTCTTCCGAAAGAAATGGAAGAAAGATATAGAATGAGACCTATGATAATAAACTATGGATTATGAATAACATTAATGGGCAGTTATAGACAATCAGAATGATATAAGGTAGAATAGTTTATATACATGCCATTATAATCATACAATATATTACATGCATTCCCAATGTCACACTTTGTTCAACGCATGTCAATGTGTTTTGCCCGATATATACCTTGTACATACATGACCCTTTACATACTAGTTTAATCCTATAAATGCTGTTCTAAGTTAACCATACAAAGTTATTTGGCAAGAAAACAGAGAGATAACATCCTTTTAACTCACTGACTAGTGTATCATACACCTGGACTGTCTCTTAATAGAAATATCTTGATAACAAAGAAATACTTTCATTTTTAGGTTTAGCTCACACCCTTGAAATAGTGTTCTAATAGTTTTCCATACAAAAAGTTATGTTTTAGGTTTCCCCACTATTTGTGCACTCTTGGTGCTTATGTCTAGTTTAACCCTTGGTCTATACACACACTTCTGCAAAATTCTATTAATCCATTTACATGTGAATCATACACCTGGCCTGACTCTTACAGAAATATCAGCGATATTTTGAGAAATATTTGGTTGAAAGTTAATCTTACTCTTGTGTTTTAAGATAACACTTTTGAAATATTTCTCAGTTAGTTCTCATACAATAAGTTTGTTCTAGGTTTCCACACCATTTGTGCACTCCTGGTGCTAATGTGCTGGTCAATGCTGATCACTGACCAGTTATCTCTGTCTAATGATGTAATGTCTCTTTATAACTTGAGCATAGACAATACAATACGATTAGTTTTATATCCAGGATGCTGGTCTATCATTTATGTGTGTGTATATATATATATATATATATATATATATATATATATATATATATATATATATATATATATATATATATATATATATATATATATATATATATATATATATATATATATATATATATATATATATATATATATACATATATATATATATATATATATATATATACATATATATATATATATATATATATATACATATATATATATATATATATATATATATATATACATATATATATATATATATATATATATATATATATATATATATATATATATATATATATATATATATATATATATATATATATATATATATATATATATATATATATATATATATATATATATATATATATATATATATATATATATATATATATAAATAATAGTCCAGGTCCTACATTCCCCTTCACATCCTATTGCAGATTCTGACATATTTCGCTGCTTTTTCTACCCCAGGACGGTTGCTGATCTTGTTGTGAATGAGTCCAAATGATGAAAAGATTCTCTCAATGGATGTAGATGATAATCAAGCAGAGTGCAGCTGTATCAGAAGTTCCAACTAGTCCTGGCAAAGCAGCATACTTCAGGCCCTTAAACCAGGTCAAAGGGTAAATGTTGCCCACCTTGAAAAAGGATGTTGGAAAGGGATCAGCCTGGCTTTATAATCCTATTGCTGTGGCAATTTCTCTGGATTTGTTTTCTTCTCGAAATGCTACTCATTTGGTCTCATGCTTTTCCTTTCCATCTTTAAGAGGTTCTACTGAAAAGACTGGAAGAGAGAGGTATCTTCCAAAAGGTGGAAGAAACATATATATATATATATATATATATATATATATATATATATATATATATATATATATATATATATATATATATATATATATATATATATATATATATATATATATATATGTGTGAGTGTGTGTGTGCCCAGTATGTCGTGTACTCGTGCAGACATCCATGTGTAGCATTAAAAAAGCTAATATGTGATGGGCAATGAATACATATAGAGACAAAATAAAGGAGAAGGCAATATTCATGGCTAAGGTCGGTATGCATTTCCCGGTAGTAAATCTGACAAGACAATGACCATCCCATTAATAGAGCTGATGAGGGGTGACTCCTGATGACGTTACGATAGAAGATTCCTAAGGTAAATAGTGAGCTAAATATATGTTAACTGTATAAGTAGTATTCAGGCATGGACAGTGTGTTACGTCACTGGTTCGCTGCTATACAGTTAAGTACGGGCAGCACATGCAATCATGCAATGCCTACGGCAATACAAACCGCATGAAATGGTATATAAAGAGCTCAGATGCTCCAACCATGGTATCTTTGATCATTTGGCAACTGCTCCACAAGTATCTCAGCATTTTCCTCCTTTGCTCATCACGATGAATAAGGCAATCTTTGTAGCATTCATGCTGGCTGGTCTTGTGGCTATGATTAGCGCAGTGGGTCCTGGCTACAACCCAGGAGGCAGATAGTAAGTACACGCTTTTTAATCCTTATGCTGCTGGTGGCTAATTTTGTTGATACAATGTACTTGAATGTCAATAACTCGGATTCGGTTACCTGGAAACTTATGATTGGTTCTTTTGCCTCCGAAGTGAGCAAGGTCACATGCATTTTAATCCCAAAGTAATAGCTTTACAAATGTATAAGTGACAAACACATAAGTTTCTTTTTTTAATGAAGGGTTGAACAATCCATAATCAGATATTTCTCAAATGTTAAACGTTACTCAGCATCATGAGATGTGTTCAAAGTTGTCAAATTATCATTATCATTACTATTAATATTTTCATTTTTATTATTATTATTATTATTATTATCATTATTATTATTATTATTATTATTATTATTATTATTATTATTATTATTATTATTATTATTATTATTATTATTACTATTATTATTAGAATCATTATTATTGTAATTATCATTATTATTGCACTATTAATATGACTATCATTGTTAATTTTATTATTATTATCATTAGTAGTAGTAGTTCATTATTTCATTTTATCATTATCATTTTTATTAGCAGCAGCAGTGGTAGTAGCATCATCAAAAGTGTAGTTCTAATCATTATTATCATCACCATATTTTTGTCAGTATTAATCAGTATAAAAATTGTACTTATCAAATGGTTATCACTCCTCTTTTCCAGCTACGAGAGAGGGTACGAATATAACAATGGTGCCGCCTACCGCGGAAACGCCTACAATGGAAACGCATATCGCGGAAACGCCTACCGTGGTAACGCCTACCGTGGTAACGCCTACCCTGGTAACAACTATGGTGCAAGCTACGGTTCCTATGCTAATAGCTATGGTGCATACGGTCCTAACAACGCCTACGTCTATTAAATTCACCAGTAGGTATTTCCTGATGCAAATGAAATTTTCAAGCTGTTTTGAGAAAGAATTGTAAGTGAACATCGAATTTTCTTCAACGAGTCAAATACGTTTGAAATCAATTGATTGTCAAACCTATCTGTTTAGATTAAAGATGAGGCGTTATTACCCAGCTTATTTACTTGAGAAATAAATGCTTTTTTAATTACAATATTGCATAACTAAGGAACAAGGTAAATACAAAAATGATATTCTTGTTTATCTAGCATTTTCTTATTTTCTTAGGTAAAATAGGTTTCGAATAAATTGTTTAGTATTTTATGCACAAAGTGCATATTTGATAACTTTCTTTCACAATTGATACAGAGAAAAGGAGCCAAAGATATGTCTAAATATATATATATATATATATATATATATATATATATATATATATATATATATATATATATATATATATATATATATATATATATATATATATATATATGTATATCTGTATTTGTGTGTGTGTGTGTGTCAAAATGTCAATCTATTCACATATAAACCTCATAAGCCATGCTAATTTCTATGTTCTTTTTTGTTCTATTCTAGAAGATGGCCGCTGATCGTGCAGATGGCATTCACAGTACACATTTATCACTATGAGAGAAGCTTTCATGTACCGGTGCAAATCCTGAATAAAAAATCAGTGAATCTTTACTTGACTATTGTCTGATTCTAACCCAATATATATCATACATTTCACCGAAATAATTCAGCTGATACTGAAAATATAATACATGTAAGTACAATTGAACTTAATTAGGAGACCTTAACCAATTTTATCCAATCAGCATTTTTTGAATCATTTATGGCAGTCCTAGTGTCCAGGCATATAATTCAGCCCATATTGAAAAGTCTAATAAGAGAACACATTTATTTACATCTCAAGGTGGTACGAAATAAAGTACCTAACTACAAATCGGAGGAGAATAGTAAAGGCAACCCCTTCAAAATAATGGAATTAAATTTTCTAAAATTTCTGCAATATGACCTGTTGGAGATTATTTAGTGACTTTATTACTTTGAAATGTCATGTAGTGTGACTAGTGCTGCCACATAGGGAATGATGTGGGTGACTTATAAAGGAGCCTATTAAAAAAAATTCGAATACTACAAGACTTCACAAAATGATGGGAAAAGATGTCACACTGTTTGATGAAACGTGGACCTCTTTTATAACTGACTTAGGATACCTATTGTTTAGCATGTGGTCATGTGATTGTAATTGCTCTCCCAATTTAGAAGTACTGTACATATAAAAGGGGCACGGCCGAACCCATATTGAATTCAGTGAAAACACATGGTCTGTTCTTCTTGTTCTTTGGTCCTGAATCATGATTGAATACAGAGATTAATTTTCAACATGGCCCATATATATCCTATATAAGTATTAAAATTTAAAATTATATGTATGCACAAAATAATCTGATGATAATGCTTTGCGCAAATGTGCAAGGGGGCATAATAAAAACCATACACCATATATGTTTTATAACATAGTTAGACAATAGGATTTTAAAACAAAAACAGCAATTAGGCACGCGAGAACAAAATTAGATTCATGTAATCGACCTTTTTGAGACACTGATTTGAATAGTCATCTCCCTATTCCTAAAAATATAACACTGATTAGATTATCACCATAAAAAGTCAAACTAAGTATTATATAAATGTATATATATATATATATATATATATATATATATATATATATATATATATATATATATATATATATATATATATATATATATATATATATATTATATGTATATATATTTAAATATATATATAGTGTTGCGGGTGTTGTGAGGATGAAGGAAAACAGCGCCAAAGGTTCGACTGCAGGTTTAGTTGGCTTTGATAACCTCCGTAAAACTACAAGACACAAACGCAAACAAATTATCAAACCATTAGCGTACCATTAACATGCCATGAATATACCATTAACATGTCATTAACATGCCATGAACATACCATTAACAACCTATTAATAAGTCATACAGAAACTATCAATAAGTCAGAACAAGTCACTGACAACTTAGTGGAAAGCCATTATACACAAGCACTACATATACAATTATTGATAGCATTTGGCTTTCCATTACGTGTAGTCTATATCATGTCATGTTGTAAGTTACAACTGCTAGCCTATAAAGTCACATGTAACATCAAAAGAGCAAGTAAAGTAGTAAAAATATATTACAACAACTAGACAAGTAATTCTTATAGAAGATACCTCTTTGGGCAGCAATCCCATCTTGCCATATAGCTAGCCATCTAGTGCATAAATACATATATATATACACATATATATATATATATATATATATATATATATATATATATATATATATATATATATATATATATATATATATATATATATATATATATATACATATATATATATATATATATATATATATATATATATATATATATATATATATATATATATATATATATATATATATATGTATATATATAAATATATATATATATATATATATATATATATATATATATATATATATATATATATATATATATATATATATATATATGTTTATATATATATATATATATATATATATATATATATATATATATATATATATATATATATATATATATATATATATATATATATATATATATACATATAGTATACAGTTAGGGAGTTCTTAAACACTGACAATTAGTAAAGAATGTTACCAAATGCTCATGAAATGTTTAATAACATTTGTAATTTTTACAATTAATATTTCAATGTGAAATTAGCTTGCTTATCACAGGTACCCTTGACACGTTTTCTTATAATACTTATATTACTAAAATCAAAAATAAACGCCATACAGTTTTGCCCCTAAAAAGGGTCTTATAAATGTAGAGTAGGTACTTTAATTTCCCTATTCTATATACCAGCGATTCAATTGGTTCAAACATTGCGATAATACCTTAGGATAACACTTGGTAGGGCTATAGTGATGTTGAGAAATCTAACCCGATAAAAATTATTCCTTGTGTGTTTTGAAATGTTGTGCAATAACGTTTTTCGGCCGGGTTTTTGTAGCGATTTAATCTAAACTGTAATCATCATCATCACCATCCTTGTAAAAATAAGGATAATAATAAAAACAGAAATAATGATAATAATAGTAATAATAATCATGATAGATATGCCATTACTATTGCTACTACTACTACTACTACTACTACTACTACTACTACTACTACTACTACTACTACTACTACTACTACTAATACTACTACTACTACTACTACAATTGCTACTCCTACTGCTGGCTGCTACTACTGTCTATAATGATAATAATGAAAATGATAAACGATAATTATGATAATAATTATCATCATCAGAAAGCAATTGATATTGGGTGAGCATGAATTTTTTATCACAATACCAAGTATTTAGCTGAATCCTCATCATTTTGATGTTCAGGAATCATAAGTAGCACTCAACTAAGAATAAACCAAAGGTAATTGTTATTCAACAATCCGCCTGAAATGCGTCCAGTAAACTAGTCAAATATGACCCCCATATTTTCAGGGATTAAGTCAAATCCCCGGAAATTTTAAGGATTTAGTCAAATCCCTGAGTGAAACAGGGATTTGACAAAATCCCTGAAAATTTTAGGGATTTGACTTAATCCCTGGTATTTTCCCGGTTTCTTCCGAAAGAAATGGAAGAAAGATATAGAATGAGACCTATGATAATAAACTATGGATTATGAATAACATTAATGGGCAGTTATAGACAATCAAAATGATATAAGGTAGAATAGTTTATATACATGCCATTATAATCATACAATATATTACATGCATTCCCAATGTCACACTTTGTTCAACGCATGTCAATGTGTTTTGCCCGATAGATACCTTGTACATACATGACCCTTTACATACTAGTTTAATCCTATAAATGCTGTTCTAAGTTAACCATACAAAGTTATTTGGCAAGAAAACAGAGAGATAACATCCTCTTAACTCACTGACTAGTGTATCATACACCTGGACTGTCACTTAATAGAAATATCTTGATAACAAAGAAATACTTTCATTTTTAGGTTTAGCTCACACCCTTGAAATAGTGTTCCAATAGTTTTCCATACAAAAAGTTATGTTTTAGGTTTCCCCACTATTTGTGCACTCTTGGTGCTTATGTCTAGTTTAACCCTTGGTCTATACACACACTTCTGCAAAATCCTATTAATCCATTTACATGTGAATCATACACCTGGCCTGACTCTTACAGAAATATCAGGATAACAAAGCGATATTTTGAGAAATATTTGGTTGAAAGTTAATCTTACTCTTGTGTTTTAAGATAACACTTTTGAAATATTTCTCAGTTAGTTCTCATACAATAAGTTTGTTCTAGGTTTCCACACCATTTGTGCACACCTGGTGCTAATGTGCTGGCCAATGCTGATCACTGATCAGTTATCTCTGTCTAATGATGTAATGTTTCTTCATAACTTGAGCATAGACAATACAATACGATTAGTTTTATATCCAGGATGCTGGTCCATCATTTATGTGTGTGTAAATATATATATATATATATATATATATATATATATATATATATATATATATATATATATATATATATATATATATATATATATGTATATATATATATATATATATATATAATAGTCCAGGTCCTACATTCCCCTTCACATCCTATTGCAGATTCCGACATATCTCGCTGCTTTTTCTACCCCAGGACGGTTGCTGATCTTGTTGTGAATGAGTCCAAATGATGAAAAGATTCTCTCAATGGATGTACATGATAATCAAGCAGAGTGCAGCTGTATCAGAAGTTCCAACTAGTCCTGGCAAAGCAGCATACTTCAGGCCCTTAGACCAGGTCAAAGGGTATATGTTGCCCACCTTGAAAAAGGATGTTGGAAAGGGATCAGCCTGGCTTTATAATCCTATTGCTGTGGCAATTTCTCTGGATTTGTTTTCTTCTCGAAATGCTACTCATTTGGTCTCATGCTTTTCCTTTCCATCTTTAAGAAGTTCTACTGAAAAGACTGGAAGAGAGAGGTATCTTCCAAAAGGTGGAAGAAACATATATATATATATATATAAGGCAGTGCTTAGAGTGTGTGCGCTATATGCTGCCAGTTGCTCTGGAATATCCCCTGGGGGATTGAAATGGTTTCCGTGTGTACAGTGCCTGCTAGGGGAGGAAGGTCGTGTGAGCACTTCGGTGGATACAAGACTATGAACCGAATACCTTTACCTTTATATATATATATATATATATATATATATATATATATATATATATATATATATATATATATATATATATATATATATATATATATATATATATATATATATATATATATATATATATATATATATATTTATTTATTCATATATATATATATATATATATACACACATATATATATATATATATATATATATATATATATATATATATATATATATATATATATATATATATATATATATATATATATATATGTGAGTGTGTGTGTGCCCATTATGTCGTGTACTCGTGCAGACATCCATGTGTAGCATTAAAAAAGCTAATATGTGATGGGCAATGAATACATATAGAGACAAAATAAAGGAGAAGGCAATATTTAGGGCTAAGGTCGGTATGCATTTCCCGGTAGTAAATCTGACAAGACAATGACCATCCCATTAATAGAGCTGATGAGGGGTGACTCCTGATGACGTTACTATAGAAGATTCCTAAGGTAAATAGTGAGCTAAGTATATGTTAACTGTATAAGTAGTATTCAGGCATGGACAGTGCGTTACGTCACTGGTTCGCTGCTATACAGTTAAGTACGGGCAGCACATGCAATCATGCAATGCCTACGGCAATACAAACCGCATGAAATTGTATATAAAGAGCTCAGATGCTCCAACCATGGTATCTTTGATCATTTGGCAACTGCTCCACAAGTATCTCAGCATTTTCCTCCTTTGCTCATCACGATGAATAAGGCAATCTTTGTAGCATTCATGCTGGCTGGTCTTGTGGCTATGATTAGCGCAGTGGGTCCTGGCTACCACCCAGGAGGCAGATAGTAAGTACACGCTTTTTAATCCTTATGCTGCTGGTGGCTAATTTTGTTGATACAATGTACTTGAATGTCAATAACTCGGATTCGGTTACCTGGAAACTTATGATTGGTTCTTTTGCCTCCGAAGTGAGCAAGGTCACATGCATTTTAATCCCAAAGTAATAGCTTTACAAATGTATAAGTGACAAACACATAAGTTTCTTTTTTAATGAAGGGTTGAACAATCCATAATCAGATATTTCTCAAATGTTAAACGTTACTCAGCATCATGAGATGTGTTCAAAGTTGTCAAATTATCATTATCATTACTATTAATAATTTCATTTTTTTTATTATTATTATTATTATCATTATTATTATTATTATTATTATTAATATTATTATTATTATTATTATTATTATTATTATTATTATTATTATTATTATTATTATTACTATTATTATTAGAATCATTATTATTGTAATTATCATTATTATTGCACAATTAATATGACTATCATTGTTAATTTTATTATTATTATCATTAGTAGTAGTAGTTCATTATTTCATTTTATCATTATCATTTTTATTAGCAGCAGCAGTGGTAGTAGCATCATCAAAATTGTAGTTCTAATCATTATTATCATCACCATATTTTTGTCAGTATTAATCAGTATTAAAATTGTACTTATCAAATGGTTATCACTCCTCTTTTCCAGCTACGAGAGAGGGTACGAATATAACAATGGTGCCGCCTACCGCGGGAACGCCTACCGCGGGAACGCCTACCGCGGAAACGCCTACCGTGGAAACGCCTACCCTGGTAACAACTATGGTGCAAGCTACGGTTCCTATGCTAATAGCTATGGTGCATACGGTCCTAACAACGCCTACGTCTATTAAATCCACCAGTAGGTATTTCTTAGGTCCTGATGAAAATAAAATTTGCAAGTTAATTCGAGAAACAATTGTAAGTGGACATCGGATTTTCTTTAATGAATCAAAAACGTTTGTAATCAATTGATTGTCAAACCTATCTGTTTAGATTAAAGATGAGGCTTTATTACCCAGCTTAATAACTTATATATTAAGCCAATATTCGTAATCATTTCTTTCGGATTTTTACTGAGAAATTGAGAAGTAAATGCTTTATTAATTACAATAGTGCATAACTAAGGAACAAGGTAAATAAAAATATTCTTGTTTATCTAGCATTTTCATTATTTTCTTAGGTAAAATAGGTATTTTAAGTATTTTATGCACAAAGTGCATATTTGATAACTTTCATTGAAAATTGATACAGAGATACAAAGATATGTCTAAATATATATATATATATATATATATATATATATATATATATATATATATATATATATATATATATATATATATATATAAATATATATATATATATATAAATACATATATATATATATATATATGTATATAAATGTATGTGTGCGTGTGTCAAAATGACAATCTATTCACATATAAACCTCATAAGCCATGCTAATTTCTATGTTCTCTTTTGTTCTATCCTATAGCTAAGAGAAGATGGCCGCTGATCTTGCAAATGGCATTCACAGTACGCATTCATCTTTATAAGAGAAGCTTTTATGTACCGGTGCAAATCTTGAATAAAAAATCAGTGAAATTTTACTTGACTATTGTCTTATTCTTACCCAATATATATCATACATTTCACCGAAATAATTCAGCTGATACTGAAAATCGAATACATGTAAGTACAATTGAACATAATAAGGATACCTTAACCATTGTTACCCAATTAGCATTATTCGAATCATTTATGGCAGTCCTAGTGTCTAGGCATTTACTTTAGCCCATATTGAAAAGTCTAATACATGTAAATACAATTGGAATTAATCAGAGGATCATTCCTATCTCTCAATCAGCACAATTTGAACCACGAATTGCAGTCCTAGTAGTAGACATAGACCAAACTCCCAACCTTGTATTCTCGCGGTGGCACCAGTTATAGTAACTACAAAATGTCCTTTCGTGGAAAAATTCAATTTGATAATACCCATGATAAAAGTAACATGATAGACCAGTGTATGATCTCAACAAACTATTATGAGGAATAATTACACGCACTCACTCAGACACACTTCCCAACCAAACTGTTCAAAGTAGGATTGTATTCCTTAACCATTCACCCCCTTGATTGTTTAAAAGGAGTTGAAAAGTTGAGATATAGCTAAAGGGACAAGAGAATAGCATCTTGCATTGAGGCATGTGAGAATGTTGTCAGAGACCTGGATTCACATGGCTGTCATTGCCATCTGCTTTCCTTTTCCTTCTCCACTTATTTCTGGCGGGTGACAATTTTGTCTGAAATGGCAGAAAATGGCATTGATGAAGAGTCTCAAATAATGGTCATTCTTAGGTGCATTTAGTTTAGTATTCAGTAAATACATCTTAAATGCCCATGTCAATTTCTATAGTGATTCCACTGAGCAAAAACATTAATTAAGCTTCAATCAACACATTTATTTACATTTCTAGACGGTACAAAATAAAGGACCGAACTACAAAGCGGAGGAAAATAGTAAAGGCACCCACTTCAAAATAGTGGAATTTGCATTTATAAAACTTATGCAATGGGGCCTGTTGGAGAGTGTTTAGTGACTTAAGGTGGCCGTAAACGTTTCGTCCTCAGGGAAGCCTGTTTTGAGATATATGTATTATGTTAATGAACCGGGTCTTACCCTCCTTATGAAAAAAAAACCCATAGCTCTACTCCAATCCTAAGTTCGTAATTTGTGCAAAATTTGGATTTGACAGGTATGAATAGACAGACAGGACAGAGAGCATGCTGCAGTGTTATGGTCATGTGACCCCAGTTAGCTGATAAGCCCCTCCCACCTCCTTATCAAAGCTACAGGAAATGGATGTGTATTTGGATTGGTAACTGATTAGAGCTGGCATTTAAGGTCAGCCAGTCTTTTCTTTGTATGCATGTGTTGGTTAGAAAGGATGTCTGTTGGGTAAGGTAAGCCACTTTAGCACCAAAGACAATGATGTTTTAATCAATTCAAAAATAGTGTATTAGGGATTAGTCTTAATCAAAATGTGGCTCCGGCTGTCTGAGAAAAACAGGAAACATCCCAGTTTCGGGGCTTCAAGTAAAAACATGTGTGTATTTGATGGGAAAACCTGGACTTTTGGGAGGATGTTGGGTCAATCCGTCTCATACCTTCAGCTGGAACAGACACTCTATGCTCTATGGATAACTAACAATACTTTAGTATTTATCAACTTGGTTTCATTTTCAAACACATGTTCTTCTCAAACAATAATACAGCAATCATGATATAGTTACCCAAAGTACAATTACACCCATATAATTCAGCTATTAACTAATTAAAGCCTGGATTGTATTTTTCACAACAATTGTTGTCAATTCAGTTGGAGACACAAAGGAGATTGAAATTGCAGGTGAATAATTGGGTTTATTGATTGATTATCACTGTGGCCTCAGCTCTGAGGAAATAGATACTGGTATGTGTGGGGTCATAATCCCCTCAGGACTCCCCATTCTAGAACAATGAGTGTGGTGTCACTCATAATCCCCTCAAGGATTATGGGAGTCAGGAACCAATGTCTAAAAATAAGATTTGCTATGGGTATAGAAAGGTCACTTCCTCTAAGCATTTCAAGCAGTGTAGTAGTGAATGTACAGTCTACTCATATGGGATTCATTAGTCAGACCTCAGGGAAAGTTGCCATTTCTGCTGCAAAATATGTATGGATTACTCATTCTGGATTATGTAACTTGGATCACTGGAGTGGAGATACAGCAATAGAGGTTTGTGAAATTATCTTTCTTTCAAGGCCCAGAATCTAAAAGCCACCTTGTCAGAAAGCTATGCTTTGGAAGTCTGGATAGCTTCAGAATTGGCCCTGCAACATGTTTGTCTTAGATAAATGAAGCTAAAAACCCCATATAGAGCATTACAAGCTTTTATTTGCCAAATCAATATACTTGCAGTCAAAGAGTCTGCCAGCATAACACACTAGATAGCTGAAAATTGATTTTGATGGCACAGTTCTTTGAATTATTAAGAATTCAAGAGCTATGATGCATTACATTAGCATGCAAACAAGATGCCAGTCTACTAAGTAGGCGGGGCTTGGGTGATGTCATATGCCCATATATGGAATCCAGTTGACAGGGATGTTAGGCAGGTTGCAGAAATGTACTCATTTATACTTTTTTTTTTGAGGTAATTGAGAAGAAAAAATGTTGACAGTTGTGAAATACAATGGAAGGTTACTTTATCTTTCCACTTAGACAAAAATAGATAAATAAAGTAGTAGCAAAAAGTTGCACAGTAACTTTAACTGGGAAATACACAAAACTGCCATTTTCTCAGCTTAGTTTTCTATAGTTTTACTCTCACGGCTGACGTGAATTTAGACACAAATCTTAATCAATTAGCTTCAGGCTTTGTATATAGATTGTAAAACATGTTCTCTTCAAATCTAGACGGGGATATTGCAATATCTTATCTGGTTAATTTTTTATAGTGAGTCAAAAATCAAGAAACCAAAAAAGCATTTTTTTCCTAAAATGTTGTTAGATAAATGGCCATAAAAAAGTTAGGGGCCATATTTGACAAAAAACCCGTCTAGTTTTCAGGAGACAAAGTTTTTTTTCAATGTTTTAAAAAATCAGGTCATTATCTTAGATACTGCTCTTATATTTGCGTCAGCCGTGACATATGTACTGAAAATTGATTAGTCAAAGTTTTGACCCCAATTTCTTCAAAATAATTGGAGCACATACAACCTATCCATATCCTATGTATTCCTTAGAATCTCAGCTTTCTAAAAAATATATAGTTTGCTAGGGGTTTAGTGTACAAATAATGAGAAATCAGCCATTATTTGAGGGAAAGTCTGCTCTCCACCGGAAACGTTTACAGCCACCTTAAACCACTAAGTAACGTTATTTAATGAACCTAGTGCTGCCACCAAGGGATTCGTTTGCAAACTAATGTTTTTCTGACTCATGCGCTGTGCAAGATTCCTATTGTTTAGCGTGTGGCCAAGTGATTGTAATCATTATGACTATGATGTCAATATTTTCTGTTGCAAGTAAATCTAACGTGTTGATCAGGTATCCAGCCGCCTGGACACAAGTATTCAAGTCGCTGAGGTGATGTTGATCACCTGGAGCTTGAAGCAGGACAAAAGAGACACATAGAGACAGTAATTTCAGTTATCATTTCCTGTCGGTGTTGATTTGGGTTATTGTGTCATGTCATGCTCAACTGTTATTGTTCCTAAAAGTAGACCTTATTTTGACTTTTGCTACGTGAAGTATGGATTTTTAAAAATTAGTAACTAGTCAGCCTCTTGTTTCTGAAATGCTTTTTTACATGTTTGAAAGTGCTAAAGGTTCATCATTCATTCTGCTGACAAAAACAATAGGCAATATGGCCACCCCTGAATTTGATTTTGCAACTGATTTGAAATATGGGAATTCATTTACAATTTCTTAGTCAATAACATACTTAGTTGTATCTCTAATGAAAACCCTTGTTTAACTTTTTAGTTTTCTGCAGTTGGCCCCTGGTGGTGTTTTCAGAAATCATGATTAGTGGCGCAACCAGTGTCACTGTTCGGAACTAAATTGAACCCCCCCTTCTCGAATCCTGGATCCGCCCCTGAATTGCTCTCCCTTTTGAGAGGTACTTATAAAAGGGACACGACAGAACTCACATTGGATTCAGTGTAGACACATGGTTAATTGGTCTTGTTCTTGGGTCCTGTTGAGTACAGGGATTGATTCTCACAATGGTCCGTATTTGTTAAGCAAGCAACCAAACATTAAATTATATATGCATTAGGCAGTGGCAGTTTTACAGAAGTTTCATTGACTAAGGTCATGTAAATATGTGGTAGCGCCACCTATATTCAAACTATAGACTTATATACCCCTTGTTCATACTTACCATTAGGGATGTCAATTAGCCTTATAAATATGAAGACAGAATCAATATATCTTCTTTGATGACTAAGTTACAGTCGTTTTAGCATATACTGCCCATCTACTGGCCACAGGGTCTTAGAGGGTTGGATTAGAGGGGTAACCATCTAGAATTTATCACCACCCCAGGTTTCATACCTGTACCATGTTTGAAGCTTTTTTCAAAAGGTGTGCGCTCCAATTCCAATCACAGAAATTTCATCAACTAAGGTCATGTAAATATTAAACCTACATTCTAACCATAAAGCAAATATATTCCTTTTTTATTCTTATCATAAGGGCTCTCTGTTAGCTTTATAAATAGGAAAACCGAATCAAGATCTCCTCATTGGTGACTAAGCTATGGCCGTCTTAGCATGGACTGTCCAGACCCGTACATCTACTGGCCACTAGGCGGCGCCACAGGGTCTTACAGTGGTCGGGTTACCCTTCTATAATTGATCGCCACACCAAGTTAGATACCTGTACCAAATTTGGCGCTTTTACCAAAAAGTGTACGGTTAAATAACATATCTGCTGGACTATTTATGAGACACTGGTTTGAACAGTCATCTCCTTGTTCCTTAAAATATAACATTGGTGAGATTAAAGCCATTTAAAGTCAAACTAAGTAATATCACCCCAAAAGTTATTTACACGAAGTATAAAGGTAACAAGTACTTACAGACCTAAAAACTCAGACACGAACAATAAGGGATGAGGAATGTTAAGAAATTCTCATGAAATTGTTTAATAACGTGTAATGTTTACAACTAATATTTCTAATTGAAATTAGCTGACCTGTCACAGAGACCCTTGACATTTTTTCCTAAAATACTCGTTCTAAAAACAAAATAAGGGCCATAAAGTTTTGCCCGAAATGAGGAGTCTTTAATGTATGTAGATGTATGTAGCTTAATGTATTATGGTAGAGCTTATGGGGTTAAATTCTTTGGCTCATTTTTTCTTCTACCCTACATTCATTTGAAAATTTAGCCCATAGAAAGTATATATTGTCTGAAAGGTTTTCTGGTGAGAAATATATCATTCATCACAAACGTACCCTAACTGCAGGATGTAAGATTTTAGGGGTAAACTTATTGAAAAAAAACATGCATAGTTTTAATACGGAGTACCTACCCTCTACCATAGACAAGGGTATCACAATTATTTTGAATTTAATCTCTTCAAATTTTATAACCGTTCCTTTTGGATTTCTTGTTGGAAATGAAAAAAAAAATCATTTTTAACTCCCATAACCCTGAACTCAGCCGAAATTGGAAGACATGAGGTAATCTTCTCTCCTAAATCTTAAGCAAATTCCTTAGCATTTAATACCCAAAATTCATGTTTGTTTGTTTAAATTTCAAATCGCACACATGTGCAACGGGATATTTATCTCCATAGTCACATGATAATAAGTGATAACAAATAAGAATATGTTTGTCTTTTAACAACAAAACAACATAAGCACGGTTCAAATGTTGAGTATCTTAGGCGGATAGTTGGCAATTGAGTGTGCAATCACCACCTTGTTATACAGTTTGATAGTACTTTGTAATGTTATAAATACATCAGTTGGGAATTGTACAGATCAAAAAGGCTATTTTATAGACGATAACAATTATGTTTGGTATTGTTGTCATCTCTAAGGTCAAGTAAAAAGATGTTCCATGTCTGATCAAAACTGTCTCCCATTCTGAGCAGTGCTTCTTGTAATCTTTTTAAATTTAGAATTTATTTTGTAAACAACCTTTTAAATTACCACAGTGATGTTAGAGCCTGTTTTCCTTTTATGATATATTACATCTCTTACACTTAAAATATTTACCTGTTAAACTGACTATTCTCAATGTCTCCAAAGATTTTCTCAATATCTGATATTTCAAAGTGTGAATCATAAATTAAACCTAACCCAATTTTCTATTGCCTTCCACAAACCCTTAACATTTTCACATTCAATATATGCAAGTTCAATTGATTCTTCTATGTGATTGCTAAAAGGGCAGTGTAAGGTTTCAGATATTCCCATTTTGAAGAGAAGTTTATAATGCACTGTTCGTCTATGAATAAGTTTAAAGTGATTAAATTGTTGATAAACTATAGGCGCCACTTTTTTAATGTTTTTTTAAAACCACTGGTAACAGTGTCAAAGGAAATATCTTCATTAAAATGTTTTGCCCATTTTTCCTGAACTTGTTTTAAAATGTTATTACCAGATTCAGTTGTGCTAAAGTAAACATTCTTATTACCTTTTGTACCAATATCAAGTACTGTATACCGTGTTACTATTGTGGCAGTTCAATTAATGCGTACTTTACGCTTCTCTTGAATGTTTTGTGTTACCTCTATTCAAAGTATATCACCATCCTCTCCTATTAGATCCCCTATTGTGTGTAGTCCTTTATTGGACCAGTTTGATATGTTTTAAAACCGTAAAACTTTGATTGTACCATAGGGGAATTGACAAAATTGAGTTTTTTCCATAATATTTTGCACAATTGTAAACTGTAAATAGGGCTAACGTTGTGTCTGCCCAAAGTTTGTTGCCTATTCTTGTATGTAGTTTTTTTTTTAAATAAACATTACTGTGTTAACATATGCAGTTTTCAAACCGTACATGTTGGGGAACGCTGCCAAACCCTCACAGGATTTGTAAATCCGTTTGAGAGCTATTTCAATTTTTCTAATATTGGGGAACTGCATTCCACCTTCAGATGTCAAATTAAGGTTTGAAGCGACCATGTTTTGGTGAAATTCGATATGGAGAAAGGATCAAAGACATTTCCTACTTGCGTGAAAGCCTATTAAAGTATATGTAAGTAGATGGCCTCTCGACACTCTCCTCGGTGATAGCCTAGACATTCACAATTGATATGATTATGAGGAAAAGGGTGTTAGTTTTAACATATTTAAAATAAATCTCAAAATAACCCATTTTGTAACCGCAATGTAACAATTGGGTTACACTTTTGCGCCATTTTTATGAAAATCTGCCAAAAAGTCCTATTTCACAGACTTAGCCCATCTGTTCTTCAAAGACTAACCCGATGAGGTATCATTTTCTTTATGTCTTCTTGTTAAACCCGGCTATTCTGACTTATGCCAACTTTGGATTAAACGCTTGTTTCTCGAATCTCTTGCTTTTGCCCCATAATTCCCATATAACAGCAGAAAAATAATTTCAACGTGGCAGACCAGTATTTCAGGTAGTGCCAGCATCTCGGTAGGGATAGATTTAGCAAAGAAAGAAACCAATTTTGAAGAATGAGATGTCTGTGAAATGATTGCATTATCTGTTCAAAAATCTGTGAAAAAAAATTCGGCTGGTGACCACATGATTTTAAGTTGTTTCAAAGATCACTGTGTTCTTTCCTCATGCAAAGTTTCAGGAAAATTAAAATGAGATTTCTGAAAGTGTCGTAAGACCTGAAATGATTGCTCTTATAAAGGGAATGCTTTAAATTTCAAAGCGTTACACAAATTCGAAACAGAGTAATTACCTTTCTACGTGATAATTTGGTTTGATTTCGAAACATTTGATGCACACTGTGTACTATACGATTAACAAACTGACAATATTGATAAATCAAGATTTAAAAAAATGGCCTAAGATTTTAAGAATATTGGCTCGTTGATAAAAAGACGCTGCTTTCTCAGGATAAAGTATATTGCTCGCAACTGTGCTTTAATGTGAAGTAAGTGTCTCTTTATTACAGACATGATTTGATAGCCAAAATCAAATCATCTACATGTATGCAATAAGATACACTTTCATTTACGCATTTGTCATTGCCATGTCACCATAACTATGATTTATTGGCACACCAACAATGCTATACGATTCTAAACCTCAAATAACCAGACAATTGAATGTAGCAGGATGGTATTTTTTCACCAAGGATACAGAAACATGGTCCCTCCCGCATAGATGAAGGTGTCTTATCAATTATCCCTTGTCAGTGATAGAATCGACATATTATTCAGATACATACACACAGATGACGATATGAATCATGTCAGAAATGGTTTAATTAAAAGAAATCGACTATATTGTATACTAGTATGTTTATGTGTGTAGTAAGGTTAGGAGAATAACAAGTATATGAGGACAAATATCAAGAAACCATGAGCATAACTATATGCATCTAACTATGTGCTGCTAGAGAGAGAGAGAGAGAGAGAGAGAGAGAGAGAGAGAGAGAGAGAGAGAGAGAGATTTTGAATTTGTAATGTTTGACATGCGTAATGTATCCTGCTTAGATCAGTTCGTGCTTCACCTTATGTCACGACCTGTCATCATAACTATGATGTATCGATTCATAAACAATACCATTTGCGTCCACACCTCGCAATGGCAAAGAAATCAGTACGAACATCCAGTTCAACACCTGCTACAATGACCAAACAAACAGGGCACCCGATGACGTCAGAGAAAGAAATGTAGTTGTAATAAGTCATATCTACTATATGATTGATTACTTAAGGAATCGTTCGCACTTATGATGACATCATAATGTGAAGCATAGGTTGGGGCGACCCCTAATGTCACTACCTCGCCTTAGGCAATATCGTTATGTGTATATAAAGGCTGCAGTGTGTCAACCTAGACATCTACCAACACTTCACCACAAGTGTCATAAGGATCGTCTGCTGCTGCAACCTCTGCATCTCACAATGAACAAGGCGCTGTGTGTAGCTTTTCTGCTTGTGGGTATGGTGGCCATGATCACCGCTAGGGGCGCTCCTGTAAATAACTATGTTCACGGGGCAAGAACGTTAGTAAAACGTCTTTATTATTATTCGAAAAACTAAATCATTACTGAGAACACTGAAATTATTTTCAATGTATAAGGTTCATCAACTTGAATCCTTATGCTGCTGGTGGCTAATTTGGACAATATAATACAAAATGCAGCAAAAAATGCTGAAAAATGACTGAAACCCTGGCATATGGATACTCATCTGAGAGTGCTCAGCGGGGGCTTTCAAATAAATACCAACATGATAAGGTTTCATGATAAGGTTTCAATTCAAATATTTGCATTATTGTGTTTGGACGAAAGTAGCCTCAGCATAAGAAATGTTTACGGTGCCATATAAAGAGTAGAGCCTTTCATATGTGTTGGAGATACCGATTGGTCGGATCATTATTTCAAATAAATATGAAACTCCCTAATGCAATCTCTCTATTTTAATTCTTGACGTTAATCTTGAATGGGACGAGATTTATTATAAAGAAATCGGGAAGTATAATGAAGTTGATTCTATGATGCTAGACTCTATCGTGATGCCACAGTAAACAAGGGCCTTTTCCTTACACCACTCGACTATCAGGGCAGACCCTTTACAACTAAGGAATTCCCTCAGTAAAATGCTTTTAGATTTAATCGCGACGCCGTTAATTGCCCACTGGTGTCTTACTTTATCGAGGCTTCTCCTTATTTCAGCTACGATGTTTCAGTTGCAATGCTTTAGACTACTCGACTATGAGGGCAGACCCTTTACAATTACGGAAATGTGTCAAATAACTTTGCTATGTCATTGTCTATGAGCGTAACTTTATCGAGACTTCTCCTAATTTCAGTTACCAAAGAGGATACGTATACAAGAGTGGCGGCAGCTATGGTGGCAACGCCTATCCTGGGAATGGTTACGGAGGCTATGGCGTGCATGGCAACGGCTACAACGATGGCTACGCAAGCGGCTACCGCCGCGGTAACATCTATGGCGCCCATTACACTGGTGGCGCCACCTATGGTGCTGGCTACGCTTCCCACGGCAACAGTTATTATGGAGGAGTAGGCCGCCGTGCTAACAACGCCTTTGTTTATTGAACAATACTGTGAGTATGACCATTATATATGGAGTATTCTGTTTAACAGTACATATAACTGGGTGTTTTTTTACAATAGCTGGAAATACTTAACAGTAAGCAAGAAGACGGTGTTGAGACAGACATGATTTGCGAAAAAAAACTGTTGCGAGATTTTTCACGACATCAGTTTGAAAGTATTCTAAGGTTCGCAAAAAGAACCATTTTGTAGAAAAGAAAACGGAAACAAAATCGAACATCGTGAAAACCATATTTGATCAACTGAATATTCCAAATGTTTCAAAGTTTGCCAGATACACCAAAGCAAGCCTGCGTCTTTGGAGTGAATAACGATTTCTATAAATGTTTGTATGTATGTTACTTTATTGACCATACATCATATATGACAGACGTAAAAGTCAAATGGCAAAAAAGAAAATAGTGATTACACAAAGGAAATCTAAACCCTTAAAACGCTCTAAAACATATCGTACCCAAACTCCCATAAATTGTTCTCAATATTGAACGAGGAATCCCATCTCATTTTGTTATATATCTATTCGCAGGTGAACCTGATGATAATACCTGAAGGAATGCGTCAAGTACAATGCTACCGACCAAGTAACATACAGCGCCACCTACATACCTTGCCGACATATAGCGCCATCTATCGAGAAACAGAACAACTATGATAGGACTTCTGTCAGACATCTAAGGACACTCTGTGTCTGCACTCTACCACCAATAACATTATCTGATTTCTTCACCAAACTCTGTAATGTATTTTACATTATGCAGCTATGTATTTGCTCCTCAGTCTACGTTTTCAGTGTAACATTTTGTTCGTAGCAATGAATGTTTTCTAATAAAACACAAGATCTACAAATATATGTTTATGTGTTCCATTCATGCCACGCAGGTAACTAACGATTCACTTTTATGACACGGAGCTTTGAAAAAAAGTCAAAAATTTCACAAAAAATTGGGTAATCTGGGAGGACATTCTACTCAATTCCTTACCCAGAAAAATATCCAAATTTAATAGCTAGATGGCTCCATAATATAGGAACTGGATGGACTTCATTGACAGATCTTCTGCTCATAAGAAAGTTAAAATTTTCAAGGATTTAGAAACTTGTATAGTTGTCTTAATTGTCGAAAAAAAACCTACTTTTTTTTACATTTTGATGCATTCAGCCAATATGCTGTGCACCTGATATTTATTCAAAAAACACAAAAATAAAGAAACATTACAATACATGTACTGTTGACGCCACATAACGCACAGTATATTGAGAAAAGAAAATAGGTATACAATCATGGGGTAGACCTTAAAGGTCTTGTGTACTTTGTAAAGTGATACAAACCAATATGTGCAGTATGGAAGTTCTGCATAGGAAAGTGGTTTTTATATGTTAATACCCTTCCATATTGGGGCCCAAAAACCCCTCAAAGATTTCAATTTATCAGTCTTTTCAGCATTAAACTTTTCGATATTGAATTGTGATCTGAGCATGGCTAGTATTTGATGAATCTTTGGTGGATTTGTTTTTCTATTCTTAAAAATAGCAATTTCTGCCGTAAGAATTATTCTGTTGATTACAGGATCAAGATTCGAGTCCCCAAGTATTATTTGAGAATCTTTAAAATACTCTATATTGCGGCCCTGTTTTTTTAGCCAGTCAATAATATCTTGCCATATTGTTGTAGCCAGATCACATTCACAGAAAAGATGTTGAATTGACTCATCTTCAAGTCCACAGTAATTACATAATGGAGAGTCAATGATCTTATATTGAAAAAGTTTCTTATTTGTTGCAAGGATACAGTGTAATATTTTATACTGGAACATTTGCATCCATTTATCCTGGTTGCATGTTTTTAAAAGATTAAATGTTTTGTTCCAGAAACTTGAATCCTCCGGTATCAGTAGCATTGTTTCCCACTTATCAATTATAGGCAGGTGATGTTTCCTTTTGAGGAATTCATGTTTAATCATTTGATTAGACTTGGTGTCACCTAAAATAGTTAAAACATGCTCCTGACACCAGGGATTCATTTCCTCTCTGTCGAATTCTGTTTTGAAGTATATAATCATTAGGTATGGATTTTATTAATCTTGTGTAATCAATAAAATTGAATTTTATTTTAAAATCATCAGATAGTTTCTCTCTTGTTTTCAACATACCGTGTTCTTCAAATATATCCCCCAGACATTTCAATCCTTTATCATCCCATTTTTTCAAAAAAGTAATATTAATATTTGGATTGAACCATATGGGAGAATGCATAGATAACTCAGGTTGGTTGTGTATAGAGAGGTTTACATGGTATGATTTAAGAGCTTTGACCACTGAGATCCAAAAGGTTTTTTTATGTGAGGCAAAATCTTATTGTAGAAATTAATTCCATAGCCTCCAACTTTATCAATCTGATGACTTTTAGGAATCTTTGACCATACCTCATTACTAACTAAAACCTTTTTCAACCATTTGGTCTTTAAGGTTTTTTCAAAAATTTCTACATTGACCATTTTTAACCCTCCATCTTTAAAATTCAATTCAATAGTTGACTTCTTTATTTTGGGGGGTTTTCCCTTCCATAAGAAACGATAGAACTTCTTGTTGATATCTCTAAAGAAGTCCTTGGGAGGGGTTGGAAGAGCAATAAAAAATGTACCAGTTTAGACAATGTCAGGCTTTTGATGATCAGAATCCTGCCTATTAGAGTGGTATTTCTCCTACTCCAATTTAGCAGGACTCAGTTTCTCAGTGCAATTCAAAGTAGTCACATTTTGTAAATCATCGACATCATATTGGATGCCCAACGCAGTGAATTGATGGACCCAGTCCAATTCTATCTCGTGACAAATTTTTGATTTGGAAAACCTATTAGAGCCTGTCTGTCAGAAGAGGGCGATCAGCTACACTAGCTTCATTATAATAACAGGTAAGTACTTCTCAGTAATAGTAAAATTACTACTAATTTTCTGGTTTGGTGGGTTTGTGTTGGGATCGACGAGGAAACGGTGCTTATGCTTGAGTATCTAGTCGAGGATGAACTTATAGCAACATCTGCGCATGCGTAGAACTGCTCCTGAGGACCACATGCGACACAACCGCGCCCTTTGTCGTCGAGTCCCCAATTATTTCCTGCAGTGCAATAACATTCTATCAGGTATATTTGAGAAACAGAACATTTCTAACACACTTGAAGCATATATGTATCAGCATACATTATAGGGAACAAAACTCTGACTCGTATCATATACCTTTAAAGTTTAACGTTAATGTTTACATAGTCTTCGCATTAACACGATAGAGAAAATTTGATTAAAGTCTCACCCATAAACCATTCATTTCACTTGCACGCTGTCATTCCCCTGGTCGGTGCAGGGCTGAGTAGCACTGGTATTTAGGTATGTTGAACTTTAGGAAGCATACCCTGTGACTGTCATCCACCTATAGGACGTGCCTAAGTGAACACATGACTACTGGTACTTTATCAACCTTTTATTAAACCCTTTCCAACAGGGTTATGACTTCCATTCCTGCCCCTGATTGGTACCCTCCTATCCAATCATTGGATATCGCCATATCTATCTAAATCATTCCATATTACAGAAGCGTAAAATGCAGAAAGCCTCACTTACCTCGGACAAACAGGGACCAAGCAAAAGAGTCCGAGGAAACCGAAATCCGAGTTAACGTTATCAGCATTTAAGTAGATAGGAACTATCCGGGAGGATGGAGGGTGAGCGAGGTTTACTGTATATTGTATAGATCATGAATATTTACGCCTTTTCCAGGAATTTCCATGTATTTAAGGCGTGTGTGGGGATATGTATCGCATCTCTCAATTCTTGTGCCCGAAACAGTTTACCTTTCGATGATGTTTAAATGTTATCAATCTTGGCTTTCATTTTTTGTTCTATTTACTTCTCTGTCTTTCAAACATTTCGCATGCAAGAAAATATCAACGTTTGTGCATGGGTGAACACCTACCACAGTTCCACTTCCATTGCAGCACGCACTGTGAGCAGGTGAGCCGTGCTGGGAGCTGTAATCTTATGGTAACACTGCCAGTGGAGGAATTGGGGAGATACCATCGGGTTTCACCAGTCCCAGCAAGCCTCAATAAATGCCTGAAACCAAATATGTCATGATCAAAAACTACAATGCAACCTGTATTGTGTGAACGACTACATGTGCATTTTGAACAAATACGGTACATGTTGAAAGCGGTATAATTGTGACACAAACAGTATTATTTGAATGCAAATGGTCATAAAACGTGTCTAACGTACACAGGTGTTCTCCTTAGGTGCTGGTTTGTAGATGAATAGTAAAACACCGGAAAACAGTGGGTATAAATGAATTAAATGTTGGAGATGCTACTTACAATTATCTTTTTTTTTTTGCGCGTACAATTGGAGTTCAATGCTGTGGCTCGTTCTCCGTTTTATAGTTCTAAATAATTGTTTTTCCGCTTGGAAATTCTCTTTTAAGGTGATAATTTCGTACAGCAAGATCATCACCACTAGGTGGTGTCTTTGGCTCGCCCCTAAGCATGGATATCAAAACAACAGATTGCACATGAGGAGTGGTCACCCGCCACGAATCTCGACCTAGCAGCTTCCTATTGTGGTACGACCACGAGAACAAAGGGCGGATCCCTTTGGGCTCTCCGTGTTAAATTGGTCCCAAACAACATGGGTGTCTGTTTCGCCAATGCAGATTCCTTCAAGATAGACCATTTTGACCAATATTTTCATCTCATTTTTTGGCTGAAAGCGAATAACGATACGGTCTTCGAAGCCATTGTTTTAGAATATGACAGATATGAATCCCCTCCAGGTGCAAGGTCCTGTCATAAGTACCTCGTATTATGACAGGAGCTGAAAATCAGCATTAACTACGTAAACCACGTGCTGTTAGTAATCTTGAGGCATATGGGAACATTCAAAAATGTTTTTTCACATACTCATCGTGCAGATTCCGGTAGGACCTTGCACCTTACCAAAGACATGAATGATCAAATGGTAGAGATTGGTTTTCGAGTAAAGGGTGAGTCTTGACATTTGCCAAAAAACGAAACACAGACAGATATGTGCATAAAGGGTGCCATATCAACTCCAAATAGCAAATTATTGATAAGTTTAACATTATTCTGTAACTATGAGATGTAATCTGTACAATAGCATAAGTGCCGTTGTCTACATTTAACTCCGTTTTCAGATATTTAAGTTTTAAAAATGACCTAGGTATTGGTTAGGGTTCTACCTTAAGGTAGAAACCTACTCGATACACGGGCCATTTTTAAAACTTGAATATCTGATAACTGAGTTTAATTAAGACAACGGCACTTATGCTATTGTAAATGTTTCATCTCATAGTTGCCGAATAATAGTAAATCTATCAATAAGTGCCTATTTTGAGGTAATGTGGCATCCTTAAAGAACATATATGGATGTGTTTCGTTTTTTTGCAAAATGTCAAGACTTACCCTTTACTTAGAAAATTAGAGTCTACCATATGATAAGTCATGCCTCTGGTAAGGTGCAAGGTCCTACCTCAACAGGGTATCTGCACGATGAGTATCTTAAAAACATTTTTGAAGGTTCCCATAAGCCTCAAAATTACTAACAGCACGTGGTTTTATATAGTAAATGCTGATTTTCAGGTCCTGTCAGAATTCAAGGTACCTGTCACATGACCTTGCACCTAGACGGGGTTCATATCTGTCATACTCTAAAATACTGGCGTTGAAGACTGTATCGTTATTCACTTTCAGCCAAAAAAAATGAGATGAAAATTTTGGTCAAAATGGTCTAGCTCGATAGAATCTGCATGGTCAATGCAGACAGCCATGTCGTTTCGGACCCATTTAACAAGGAAGGCCCCGAGAGGCCCGCCTTTTGTTCTCGTGCCCGTATCAATAATATCAAGTTGCCAGGACGAGATTCGTGGCGAATGAACACTACTCATGTGTAATCTTTTGATTTGATATCCATTCTTAGGGGCCAGCCGAGGACACCAACTAGTGGTGATAATCTTGGTGTACTAGACTATCACCTTAAGTATTTTTGCTTAAGGTCTTTCGATACTCTACTGGTGACACCTTTTGTGTATTGGACACACTAAAATAATTCACTACGATTTACCTGACACCACTGCCAAATTTTTTTTTAAAGTTGTGACAAAAACATATTCTTATTAAGCATGTACCATTACGACTACATCTGTATATTATAAATACTAAGAGACAGTTTTTAACACTGGCTGTTTTGGCTACAGTGATTTTAATATCGATTGAATTTGGTGATTTGACACATTTTCAGGAAATATTAATGATAATATATGTATAACACGGGGTTCCCTTGCTAAACTATATTTTATATAGAAGATTAGGCAATTGCGGTACCAATTGCGGAATTCTTTAGTATCATGTTCATGGAAATATGCCCAAAAGTCCTATTTCACAAACTTTAGCCAGCTGTGATTCAAAAACTAACATGACGACCTGTCATTTTATTTAGGTCCTCTTGTTGAGAGCATTATGTAGATAGTTTAGACAAATTTTGGTGAAAATTGAAATCGTAAAAACATGTTTCTTGAATTCCTTGATTTTGTCTATAATTCCTATATAATAGAAGAAAAGGTCAAAATAGCAGAACAGTATTTCAGTCAGATTCAGAATCAAAAACCTGTAAAAAGACTAAGTCATTGGCCTCATTAATAATTTAGTCGTTTTGAAGTTCAGTACGCTTTGTTCTTTACTCGTGCGAAGTGTCAGGAAAAAAGTACTACAATTAATGAATAGTTATCTAAGATCATAAACCTTTTTTTGAAAACATGGCTACACAACCGCGTGGTATCTATCTAATTATCTATCTATCTATCCAATACGCCCCACTTTTACTAGGATTACTAGTATTGAATGTATTCTTCTTTCTCCTTTCTCTAAATCTCTGCTTCTTTTCTCTTTTGTTCTTAGTTATTTGCGTTCACAACATAGACAAATCTCAAGGGAGAAAAAACATAGCCCTAGCTGGAAAGCGCCGTGGATTCCTTAAACTTGTGTGGCACGGTATCACGATCAATATGACTTCAAAGCAAAGCTCGATGTAATTCTGCACCCCCCCCCCCCCTCCCCCCCCTTCAAATGTAGTCGCAAAGCAACGGTTTTCTTTTTAGCTTGTAGTTGTACTTTGCGGAAACATATTGGAGATCCACACAGTAAAGGTATTCGGTGTATAGTCTTGTATCCACCGAAATGTTCACACGACCTTCATTCCCTAGCAGGCCTGTACACATGGAGACCAGTATAAGTAGCAATTGACCAACAATATTGGCATAACAATTAAAAGGAATCCAACCTGTGGCAAAATCCTCATTTCGCAACAGATTTTAACTAGAAATAAGCGACAAGTAGAATGGATTGTGGCGGTTCTAACGATCTATACCGCATTGAAATTGATCGACTTAAAGGCGAGTAATTTATTGCTTGATTGCTTATTGTATATATGAACACACGCACACCTATATATATATATATATATATATATATATATATATATATATATATATATATATATATATATATATATATATATATATATATATATACTTACCTATCTAAACATTCTTGAGAAATGACACGTTCATAATTGTTATTTCTGCATAACCGGAACTCATGCCATCCCTTGTGATTGGCTGTTATTTGAATAGTGACGTCAATGACCTGTCCCGCAGTAAAATTTGCGGTGATGATCCCATTGGCGTATTTACCACCGGCCTCGTTTTCGCGCGGGCCCTGCCAGGGGTCCCCACAAATCCCACATTTCCCTTTGTACCTCTGCCACTGGTTCTGGAAAACACATTCGAACGTGGAATGATTAGTAAAAGCATTGACTTACGTTTCCATTGGATGTTATAGTTTTGAACAAAATTGAATCGTAGTTTATGTATGTTGATATGAGAAATTGGACCCTGGAAATAATTTGACAGAAGATCGTTCATGGTTTTCTTCTTAATCGAAACAGGCCTACAATATGTGCTACACCGTGACTTTGTAGTAGTCTATACAATGTGGTGTCGGCTTGGATATTCATATATATATATATATATATATATAAATATATATATATATATATATATATATATATATATATATATATATATATATATATATATATATATATATATATATATATATATACACACACACACATATATATATATATATATATATATATATATATATATATATATATATATATATATATATATATATATATATATATATATATATGTATATATATATATATTCATATACCGTAATTTCGCGTGTATAAGACGCACCCGTATATAAAACGCACCCCTTGTTCAGGCCTTTAAAATGATGTATAGACCTTAGATTTGTGTATAGTGTGCACCCCCTTTTTGGAAATTTTGTGGGAAATCAACTCCTCACGAATAACGCTAGAATACACATTTCGAAAGCGTCCTTTATCACACATAACACCAATAGCAACATCCGTGTCTTTAGCAATTTAGCGATTTTCTAAAAACAAATGAAAGAAATGGGGGCCACCTTATGTTACAAACGGAATTGGATTGGGACGTTGATTGTAATTAGAAGTCACTATGCTACCCCATAGACGATAGGGGTTCGTTCCATTCAAGAAGTGTATTGTAATCAGTGTGCCTATTACAGAACCGGCTGGACAGGACCTGATACTAGACAAACAATTCACTATGGTGTCTACGGCTAGATAGGACTGATAAGGTGTTAGCGCTATTGCTAAAGTTTAACCGTTAAAGACGTGCTAAACACGTTTTAAACTCTAATTGAAATGAAAACATACCAGAGCCTTAATTCTGATACGGTTACGATAATCAGGCGCGGATCTACACCGGTTCACATTGATGCATGCGCATTGCTCAATCTCCAAAGTGCATCGTTTCATATCAAAGAGCAGATTTTTAGGTCCAAAATCACCATTTGTTGCATTTGTTTAGGAAGCAGTGCTGATTTAACCTTGGGGTAGATTTTTGCGCAACAGTTTGTCTGTGTCTGTAGAGCAGGAACTAGATTTGTATAATCAGAGTCTGTGCACATCTACATCAGCGAGCATAGGCTGATAGGGACCACCAGTTTCTTATCAGCTTTTGATGAGCACAACATACTAGGTGAGGATGAAAACCAGGTTGTAACGATGCTCGTGCACTGATCACGCTCTGAGATGCATCTTCTGATATCAAAGTGTATCGCTCAGATATAAAAATCCAGATTGGTTAGTCACACGGCTGTCCGATTTCAAAGTGCCTGTAAAACTAACCTCCTGCCTCAAACTATTAACTTATTTATCATACCCACGTACACAGGTAGAATTAGACCAATTAACATTTCACACACTGGGGTTCAGTTTGGGAAGATGATCATCAGCATCCCTTGCACGAAATCAAAAACGCTTCACCGTTTTGTTAATGTTTTAAGTGTTAATCACAAAACAATACTTAGTATTCAACTCGCCTTCAGCTGTGATTCTACTTGCATAAAACGATTGCATCTATCTGACTATTCGACGTCACGAGAAACTGTAAGCATCCATTCTTTTAACTATGCATATATCAACATGAATATGGCACATAAGGAGAACAACCCACAGTGACCTGAACTGCTGCAATTTACATGGAATATGAAGGCGGATGTCATAAAGATAATGCAAAGTACATATTCCAGCCGGGAGGAGATCTTCGCCTTTGTTGCCTGCTCTGGGCATACTAGTATCACTAGTTTAACTTGTTTTCACCTAGAGTAAGACAGGGTTCATCAACCGTACTCAAGAATATAGAAAAGATACAGTACAAATTTTGTCAAAAGATTTGGGCGAGGCGCATAACTGTAGGCTATGTTCAACAAAAGTTGTTCGCCACATTACACACTTACTTTCGACGTTTAATGCTGCCTTTCTGTGTAGTGCATAGAATAGTCCTCGATGTACGCATCCATGCACTCACGTCTTCTTTGCACTCAGATATAACACAGTGGCAGTCGATCATCAACATATCAGATATAGAATGAGCATTGGATAGAAGTTACTGAATCCTATGTTTATCATTATATATATATATATATATATATATATATATATATATATATATATATATATATATATATATATATATATATATATATATATATATATATATATATGTGTGTGTGTGTGTGAGTGTGTGTGTGGTTGTGTGTGTCACCAGATTTTGGGCAAAATGACACCCATTTGTGGATATAAAGGACATCATTTCTATATTTTAGATTGTGTATAGGTCAGTTTTCGAGGCTGTATCCGTCCCTGGTAATGGCATGGTAACCCTGTTGACACTCCTGCACCCACACAAACAGTTTTTCCTCCAATCCAATTTGGGTCATCGATTTCGTATCTCGGCGTGTAGCCTTGGGACTATGTAATACACTCCAGTTTTCTAGCTTTGTGTATAAGACGCACCCCCGATTTGAGGTTAAAAATTTATGTTCAAAAGTGCGTCTTATACACGCGAAATTACGGTAATACATTCGGTATGTACCCATACATAGTGACAATATTTCATGTCTCCATGAAATACTAGGTAGTTGACATCATTGCAATGGACACATTATAGTCAATGCGCTAACCCATTTTATCGATAAGTACCTTTCATATCAGGAAATAGTAGAACATACTGTTTGAGAGAGAGAGAGAGAGAGAGAGAGAGAGAGAGAGAGAGAGAGATATTTCTATATACTTACCCCAAAGCCGCCACAATTCAACTCGTTATCATTGGTGTTCGTTGGGTTTCTGAACCCAAACCGCCACGCAGAGGCCCTGGAGGCGGGTGCTAGCAGGCGCCCGTGCCCAAACACCCCTACCACAAAACATACCCATACCAGAAACACAGGCAGCAGCTTCATCATGTGAGCTTGGTAGTTGAACTGTGTAGCCTGCATTGAATATCATAATCATGTGAGTCAGTGCCTAGCCCGGATATCCGGACTGTAATTATAATTAGCATCAAACCCATCATTCTCATGCACGTCGTCCAAACAAAGACAACCCTCTCTACTGGGGGTCTGTTGAATTACCGCAATATATTTGGAAATATTCTGTTCCCCAACCGATATTATGCATCTATCTACCACAGTTAAGGGTGGGAGGGATATTTTCTAAGTGGGGGTAGTATTGACATTTGCAATAATCTAAATTCCAAATTTGCTATGGCCGGGTCTCCTGATCAACTTCTTCAATTATCAAGTACCTCTGTTTTGTTATTCTTGAAATTAAAAAAACAAGAAAAATACCATTTTTTGCAGCATTTTCGAAACCTTTGAAAAACTGTTTTTAGCGGTCAAACGTATACAGAACTAGTCCACATTATATACCTAAACTACAAGCAAACGTGTACAGAACTAGCTCACATTTTATACCTAATTACTCCTGCTTGTTAAAACGTTAACACACGCATCTCACTGGTGGTCCTAGTGTGATTTATGGGACTTTCTTTTCCCTTACCCCTATGTCGAAAAAAATAATCTGATAGAGTTAAAAATGTATTTCAAAAATCTGAAATACCCACTTAACACATGTTTGAGATCAATGAATGATTGCCTAAAGGCACATCGGCACACAAAGGCCATTTAGTGCCATAAAATTTGTGTAAAACAATGGTCCTTTGTTATTGTTGAAAACAATAACAAAGCAATAAATAAGTAAAAATATTCACAAAACAATGAACAGTTTTAGGTTATATGTAGTGCATACAAAGATGTTTCAAAAGAAACTAAATTCTTAAAATATTTCATAATCTGTAAAACAGACCAATCTCATGTAAATAAGATAAAATGCTGTCTGGAGGAACATTTTCAAAGAATTCCTTACATCTATTTACATTAAAATGTCATTTCCTAGATTCAATTAAATCAACACAATCAACTTAAATATGCTTGACAGTCAAAGGACAGTCACACGCTATACATTGAGGGAGGATCTTCCCTTTAAAAGGAAGCAATGAGTCAAATGAGTGTGACCAATTTGAATTCTTGTTAAAACACTCTCCTCAAGCCTAATGATTTGAGAACCTCCAGGCCAAAGACCCAACTGTGGATGAATCTCATGTAGTTTGTTGTCTACTGCCTCATCCCACTGAGACTGCCATTTGCGTTTTAGAAGGACATTGATGCGCTTTTTAAAATCACCATAAGGAATGGGAACATTTGTGACTCTCTTCAAAAGACCAGCTTGGGCAGCAGCATCTGCCTTTTCATTACCCCTAATGCCAACATGACTGGGAATCCAGTAAAATAAAGTTATTTTCTCTTGGTACTGTCCTAGCCAATGGAGGCGTTCCGGTATGTAGAGGACAATAGGATGTGTCCAGTCTTGGCCCGAAATGGCCTGAAGAGCAGACTTTGAATCGGAGAAAATGATAAAATTTCTTTCATCATCATCTGCCCTCTCCACCCTATCAAGAGCTAGATAGAGAGCATGCAACTCGGCAGAAAATGTAGAGGCCTTATCTGGAAGACGTTCAATGGAAGAATAATTATCAATGACTGCCGTTGCTGCAGCTTTATCATCTGAAACAGAGCCATCAGTGTAGATGAAATCAGTCTCGAAAGACATCCTTCACCTCATTATGTAGGCTCAAGTACTTCGAAGGATCTGTTTGATCCTTCTTGGCATATGAAAGAGTAAGGTTGACCATAGCAGTTTGATATGTCCATGGAGGAGTTTCAGGAAATTCAAACTTGTCATGATGTCAGGATCAAAATCCAATTATTCTTCACCTGTATATATTAACATATATATATATATATATATATATATATATATATATATATATATATATATATATATATATATATATATATATATATATATATATATATAAATATATATATATATATATATGTATATATATATATATATATATATATATGTATATATATATATATATGTATATATATATATATATATATATATATATATATATATATATATATATATATATATATATATTTATATATATATATATATATATGTATATATGTTTATATATATATATATATATATATATATATATATATATATATATATATATATATATATATATATATATATATATATATATATATATACTAGCAGCTCCCCCAGTGCTGCACGGTTTTGGATTCTCAGTCATACTAATCATGCGCAGTGAGTAAAGAGGCAGAGAATAAAACAAAACACAATCAAACAACCTTCAACACTCAAAACATTAGAACCCTTACTGAACCACTGGCATCGCTCAGGGTTAAATGAGTGATCGTAAGGTTTGCTGGCTATGAATGGATTAGTAAACCATTTTCTGATGAAAATGATATGTACTTACCTTCATGCTCTACATAATACATTCATATAATAGCAATGATCAACTTGAAGAAGAAACAAACATGTGTGTGTGTGTGTAAATCTTGACTTTATTTCTACAATTCATTGATATTCATTTTAATAAATCATGTTTATAACATTTCCCAATGGAACACAAACATTTGATTAATAAAGTAATCCTCAAATAATATTGGGTTAAATGAATTCCAAGGTGCCTTGGCCATGAATGGGTTAAAAATAACCCTTAACTAATTCAGCGTGGCAATGAAAGGGTTAAATGAATAAATTAAGGTGCTCTGGCCATGAATGGGTTAATTTAACAACTTTTAAGTCATACTCAATCATGCGCGGCAGAGGCAGTGTAACTTTTGAAGTATTCTTGGTGGGTTGAGGGTTTAATAAATGGTCATAATATTCTCTGGCCATGAATGGGTTTATTCAATATCCCTTATTATTATATGCCTACTGCTCATTCTCTGCTGTGATTGGTCAGATTATGGTCACATGACCACCTTACAAAAGTGATATTGGGGTGCAATATCACTTTCCAACACTCTGACTCAGAGCTGTCAAGGTTCATGTGCTCAATTCTCAACTTCAACTCTTGAAAAGGAAGCCAACAGAAGTGAATTGAGACAAGGAACTCAGAAGAGTTTGGGCTTCTTGTAAAATTATGATTAGGAAGGGAATTAGTAAAACACATTTTTAAATTAAATAAATAAATCATTACATTTCTAAAACTAATGCATGTGACTGACTTGTGTATTTATAGTATTTTGATTGTGATATTACTGAATTAACACAAGAATATATTACAGCTTGTCAATTTACAATAACCCAATGGTTTGTGGTAAAACCTGGAAATGGAAAAATATATCAATAATATTTACATTTTCAAAATTCTTTAAATTAGCAAAATATTCTATTTGAATGAGCAGTAGGCAGATAATAAAACAAATATGGCACTTTGGTTTCGTGCAATATCAATTTTTATTGCACTCTGAAAAATGATATTGCACTCGGCGCAAGCGCCTCGTGCAATATCATTTTTCAGAGTGCAATAAAAATTGATATTGCACTCACCCAAGTGCCATATTTGTATAACATTTCCTGGGTTGCAAAACAGATTAACGATTGATATTTGGGTGCATTTGTTGTGAATGGGTTAACTTAATAACCTTTGATATATTCTTGGTGGGTAAAGGGCCAAATGAATAGTTGTCGGGTGTTCTGGCCATAGATGGGTTAAAAAATAACCCTTAACTAATTTTGGGTGGCGAAAGTTTACATGAATAGTGATCAGGTCATCTGGCCATAAATAGGTTAATTAAATAACCTTTAACATATCCTGGATTGCAAAAGGTTAAATGAATTATATCAAGGTGCATTGGCCATGAATGGGCTAATGTAATAACCCTTAACTAATTATGGGTGATAAAGGGTTAAACGAATAGCATTATGATGCTCTGGCCATGAATGAGTTAACAACCTTTAATATATTCTTTGTAGGTAAAGGGTTAAATGAATGATCATCAGGTGCGCTAGCCATGAATGGGTAAATCAAATAACCCTTAACATATTCTGGTTTTCAAAAGGTTAACTGATTTATTCGAAGGTGCATTGGTCATGAATGAGATTACTTAAGAACCTTTGATATATGCTCGGTGGGTAAAGGGTTTACTGAATTCTTTTTGGATGCTCTGACCATAAATTTGTTGATAAGATAACACTTTACTTATTCTGGGTGGCAAAGTGTTAAATGATTAATCTTAAAGTGAATTGGTCAAACATGGGTTAACTTAAGAACCTTTAAAATATTCTGAATGGGTAAAGGGTTAAATGAATTACCGTAGGATATTACATACATTCATGTCTTACATAATAAAACATACATATAGATAGCAATAAAGAGTGTGTATGTGTGTGTGTTAAATACAATACTAAATATATTGCATTCCGAATTCCACCAAGAGAGCGTAAATATACTGCCTCACTTAAAGGAAATATGAAGAATACAGAACTATGATATATGATGAACTTAATTTTTTCTATGAAAAGGATTAATCATTTCAAGTCGGTATTTATTTTTACAATGGTTAATTTGAGCGGTTTTTAGGTGACTGGAACTACGGCATAAATACCATCCGAACCATAGCAAAACAGCAGTAATTTAAAAAAAAACCCGCACCCCCATCGAGATTTGATCCGGGTCCGACTGCTCTACAATACAGTATGCCGACCTGCCTAACCATTACCCTAACCTGCTGTTTGATATCTGTTCAGTCAAAATTAATTTAGAATAGATGGCGCTGTAAGTCAATGATGTCGGCCATGACATACTCTCTACTACAAATTCGTTCCTCATTAAATTCGAGTCGTACAGGAGCAGGAACGTACTTAACGTAAACCTGTCATGCCGACTGACGAAAACGGCCATGTGGGAACATATTGCAGGTGTCAAACCAAACCAAATGTCACATGCTCCTCTAAAAAGGGATCCAAATTCGGTATTAATATATAAGATATATATATATATTTACAAATGGTAAAACAGACCAATCTCATTTTAATAAGATAAAATGCTGTCCGAAGGAACTTTTTTGAAGAGTTCATTAAAACTATTTACATCAAAATATATATTTCTGATTTCAATAAAATCAGCACAATCAAATCAAATGTCTGACAGTCAAATGACAATCACAGGCTATGCACCGGGGAGGATCCTCCTCCGTTAAAAGGAAAGAATGAGTCATATGACCGTGACCAATACAAATCCAAGCTTAAACACTCTCCTCACACCTAATAACTCTAAAACCTCCAGGCTACAGACCCAGCTTAGGATGAATTGTATAATATGATAATATTCTTTTCTCTTGGTACTGTTCTAGCCTATGAAGGTGTTCCAGTATCTTGAGGACACGACAATGAATCCAGTCTCTGCCCCAAATGGCCTTTGAATTGGAGAAAATGATAAAATTCCTTATAGATACAGAGCAAGCAACTCTGGAGAAAATATTGAAGACTTATCTGGAAGACGGTCAATAGAAGATAATCATCAATGACTGCTGCAGTGGCAGCCTTCTTATCTGAAACAGTGCCATCACTATAAATAAAATCAGCTCTGGGTGACGACCCATTCTTCGACAAAAATCCACACAGACAGTCTTTAAACCGAGACTTGTCAACACCAATTCTTATACAGCTGGTGATACAGTTGATCCTTACTATAAATAGGGTGTTCTGACTTTACTTTCAGATAAAAGGCTTTGAATAAAAAGGGGGTAAATGTCCCCTGAGGTCCATATCATATACATCTTTCATAATTCCATTTCCTAGTGGTGTCATATCCTTTTTCAAGGTCAAAAGAAGATAGACACCACATGATCTCCATTTAAGGTGATGGGTACCATTGCAAGCCAGTTAAAAGCCCTGTCCCAAAACACACCTCAAAGCAGCATAATCCTATAACTAGGTGTATCTCCATGTTCCTGAGTGTTATCACGTAGAGAATATCATCGCCACCTGTCATTATTCAATCCATATTCTGTTTTATTTCAAAATTTACAACTTTTTTTTCAAATGACATATCCTCATTAATTACGCAGGTGATGGTTACTGCAGGTTCAGAGTTACTTTAGGGATATCATTGACTATGCCCAATAAAAAGTATTTTTTTGATTTTTTACTGCTGAAGACTTTTACAGACCATAACGTTGAAAATTTTAGTTAGAAATCTCCACACCAACTTCACTTGGTGACCTCACGTGCTCATAGCTAGCACGTATTTATAGCATCCTGACCACAAGCCATTGTCAATGATATCCCTAAAGTAACTCTGAACCTGCAGTAACCATCACCTGCGTAATTAATGAGAATATGTCATTTGAAAAAAAAGTTGTAAATTTTGAAATAAAACAGAATATGGATTGAATAATGACAGGTGGCGATGATATTCTCTACCTGATAACACTCAGGAACCTGGAGATACACCTAGTTATAGGATTATGCTGCTTTGAGGTGTGTTTTGGGACAGGGCTTTTAACTGGCTTGCAATGGTACCCATCACCTTAAGGCCCCTTACTAATAATAGTTACCTAATACTTGAGGTCTTCGTGTTTCAAAAATAAGTTTTCTTTAACTTAGCTGTTTGAGCTGACCTGGAGAGGAACACAGTTTCTATTATACAGTGTTTATGGACGTATATGCACATGCATTCGTTGACATTACCTTTAATTTGCCATAGAATCACGGAACAGTAGAGGATTTGTTTATTTGGTGATAATGGAGATTTGCATAAGACCAGTAGACTTGGAAACCATGCAACTCACATTTCCTCAGTATAACCTCACTTTCGGCAGCCAGATGCAGTGTGTCAGCTGTATCCTTTGACACATTTGCGTTGCTCCCATTTGTTACCCCAGTTTTATAGATGATGATTGAAAAATTGTTAATCTTAATCGAAGATTGAGTCTCAATTTGAAAGGATCACAAAAGGATCACATGATACTTGCCACAAGTGATTAATTATGGGCTGTAAAAAACATCTCATTTTTTGGCTGAAAGTGAATAACGATACAGTCTTCGAAGCCAGTATTTTAGAATATAACAGATATGAACCCCTCTAGGTGCAAGGTAATGTCACAGGTACCTTGAATTCTGACAGGACCTGTAAGTCAGCATTTACTATGTAAACCACGTTGCTGTTAGTAATTCTGAGGCTTATGGGAACATTCAAAAATGTTTTTGAAATACTCATTGTGCAGATCCCCTGTTGAGGTAGGACCTTGCACCTTACCAAAGACATAAATGATCAAATGGCAAACTCTCATCTTCAAGTAAAGGGTGAGTCTTGACATTTTGCCAAAAAACGAAACACATCCAGATATGTTCTTTAAGGGTGCCACATTACCTCAAAATAGCTACTTATTGATAAGTTTACCATTATTCGACAACTATGAGATTTGACCTTTACAATAGCATAAGTGCCATTGTCTTCATAACACTCAGTTTTCAGATATTCAAGTTTTATAAATGACCCGTGTATTAACTCAATAACATTACCCCTACTAGGTAACATGTCTTAACTTTCAAACGAATCATTTCATATCACACACACAGAAATACATAAATGCGTGTATGCACCCACACATTTGCAAGCATTGATACATAGATACAAAATGTATGCATGCATACATACATTCGTGCAAACATACATGTGACAATGTAACATACATGCATACTTAAACACACAAAAACATATATGCATACATACGTACATACATACATACATTCAAACATAGATACATACGTACATACATACATACATACATAAACAATATGCACATGCCTTAACTCTGTTACAAATTTCTTCATATTACACATACATGTACATGTAGTTGTTAAGATGTGACTTTCTAAAAATTGCTGTGTAATAAAGCAGTATCCTTAGTTGTGCTTCTGCTGAGAAATACTGGTGACTGTATAATGGAACACATAAGCATATATTTGTAGATCTTGTATTTTATTAGAAAATATTCATCGCTACGATCATACAATCAAAAGTACACTGAAAACAGAGTCTGAGGAACATAGGCTGCCTAATGTGAAATACATTTGTTGAATTCGGCGAGAGAATCGGTCTCTGTTGTTGACGGTACAGTTCAGGCACAGGGTGCCTATTGTTATATGGTATAGGTCCTATTATAGTTGTTCTGTTTCTCGGTAGATGGCGCCATTTGTCGGCAAGGTATGTAGGTGGCGCTGTATGTTACTTGGTAGCATTGCAATTGACGCATTCCTTCAGGTTCACCGGCAAATAGATAGATAAAAAATGAGATGGGATTGCTCGTTCATTATTGAGAAACATTTGTAGACTTGGCTTTGGATACGATATGTTTTAGAGCGTTTATAAGGTTGTGATTTCCTTTGTTTAATCATTACTTCTTTTAGCCGTTTGACTTTTAGGTTTCGTTCATATCTACAATGTAATGTATGGTCAATAAAGATACATACATATAAGCATACATGTATATGCCGTCGTTGTGCACTCCAAAGACGCGGACATTTGTGTATCTGGCAAACTTGGAAACATTAAGTAGATTATTTAGCAAACTTTGAGTATTCAGTTGATCAAATGTAGTTTTCATGATATTTGCTTTTGTTCGTTTACTTTCTTCAAAATGTTTTTTTTTGCGAATTTTGGAATCCTTTCAAACTGATGTCGTGAGGAATCTGCCTCCGTTTTCTTTGCGTTTTTTTGTTGCGAAGCATTTCTGCATCAAGAACGTATGCTTGCTGTTAAGTATTTCCAGCTATTGTCAAAAAACATCCAGGTCTGTGTACTGTTAAACAGGCTATTTAACATACTGTCCATACTCACAGTATCGTTTAATAAACAAAGGCGTTGTTAGCACGGCGGCCTGCTCCTCTATAATATCTATAACTGTTGCCGTGGGAAGCGTAGCCAGATCCATAGGTGGCGCCACCAGTGTAATGGACGCCATAGCTGTTACCGCGGTGGCCGTTAGCGTAGCCATTGTTGTAGCCGTTGCCATGCACGCCATAGCCTCCGTAACTATTTCCAGGATAGGCGTTGCCACCATAGCTGCCACCGCTCTTGTATCCGTATTCTCTTACATAACTGAAATTTGGAGAAGTTTCGATAAAGTTACCCTCATAGACGATGACATGGCAAGTTTATTTGACAGATTTCCATGATTGTAAAGGGTCTGCCCTCATAGTCGAGTAGTCTAAAGCCTTGCCACTGATTGCTTACTATCTCTCCTCGCTTCCAATGTTCGGTTAGAGGCATGTGAAAAGGTTGCTAGGCACTAAATAGCCAAAATGTGTCAGAAAAGCTGACGATAAAAGCAATTCCAACGATCCCGCGTATAAAAACAATATTGCACACAGAAGTTGAACATTTTGAACTGAAAACACAATTTTAGGTGAAGTTTTCCCTAAATAATACTCGTATGAACAAATTTTGATCAACTATTATTTAACAAGTTGACATTTATAATGGAGAAATAACATTGTAGTCCCATACCTATTACAAATAATGGTCCATGCAATCGGTATCTTTTACTTATAGAAAAGCTTTCTTTTTAATATGCACAATCAACTTGAAAGGTGGTGAACCTGATATATTCTAAATGTACTAAAAAAATTGAAGGAAAAGCGCTGAACTTCAAAGCATTCTAATTCTTATATATCTGAGCCATCTTATATCATATACATTGTAGTGTGCTCAGTATTAATTTAGCTTTTCTAATGAAAGACGTTGTACTTACGTTCTTGTCCCGTGAGCATAGTTATTGACAGGAGCGCCCCCAGCGGTGATCATTGCCACCAGACCCACCAGCAGAAAAGCTACACACAGCGCCTTGTTCATTGTGAGATGCAGAGGTTGCAGCAGCAGAAGATCCTTATGACACTAGTGGTGAAGTGTTGGTAGATGTCTAGGTGGACACACTGCAGCCTTTATATACAAATAACGATATTGCCCAAGGCGAAATAGGAACATTAGAGGTCGCTTCACATTATGATGTCATCATAAGTGCGAACGATTCATGGTGTTAAGACACAATGGGGTAATTAAATACAACCTTCTTTCACCTCTGACGTCATTAAGGACACTGTTTGGAATGGTCATACATCCGTTTTTAGCGGGAAATGCATACCGACCTTATGCTGCAGTGAGGTTTAGAATCGTATAGAATTGTTGGTGTGTCAATAAATCATAATTAGGATGATTAGGCGAAGTGGTGTCATTTGGGGTCGCCCGAACCAAAGTTTTATATTATGATGTCATCATAAATGCGAACGATTAAGTATTTTATAGGTAATTAATCATATAGTGTAATAAGATATATGACTTATGACAACTATATTTCTTTCTCTGACGTCACCAGGTGCATTGTATTGTGTGGTCATTGTAGCAGGTGTTTAACGGGATGTTCGTACTGATTTTTTTGCCATTGCGAGGTGTGGACACAAAGAGTATTGTTTATGAATCGATACGTCATAGTTATGATGACACGTAGTGACATAAGGTCAACCGCGAACTGACCTTAGCAGGATATATAACGCATGTCAAACATTACAAATTCAAAATCTCTCTCTCTCTCTCTCTCTCTCTCTCTCTCTCTCTCTCTCTCTCTCTCTCTCTCTCTCATACACACACGCTCTCTCTCACACACTCACACACACACACACACACACACACGCGCGCTCTCTCTCTCTCTCTCTCTCTCTCTCTCTCTCTCTCTCTCTCTCTCTCTCTCTCTCTCTCATCAGGGATCATGTGTCTGCATCCTTGATGAAAAAATACCGTCCTGCTACATTCAATTGTCTGGTTAGTTGAGAGAGCAAAAGGAGCTGAGTGAAATAAGAGTTGAGCTTGTTTATAATTACATTTAACCATATGGAGTTATGGTCATTGTAAGTACTGAATACATACATTCTAAGCGATTCCAGTGTTATTTTCTATACTAAGTATTTCATAGTGCGAAGTGTGACTGTCTGTAACACTGTTGTTAATCAGAACGGTAAGTATTGAGTTTGCAAATATTTGTTGCAGTTTTCATGGCGTTTTTTTCAAATATTTGTTAAATACTAGACCACGACTACTTTCAAGACCGTTGCACATTTCATCGGTAGAAGCCGAAACCTGCAGTTCGTAAATAAGAAAGGGCTAGTTTAGTCATTTGTAAATCGTTTAATTCTTATTTCACACTGACCCAAAACACATCTGGCAAACTCGTGTTAATGTTAATTGACAGTTTTGCAAAGGTGATATAAGGTGGTCACAATTTTGATAATTCCAATCTCCTTTTAATCAATTCTATACATATAACGCAATGAGAAAAAACGTTTTTGGTTATTCCGTAATTTAGAGGGTGTACATGTAAACGTCTGAGTAATGGTGCGCCATCAGCAGGTTGTTTTCATGCCCTAGGTTCCCTTAGATCCCCCGGGTAAGCTACGCTACTACTCTGTGCACACTTACGACACCGGGAAATCCAACAGTTCGTGCAGTGCAACCCCATTTTGGAAGCAGAAGTTTGATATCGGTAGTATCATGACCGCCGTGTGGTCATACCAAATCTGGCCGCGGTTCCGAGAAGTGAGGTTGAGAAATCAGCATCAGAAGCACTTTTTTTGTTAATTGTTTTGAAATTTGTTTACAGTAAAAAACAAGTTGACACGCTCGTCCACTAAACGTCCCACTCAGAATTAGGGATACAGATGTGGCAGCGGAGTTTACCCGTTGCAAAGGGTAGGGCCTACTGTCTTATAATATATATATATATATATATATATATATATATATATATATATATATATATATATATATATATATATATATATATATATATATATATATATATATATATATATATATATATATATATATATATATATATATATATATATATATATATATATATATATATATATATATACATATATTATATGATGTTATACTGTGATTAAATAAATGCCATGGAAAAGGAGAAATAAAAATCATGTTGCACATTTGCGCAGTTTGCAATAAAAAAAAAGTACTCGAATTATTCAATGGCAAATTTTACTGATGCTATTTCTGTCTTATATTGTAAGTGTCATAATGCATGCCAGTGCTTCATAAGAATTGTAAGGTATTGAATAACAAGTACGGTTGTTGATGCAAAGCATCAATAGTCAAAAGGCGGGGCCAAATTATTTATGAACTTGTGAGGGAACCGGATGTATAATTAGAACATTAACATTGTAGAGGAAAATAATTTATAATGACTAGATTTGTATCATTTTTGTAGAAATGAAACAAATATCGGAATTCTAGGCGCAAGCTGGACACTTCGAAATCTCTTGGGTGCGAAGCTACTTGGGTACGCATCAGTTTGGTTACGAACCAGTTTGGTTACGATGTCTCCTGATTTCATTCTATACACATAGTAATTTTTTTCTTTAGTAATTTTCCTTCCTATACTGAAAAATATACTCTATGTCCGCTTAAAATATTTTATATATTTGAAAACTTCATGCTGAATTAAAATAAGGAAGGCACGATTTCCCGCGGCAAAGTTAATGTACCGGGCCTACATGTATATTATAACCAATCAGAATAGAGAATTATATTCAGTCCGGCCTCAGCATTTCCAACATGGCCGTCCGGACTATGAACATATCAAACCAGCTTCCCAGATAGGCGTGGCCTGAGGGCCCCGCCAATAAAGCGTGTAATATGACTCAGCACATCATAAGAATCCGATATGTTTAACTTTGTTTGAAACCATGTACACTACAGTAAAGAGTAGAAATTCCTGCACATGATGACCGGTCACCTGCCAGCAACTGGTTGAGCAGTTGCCCAGCTGCGCGGTCGAGACACATAGGAACACATATTAAGACTAAGGCTTAGCGGCCCGTAAGATAGGTGGACCACTAAGCCTTCACGAGATCTGAAGAGTATTGTTCTCTTCTAGCAATTGAAATAGGTGCATCTTTAAGGAAATGAGAAAAAATTGGAAATGATTTATGAAAGTTTTTTCAATTGGACATATTCACATATTTTTATTTATATAATGCTTTCATAGTAAGTTTTTGCATTATATATATGCCAGTATACTAGGGGCCTACTTTCATACAACAGGACATATTGGCTGACTTCAAGTATGGTGTTAACACAGACGCTAACATCGGTGTTAGTGTTAGCAGGGGTGGTAACACGCTATTTAAAAGTGATGGGCATATGTTAGGTGGTAACACACATCTATCCCATAATGCCCCATAATATGTGTGTTAACACAAAATGTAACAGAAAATGTTAGTGTTGATCTATGAAAGGTGTTGAAAAGAGCATGGTCCCCATATACTTTCTGAAGGCTTTAACAGTAACGGCTTAGGTGTTAACACCGTTTTGACTTCAAGTCCTATGTTAGTGTTGGGTACAATCTTCAGCTACTGATGACCCATTGCACCTAGTTAAAAAGGTTGTCTGGGTATAATTCACTTCATTTCAACAGTTCATTTATAATGATAATAATAATAATGATAATAATAATAATAATAATAATTATAATGAGAATAATTATAAGCTATAAATAAAAATGGTCTTAACAATAAAAATGAAATTAATGATAATTTCTTTTTAAAGTTTGTATTATTCTTAAAAAATATATGATATGAATGAAATGTGTCTGTATTAAACTGAAAGAGACTAATAGTTAAGTATCACATTCCCAGCATGTTGCTGTTCTTTACTGAGACAAACATTATTTGCTCGAGCAGGACACACATCTTAAAAAATGTAACATCATTGCTAACATCTCTGTTGGCCTAGATGTTAACATCTTACACTGTGTTGAGTGGCTGGGATTAACAGATCCGTTAGTGTTACCATGTGTGTTAAATGTAACACCGTACTTGAAGTCAGCCATTGTCTGTACAAGATTCTCATTGTTATATTATGATACTGAGTGAACCAACAGGAAAATAAAAGACATGTTTTACAGAGAATTTAAAAAGACAAATGACACGCATATTCAAAACCCAATACCTGTGTCGAGAAAAGTATCTTTAGCTGTGATATCACTGACGTGTGGCCGTATCTATGTCCAGGGAACTGGATGGCAATCAGTGCAATTAAGTGTATGTTAACTGAACCAGACAAATAAGCTGTAATATTTTGTCACTTGAATGTATTTTTGAAAGCGTTGGATATCTTTTACAAGAAATATATATATATATATATATATATATATATATATATATATATATATATATATATATATATATATATATATATATATACATATATATATATATATATATATATATATATATACATATATATATATATATATACATACATATATATACATATATATATATATATATATATATATATATATATATATATATATATATATATATATATATATATATATATATATACATATATATATATATACAAACATATATATACATATATATATATATATATATATATATATATATATATATATATATATATATGTACATATATATATATACATATATGTGTATATATATATATATACATATATATATATACATATATATATATATATACATATATATATACATATATGTATATATATATATATATATATATATATATATATATATATATATATATATATATATATATATATATATATATATATATATATATATATATTCTAATATGCCATTTGCATTCTATAGCTACAAATATTTACAGATATACTCGTATTTGCAGGAATATGCTCCAAGACTTTGTATATCGCATGTACATAGTTCATACGATGTCAACCAAACGCGACCTTCTTTCTGCAGAATAAACTCCTTATCTGAGTTCTTGTATTCCTAGAAAATATGCCATAAACAAATATATTCGTAACATTATTGATGAAAAACGTATATCTTATAATGTGACTCTCTTTATCCATAATGTTGACGAAAAACGGAATCCAGGTCACTGCAAATATCATGAACGATGCAAATAACATGAGTACTGTTTTTAACTCCTTGTGTCGGCGTTGAAGATGTCCTTGTAGTTGCACATTTGTGCTTGGAATGCGACCATTGCGACCTGATGGGGGTTCCTGGATAGAACCTGTCACCTCAGAATGGCCAGCCGAGGTGAAATCTCTTAGCGAAACCTGTTGATGGGGTGAGTTCTGTGATTCTGTCTTAGCCCTAGGAACTATGCCTATTGGCGTGACGCCTCGAAAAAGCTTATTGCTTTTGCGAACAGCAATGTATATCAAGATATACATAGTTATGATAGAAACGACCACGATTAAAAAGAGTGATGTAAGAACGGCATTGAAGACATTGTGCCAGACTATGTTTTGAAGGTTTGAATCGAATGTGCAGCTCTCGATGTACACCGTTCCTTCCACTGTTGTCCTATTGACGGAGAAGAAGAGAGTAGCGGGGAAAGCTGCCCCAGCGGCGGTACAAACTATAGCCAGCAATAGCCTGCTCCAAAAGCACTCCTGTCGCGTCTTTAGCGGGTGGCATATTGCAACGTAGCGCTCCGCCGCGACTCCAATGAGAGTCATGCCCGACGTGACCACGACGAAATGGCGAATAAACTCGATGAGTTTACAGACCAAATTTGAGTAGTTGCCGGCGAAGTTTAGTACAACGGTGTAGGGCATGATAAGAAGGCATACCACCAGGTCCATTACAGCTAGCAGTTTGATGAATATTCGCGAGATTTGACTCTCGCGAGATTTGGTGTAGACGACGAGAATCAAAACATTTCCCACGGTGCCGACGATGCTCAAAGTAGACAGTATGACTCCTAGAACTATGTGCTGAAGAGATATGTCATTATGCACTAAAATGATACTCATATTTTGCTCCATACTTTATTTTTGTGTGCCACGTGTTTTATTTCTACTTGCTACATCATACTTTAAGGTCATACACGGTAAATACGTAGTGATTGTCCAATATATAAGACTAACTTAAACATAAAAAAAAAATCTTTTCTAATCTAGTATTTTTTCTAATCCACTGGTTTTAATCGGTTTATGTATTCCTGGGCATTAAGTGGTCCCTTATAGTCTAGTGGTTGGGACGCCTATCCCTCACAGTCTCGCCAGTGGCTGCAGCTGAGACTTTCCGGATGGAATATCATTGTATGTTTTAATCGTAGTCATTCACCAGATACTTAACAGTTTATGTACAACTGTATGTTTCTTTAATGTGTGTATTTCTTGAGTTATCTGTCTTAGTTTCTATTCTTTGTTTGCTATTCCTGTTATCAATTTGTTAATCAAGTTTGTATAATTGTGTATTAGATTTGGTATATGAATAAACTGCTAGTACCACGCGTGAGGTCGTAAGTTCGCGTGTGCACTGGGTCCTAGATAGCTGGTTGAACTGGTCGCTATACAGATATGCGGTGTTGTGAGGGTCTGCCTATTGTGCTTTTGCACCTGAAAGATCCCGTTCAATTTACAATAACGAGCGGGGAAGTACTTCCCGTTCCGGGTTTATATCTCACGTTATGACCTAAGCTGTAGAAAGTGACACAGAAACCAAATCATCACTCCCTCCTAGGCCATTCGTAATGAAGTAGAGATACCATGGTTTGCACTGTTTCCTGTGTACTAGTACTTGTCTATAGTTCAATTGCTATTTATTCATTCACTTAAAGGTCGCTTCAGACATGCACGGACACCTCTGATATTTCAGTGAATTTACACTCTAGGCACGGTATCTTTTAGTCATATTATCTTAACAGTGCAATATACTGTTAGCAATATACTGTTGGCAATGTAATGTCACAATAGGTATCCAACTTTAGGTACGATGGGGAGGGGTACCAGTTAATGGCAAGACTGTGAAAGGGTCACACCAGGAAGGGATCTTTGTGACCCTTTGAGAAATCACACATGAAATAGGGTATCCTTTGGATAATAGGCTCCAGAGCAGGTAAAATAGATTATCCTCTCCATAACGATATTGGTAGATATCTCTAGTATGAAATGGTATCCACAATATAAAGCCCGTGCTGGAAGTCTCAGGTATGATATGGTATTCACTATATAATACCCTTGGTGGAAATCTCAGGGATGATATGGTATCCACTGTTTAATGCCCTTGATGGAAGTCTCAGGTATGATATGGTACGTATCCACTGTATAAATGCCCTTGATGGAAGTCTTAGGTATGATATGGTATCCACTGTATAATGCCCTTGATGGAAATCTCAGGTATGATATGGTATCCACTGTATAATGCCCTTGATGGAAGTCTTAGGTATGATATGGTATCCACTGTATAATGCCCTTGATGGAAGTCTTAGGTATGATATGGTATCCACTGTATAATGCCCTTGATGGAAATCTCAGGTATGATATGGTATCCACTGTATAATGCCCTTGATGGAAACCTAAGGTAAAATAGTGTATCCAATAACTAGTGACTTCGACAGATAGTCCATGTGAAATGGCTTATCCACTGTATGTGGTAATACCCATAATAAAATAAATATCAGGTAAAATATTATATAGGATGGATAATGTTTAATATACAGACATCTCAGGTAAAATGAGTGTCCAATTGATAATGACCTTGATACATAAATATCTCAGGTGTTGTAGGAAATCCACTTGATAATGACTTTCACGTTGCTCACATCCTTGACAAACTACTGTTCGAATCAACTCAACAAGGGCAAGAGGAGTTGATGCGCATGCGCTGTTTGAGTTTCTTTCTGCGAAGTACGCTGAGCCAAAATCAGGTTTAGTGCCGCAACCAATGGAGTCAATATGCCACCGAACCGTGAGAAAATAGAATCTGTCAGCCCTCGTTGGTATCTGGTTTGATTACTTGTATGTTATGAATGTTACATGGGGAACTTTTTTCCTTATCAGTCGAAATGCTGAGAGATCTACTCCATGCACTCCTTACGAGCAGACAATTCCACTGTTACCAGGAACGAAACTCCGTATGCAAACAGCATAAAAACAAATGAACACAGACCACTAGTCCGGATACTTCTCCATAGGTAAAAATCACACCAATGATTTATTGCTATCATGACAGATCCTTTTATCGACTCATTCGTAAAAGAACATAACGCTATTGCTAAGCTCTCTGAAAAGCAATCAAAGTAATTAGAAGTGTTGGCTAAATATGTAGAAACTGAGGTAAATAAGGAATTACTTCTATCATCTTATCGTCTTACGAATATGGATTAGCAAGTTGTAAGATTTTTTAAGGACAATGGATTATCCATGTTTGTTCATTTGTATATAACTTTAACAGATATATCAAAGTTACAATAACACTCAAATATGTATCAACTTAACATATATTATGTGTCTCATTACATGAGTGAACTATGCCTCCTGTTAATAACAAACACAACGCCAGAGGAGGACTTTACATGTACGTTTTCTTATTCATATTCATGCTATATACAAAGTACATAGCACTATATTATACACATATATCACTTCAGTTTCGTTCAATATCAATTTTTATTGCAATAAGAATTGATGTTGGAAAAGTCACATGAATTAGTTTCAGAAAGTAAATGATTTATTCATTTAATTTGATTTGATTTGAGTTTGTTCCCAAAAAAGATAATATAGAGTGCATTATTGCAAAGGTCCGCTCCTAATCAGGATTTTACAAGAAGCCCAAACTCTTCTGAGTTCCTTATCTCAATTCACTTATGTTGGGTTCCTTTTCAAGAGTTCAGGTTGAGAATTGAGCACATGAACCTGACAGCTCCGAGTCTGAAGGTTGGAAAGTAATATTGCACCCCAATATCAATTTTGAAAGGGGGTCAGGTGACCATTATCTGACCAATCACATCAGAGGAGGAGCAATAGGCATTTGATAATATGATTATATTTATTTCAATAAAGTAGTAAGCTTTAGCTTTTATTGTTGAGTTATGTATTTTTTCCATTTTTAACATGTTTACATCTTATCATTCTGTGTGGCATATAATTCTTCAGATTCTTTTCCATTTCCAACAATCTTTCACAGTATACTCCCGTAAGATGTGGAGGAGGCAGCGGTAGCCCCTGGAAAACTGATGGCACAGCCCCAAGTTACTGGCAATTTTCTCAAAACAGCATATAACATCAGTATTGTAGCATACACTAAGAAAACAAAACGGATCGTTTGATTGCTTACTTCATCCTCGATAATATACAGTAGAATACATTTATTTGCTGTAAATATACATACAAAATTGAATACAGATCCATAGCATTTCCATACCGAAACGCTTTCTTTTTAGATCAAATGACCTAGTACTGTGTCAAGTATTGACAAACATTCACACACTTATGTTGCCTTTCTTAGGCTAGACATAATACATGTACCATTTCATGCCAATTGTGCGACCGTGCATAGTTATACATTTGATATCACTGTTCTATTCTAATAACCAAATTATAATTTTGTTTGATAAAAAATGCTTTTCCTTAGTTTTTCAGTAGGCAATATTATCAATGTGAACATTAAACAGTTTTATATATCAAAATATATTAAAACTTTAAAAACTGTTGTTTTTTTCTTTCAAATTACATACGTGCAACAGGATTATTTTACAAAGTCATGTCAATGTAGAAAGAATTGTCCACATGGAGGAAACAACAGGTACTAAATATACAATCAATGTTTGTGAATCTTAGACACGTACCTTATTCTCTGTTAATAACAAATGAAAATTGTACAGCATATCCATGATGCTTCGCAAGCAAGAAAATAAACAAAAGGTTCCAAAAATAAAATGAAAATTTTAGCATCATTGTCGACTCTGAGAAAATCTAGTTTGCTTAACTATTGATATCGTCAAGGAAGAAGTATTCGCGTTTCAGAGAATTTCGATTATCGTCACTATTACTAAGTTGCGACTATCAAATTGTATGTGGTGGAGGAAACCGGAGTACCCGGCGAAAACCATCGCCTAATCCAAAGTCATCGGCAACTTAACCACATGCCCTAGCCGGAATTCGAACCCTGGCAGTGGCGAGAGAAAAGTAGCAGTCGGTGGCCAAGGCTAATAGACCACACGGCCTTCAGGGCAGACCCTTCATATTTTAACTTAGTAAAATCATAAAATAACAATTATGATTTTATTGACTTTTTCATGCTTCAAATTATAAATGGTTCATTAGTAATCAACAACATGTATTTGAAAGATAGGTTTGGGGGATGAAAGGTCACATGGAACGTTACGAAAACATCGATCGGTAAACTTATTTGGGCCAATCAGGTTGCTTGCTGTGAACGTGCGGAAGCTCAAATTCAAGATGGAGGAATAGGCTATGAGCTTGTACCAGCAGACTGGTACAAACAGCATATGTGGTCCCTTTTACTACTGCGCTGGGCATTGCAGAGTAGCTTGTTTTCCAACGTTCATGTTCAATTTATGCTATTCAAAAACTGTTATTTTGTGGGAAGTTGAAAAAGATATCCTCTAAATATACTTCTGCACGCATAACTTTGTAAAGGAAGTAAAATGAATTTGAGTGTAACATTAAATCCTCTATTTTAAATGCCTGATCTATTTCGGTTGACTCAGACCTCTGAAGAGCTCTTTCAACATAACCCACCATCAATGTTATCTGACCTTTTCTTTTACCTCTTCTCCGTACAAATATATTCACCCTTTTAATACGTGGTATACAGATTCCCGTTTTCCTAGGAAGACGCTAGTCTTATTATTTTCAAAGAGCGAGATTCTCTTCCAGATGTAATTGATTTTTTATTTGTGCTATTATTTGTGGAAGAGTTGCCATTTTGTTATCCTTTTTGCTCACGTATTTCGTACTTGGTAATAATGATTAATAAGCTGACGATTATTGGATTTCTATGATCCCATAGTAGAACAGATGTCTTTCCTAGGAAATTCTGTCCCTGATATGCTTCTTAATCCATACTAATAACCATACAGTACAGTCATTTAATTCCTACACCAGTCGACCGGACGTCTGCCAGTGCCTGGTTGTACAAACACCAATAGGTAACATGTTAAAAGAAATAAGCCACACACGTTGATGACCCACGTGGCCTGTGAAACAAAGCTACTTTCAGTTGTGAGGTCATCCATCCACTCATAACCAGGTAACTTGCTGGCCATCAGTCGTGTGGTCGTGTATCATGCCCGGCTGCCCATGCATTTAGTGCAGGGATTAAATGTCGTCACTGTACGCCACAGACGTTGGAACGGATTGCAGTCGTACAACATATGAGATATTGTGTCAAATTGTCCGCAATCATTACAGTTATCATCCTCAGTAATGTTAAATATTCTTAGTTGTCTCTTAGTAACTAAGGATCTGTGTGATAATTGTATTAACCCATCAATGCCTAAGAGTTCCTCTGGCCATTTTCGTCCGGATCTTCAATACTTTTGACGATAGGTTTGGAACTAAGAACAACTTCACAACATATTTGAAGGAGAGTTGTTGGTATTGTTCTGCTTAACAGTTCCCCTCCAAATTTTATTCACAAAAATGCCTTGGCCTCTAAGATTTCGCCGAAATTGTCAGGCTGTTTTGGCCGCTACAAGCATAATTGAATTAAGTGAAAATATCTTAAGCCCCTTTCACACATACACGATTGTGAACACGACTGAACACGACTTTTCAGTCGTGTTCAGGCGTATGAAAGGCGTATGAAAGACGTGTTCACAATCGTGTTCAGTCGTGTTCAGGCGTGTTCGGGCGTGTAGCGAAAATAATCGTGTTGGATTTTTGAGCATGTTCAAATAATCAACACGACTTTTATCGCGTTTTATGGCCCATTAACGGGCGTATGAGAGGCGTATGGAAGGCGTGTTCGACCGTATGAAGGGCGTGTTCGGTCGTGTTCAGCCGTATGAAGGGCGTGTTCAGTCGTGTTCAAATTTGGCCATACAACTGAACACGTCCTTCATACGCCTCTCATACGGTTCAACACGTCTCCCATACGGTTCAACACGCCTCTCATACGGTTCAACACGCCCCTCATACGACCGCCAAATTCAGTCACGTGATACGCTCGCGCCCGCCATTTTGTTGTTTACATATAACAACATGAAGGGGCTGCGGAGAAGACGGCCGTTGCGTATTTCGACCCAAAACACCCAAAATACCACGGATAGAGCCCCAGTTTATACCTGTTTAGGAAGAATTATTAAGGTCCATTTCAATCTATTTTTAAATGTAATCTAACCCAAAATCGTATGAACGTCGTATGGCACACGTGTTCGGGCATATGGCACACGTGTTCAGGCGTATGGCAATCGTGTTCACTGACTCTAGTCGTATGAGCAACGCGTTCAACCGTATGACACACGTATGGACATCGTGTTGCACCGTATGAGAGGCGTATGGATAACGTGTTCAACCGTATGAAGAACGCGCACAACCGTATGAGAGGCGTATGACACACGTGTTGTACCGTGATTACTCAACAATTACCCGTGACGAGTGTTTTACGAGCACGACTGAACACGATTTCGTCAAAATTCAACAGTCGTGTTCAGTCGTGTTCACAATCGTGTATGTGTGAAAGTGGCTTTCGTCTCGCATTTAGGCCACATTTTGTTTCGAAGGGATGAAGTTTTTGCCATTCTGAGAGTTGGTGTTCCTAACCCTTGATAGAAGTTTGGAATCGTTTTGATGTTTATTTCAGTTTTTACCTCTTACATCCTACCCTTAAGTTTTTGATGCTCAATGATTTCTTTATCCTGGCATTTTAGCTGATATATACTTAATATATGCTAAATGGTCAAATAAAAGCTGAGCTAAGAAAAAATGACTCAAAAAGTTAACTCTATGAGTTACTTTGATTGGTAAACACAGGTCAATATATTTCCTACCTTACACAGGTTAATAAGAATATAATATATTTTCCAATTTAGCTAACAGAATGTTCACCATTAGCTATACATTGTCTAAGCATGCAATTTCAATATCAACAGCACACAGAGGATTCATTTTTAATATAAATGTATTTATTTCGTCAAGAAATGTCTACAGAAAAATAGAAGTGACTCGACAGGTGGCGCCACTTGAAAGCGATGCAGAGAGGTCATGCGAAGTCCGTATCCTCTTCCTGATGACGTCATCTATCTATTAATTTCGCGGGTGGTTTTTCGCACAAAATGCTCAATCCAGTTACTTCTGTAAGAAAAAATCACAATGATATGTTTCAATATTTGCGATTGCCTTAATTAAGCAGTGCGTTCATATCAAACAGGGTTCCGGAATTCCCAAAGAATGGAAATACCGACATTACAAATTGTCTACTTTGAGGAATGAATATTTTTATAAGATTAATTTGTGAACTACGATCGAAATCACATAAGGAGCATCAAGTCTAAGAACTCAAATACCAAAGGGTTTTTATTGGACCATGTGTCTAGCCTGTGCAATGAATATGTCAATTTCTATCTAGACAATACTTCACACACACAAGACCACTTTATCACGCGTACATATCCGCATGATATAAAAATTTCTGTCAATGATACCGTGTTGATTTTGCACATACGAAACAATACATCCGGCAGGGAGCTGCCAAATTTAATTGCGCAGTTTAATTATTGCGTCCTGGTTTAGTATGACAAGTTCTCGTGTCAGTGTGTTGTGCAATACTAGCATATGGTTTGAATGTTCAAATAATGGTGCGCAGTTTAATAAATGCGGACTCCAGGATTGGGCAAAATGCGCATTAATTAAACTGCCGCAATAATAACACGGTAACAGTACTTTCTAGGAGATGCATTAGAGAACGCCTCCAATGGGATGTATCACTGGACACTTACATGCGTCTAGTAGACGAAGGCGTTGTTTGGAGCAGAGTATGCTGCATTTCCGTGTGTTGCATATCTGTTGCCATGGACACCGTAGCTTCCACCATAGCTGTTACCATGGACACCGTAGCTTCCACCATAGCTGTTACCATGGATACCGTAGCTACCACCATAGCTGTTACCGCCGCGGTAAACGTTGTAGGCGTTGCCCCGGTGGTAGGCGTTACCGTTGTTGTATTCGTACCCTCTCTCGTAGCTGAAAAATAGGGGCAATCGATAAACAATTCTGTAGTAAGATGAGATAAGATGAAATAAATTTCACCCATAGTTGAATAATAAGTACATGGCATGGTAAAACAATATACGACCTACGAGAGACCATACAACATGAATATATATATATATATATACATATATATATATATATATATATATATATATATATATATATATATATATATATATATATATATATATATATATACATATATATATATATATATATATATATATATATATATATATATATATATATTAATTAATAATAATGATAATTAATTTATTTGGAATGAGCTCCCTGACAACATCAAGGCTGCTGATAGTGTGCAAAACTTCAAGAAACAGCAGAAAACATTGCTATTTCGAAAGGAGTTCAATTGACTATATGGACCATGACAACTGTACAATGACTCTAAAGCGCTTTTGAACATTATAGGTGGAAAGGGCGCTATATCAAATATCAATTATTATTATAAATTAATTATTGATTATTAACAATCTGGGGTAGGGCATGAGAGAAAGTTACAAGTGACTTTGGCTATGAGGTGGTTTCCGGCTGTTATTCCGGTGTCCTCCACCAGTATAACTAGCTAGTCACGAAAAGGTGTCGGTAGATGAAAATTCCAACTTTCAATCTCCTCTTCAGCGTTTTTTCTACGACTGGAGACTACCATAAGGGGTAAACAAAGGGATAGAAAGAGTGGTACGAGTATCAACTTGCCAAACAGATAAACTGAATACCTGTACCACGTTTGCATGAATGATTTATCGCAATGGCAGGTGCCTAATTGCAGAGGTATACTTTTTCCTTAACTGTAAATGTCAATTTATTTTCAGTAAAACTTGAATATCTAGCTGCATGTAAAGGTGACGCCCTTTCAAGCAGAGGGCTACGTAATGATATATATTTATATATATATATATATATATATATATATATATATATATATATATATATATATATATATATATATATATATATATATGTATAGAGAGAGAGAGAGAGAGAGAGAGAGAGAGAGAGAGAAAGAAAGAGAGAGAGAGAGGTATACACACACACACACATATATATATATATATATATATATATATATATATATATATATATATATATATATATATATATATATATATATATATATATATATATATATAGAGAGAGGAATGGACACCAATGGGTCTCCCATTGTGTTTAGCGCCAAATTGACGACAGTCTTAAATGTGCGTGCTGAAACGACAGAAAAGACAAAGAAAGATTTCAAGTGACTTACTATCTGCCTCCTCTACTTCCTTGATAGTTGTTGTATCCCGGGCCGGTTGCGCTGATCATGGCCACCAGACCTGCCAGAAGAAATGCTACACAGATTGCCTTGTTCATCCTGACTTGTGGAGGTTGTAGTTGCAGTCGCAGCAAGGTTCTACAGTAGAAGTGATCGGTGATGTCTTTGTGGATATCCTATAGTACTTATATAGCAAAACTCAACCTGCCTGCGGCATATCTGGATGCACGTGCAAGGATTTTACACCTATTCTAGATGACGTCATCGATTGAAACATCGTGTACGTTTCACGAGACGCGTCTAATGTAATGAGGGTCATGGAATTGGGGGAAAAGTCGTCTGGTCATGACGTGACGTCATAGAACAATGAGAAATGGCGAGGTGGTCATTCTGACCATAATTTGGAAGGTTTATTGAAAGGAAGTGCATACCGACCTTTTGTCATGACCTGACCCTTCACGTAATTACCCTCTATGTTAAAAACACATTTTCAGGAGAAGTCAGTGGTTCCTGCTGACTCTTCTCCAGTCATTTTAGTTTTGGCCTCCAAATGATATAAAGAACCAGCTCTTACCATTTCCCAACAAAGCTATGACAGAAGAACAGTTATCAACAATTTAATAGATAGATAAAAATCGTATACATACGATGGTGCAAGTGTGAACAGCAGAAAAAAAAAATTTAAATTTATTTTCTCTACCGTTTTTTTACCAAAACAGCAGAAAAAATATATTTAAATTTATTTTCTCTAGCGTTTTTCCAAAAACAGCAGAAAAAAAATATTTAAATTTATTTTCTCCAACGTTTTTCCAAAAACAGGAGAAAAAATATATTTAAATATATTTTCTCTTACGTTTTTCTAAAAACAGCAGAAAAAAAATATTTAAATATATTTTCTCCAACGTTTTTCCAAAAACAGGAGAAAAAATATATTTAAATATATTTTCTCCATCGTTTTTCCAAAAACAGCAGAAAAAAAATATTTAAATATATTTTCTCTGCTGTTTCAAATAGTTTGCCCTTCTCCCGCTAGATGTCCCCCTTCACCACTTCCAAGGGAGCACTCATTATTTGAATTTGATAGTATGTGGTGACCAAAATGGCATGTAAAAGTGGACAAAAAAGACATTTTGGAACATTCATAATTGATATTGAATATTGATAAATGAATGAGGAATTTCATAGTTCATTTATGAATTGCAAATATTCACTTTTCATTATGCGAGCGGTTTGAATTGTTGTGACCCAACTTCCGTGTCTACGACGGTCATGAGAGTGGCATGGGGAAAGATCGACTCTGTATTAAAGGAGCATAGGCACGGCCACTTTGCACCTTATCAGTTACTCAGGAAATCACAAGTTTACCTGAGGGGGGGGTCTACTATTTAACAAATGATAAACATGATTCGAGAACGCCCCGACCAACTTCCAGTTTGGTACGACATTTGTACTTACTGTTATAAATTCGCCGCCTATCTAAGGATTGGCTTCGTAGCCTAGAGGTTAATTGTCCGGCTCTCACGCGGACGATACGGGTTCAATTCGCCGACTCGGATGATCTTTTTTCATAACTTTGTTTCTTTTTTATTTTTGAAGATAGAAAATGAAACAATTTTTTCTGTCTATATCTGACCCCAAATATATATATATATATATATATATATATATATATATATATATATATATATATATATATATATATATATATATATATATATATATATATATATATATATATATATACAAATATATCCAGTTTCTTCTGCCCCCACACGACCCCCTCCCCCCAGAGAAAAGTGAATAAGTATGTATGTATGTATGTATGCATGCATGCATATATATATATATATATATATATATATATATATTTATATATATATATATATATATACTTATTCACTTTTCTCTGGGGGAAGGGGGTCGTGTGGGGGCAGAAGAAACTGGATATATTTGTGTGTATATATATATATATATATATATATATATATATATATATATATATATATATATATATATATTTATATATATGGGGTCAGATATAGACAGAAAAAATTGTTTCATTTTCTATCTTCAAAAAAAAAAAAGAAAAAAAGTTATCCCTCACCATGCCTTAGTGGTAAAAGTGGTCAGTAAGCCTGCCCACTGCATAAAAAAGCTGTGAAATGGGGTATTTAAGTGGTACCACTGTCAGAGTCAGCCCCACTGTCTAACGTAGTGGTAAGACCACTGCTTCCTGCAGTGGAGCCACTGTTTCTTACAGTGGGGCCACTGTTTATTACAGTGGGACCACTACATAAACCCATATGTGACTTGAAAAAATCAACATATATCAGGAACCACTATAATGGGGCTTTCAAAACTTAGTTTATCTTAGGACCACTTTTTCTTGCAGTGGGGCCACTGCTGATTACAGTGGGGCCACTAAAACACCCTATGTGACTGATATGGATATGAGCACAGGAGATGCTGGCTTCTTATCTGTAGGAAGGTATATAATATATAACAATAGGGTCAACTAGTACAGAACTTGACCTTGTTATTCAAAATAGTGACAGTTGACAGGATGACAGTGTAGGAGAAGGAGGTATGTTGATTTCATTGACAGAAATGTGCTCTGTAAATGGTGTGAGGGGAATTTTGAAAAACTAACTAAGACAAATTGTGTGTTAGGGTATATTAAAGGATAAAGTCAAGGCTATTTCAGTCATAAGGGCAGGTGAATATCTCTGCTGTTGAATACAGAAAATGCAAGGTGAGATGAAATACTCAGGTTAGACAGGAAAGGCATGCTGACATATGATTTAGAAGTGACTATGATGTTGAAATAAGGTGGGTATGATATAGAGTTTCTCTTTATTTACATCAGCTGTGTCAGAGTGTTAGGGTATTCCATGATTCAGGAGAAGGAAACCTTGCAAACTATGATATGTGACTAATGTTAGGTCTACAGTCCATCAAGATTTACATAGACTGGAGAGACAATTAGCAGGAACATCTTAGAATAATTGTCCAGAATATGTTGCCATGCATTAGAATCCTATGTAAATGTTCTTAACAGGTTAAACCTCTTTCTAATAAACTTTTTAGAAAATTATTATAACTATTGAGTGTCTATCTATTAACGTATCTATTTATTCATTCATTCATTCATTCATTCATCTATCCTGAATGATGTGCTAAATTAATGCGTTTTACAGTTGGGTACATGGCCACCACTGTCAGAGAAAGTGGGTCAACCACTTCCTTTGACAGTGGTAAAACCACAGCATCTTGCAGTAAAGCATGACTTTACCACTGTCTGAAACAGTGGGACCACTACATTGAACAGTGGTAAATCTACTGCAACTAGCATTATAGGATGATCATACCACCGTCAGGAATAGTGGGACCACTCTCTTGATCAGTGGTATGACCACTGCATCTGTTAGTGGTAGAGAACTGCTAATGCAATGGTATGCAGGCCCACCTACCACTGTCCAAAACAGTGGGACCACTATGAAGCTACCACTGTTTGCAAAAGTGGCCATGAAGCCCCAATAAAGTGTCTCCGCTTTTGCAAAAGCGGGACACTTCAGACAGGCTTAAAGGGCACTTTTTTTTTCAGTGGTACAAAAAAGTGGTAATAAACCCACTACAACAAGGCTCTTGGGCCACATTCCAGGAAAGTGGGGGATGGTGCTACAGCTCTTGAGAGACCCATGTACTATCCACTATATTTTTCAGTGGTACCACTGTATTTCTCAGTGGCACCACTGTAGGCAACCACTCATAACCCACTGAAACACCCCATGTAAACCACTGCACTATGGTAAGGGATGATAAAAGGTCATCCGAGTCGGCGAATTGAACCCGTATCGTCCGCGTGAGAGCCGGACAATTAACCTCTAGGCTACGAAGCCAATCCTTGGATAGGCGGCGAATTTATAACACTAACTACAAATGTCGTACCAAACTGGAAGTTGGTCGGGGCGTTCTCGAATCATGTTTATCATTTGTTAAATACTAGACGGTCTGGGGCGGATCCAGGGGGGGTTCGAGGGGTTCGTCCGAACCCCCCCTGGCTTGTGGGTCATTTTGCACCACCACGCCACCTGTTGACAAACATCAAAACTAATTGTTTTTCATGCCGCGGCGACCAGTTGCAATTTGCAATTCTGTCCACGTCTTTTGTTTCCCAAGGCCCTGAGCAACAGGCTGATTGGTGTCAGCCAGGTGTAGGTCCGAGTGGGTGAACATCCTGCTCGAGGGGATTATCCGCCTTGAACCAGCGGATACAGAATTACAGTCCAGTCATTCGCAGACTAAGAATAGCTTGGATAACCTGAAGTTTGTTAGGTGAGGGGGGGGGGGGGGGTTCGTTGATTCTCGAACCTCTAGATCACTTGATTCATTCCTTAGTCTAGCGGATACAGAATTACAGTCCAGTCGATTGCAGACTAAGAATAGCTTGGGAAACCTGAAGTCTGTTAGGGGAGAGGGGGGGGGGGGGGTTCGTTGATTCTCAAACTTCTAGATCACTTGATTCCTCAAACCCCTATGGAAAATACCTAACTAATAGCCAACAGATACATAAATAACCACATCTTAACACCTTTTGAGGTGCCTTAACCCATTTGCATCTGAAGTGCAAAAATAGTCAAACAACTTTGGGCGTACAGTATTATTTGTAAAAAGGTTGAAAAGCAATGGTTCAGCCAAATTAGAAAAAAAATTGAAAGCGTTGATTTCTGAGAATTCGACGAGCGCAGAAGGTGAAATTTACTGAATGACTCTCATGACTGGTGTTTAGTTACATCACAAATGAAAGAGTGTCTCCAATTCACCCCCCCCCCCCCCCCCCCCCCCCGATGCATGTATCGCAATTACTAGTATGCTAACATCAATTAAGCATAGTGGGCAAAAGTTCTTCCCCTCATCCCCAGCTAGGGTGTTCACATTGTTAAATCTCTCCAAAAGGTAAAATATATTTCTTAAATGTTTGAAAGTGCAAGAGGTCCGTTCAATCTTGCGACCAAAATTAGGACAATGTGGCATCACCAAATTCGATTTTGCATATCATAATTAATATGAAATATTTATATTAAAATTTCACTCTTACTCTATGTATTTTGTTATATATCTTATGAGATTTTTTTTTTTTTTATATCTCGTATGAAATTATTATTTTTAGCTCTCTGCAGTTGACTCCTGGTGGTGTTTTTATAAATAATTGTGAGTGGCGCCACCAGTGTCACTTTTTGGAACTACATTGAACCCCCCCTTCTTAAATCCTGGATCCGCCCCTGAGACCCCCCCTCCCTCAGGCAAACTTGTGATTTCCTGAGTAACTGATAAGGTGCAAAGTGGCCGTGCCTATGCTCCTTTAATACAGAGTCGATCTTTCCCCATGCCACTCTCATGACCGTCGTAGACACGGAAGTTGGGTCACAACAATTCAAACCGCTCGCATAATGAAAAGTGAATATTTGCAATTCATAAATGAACTATGAAATTCCTCATTCATTTATCAATATTCAATATCAATTATGAATGTTCCAAAATGTCTTTTTTGTCCACTTTTACATGCCATTTTGGTCACCACATACTATCAAATTCAAATAATGAGTGCTCCCTTGGAAGTGGTGAAGGGGGACATCTAGCGGGAGAAGGGCAAACTATTTGAAACAGCAGAGAAAATATATTTAAATATTTTTTTTCTGCTGTTTTTGGAAAAACGATGGAGAAAATATATTTAAATATATTTTTTCTCCTGTTTTTGGAAAAACGTTGGAGAAAATATATTTAAATATTTTTTTTCTGCTGTTTTTAGAAAAACGTAAGAGAAAATATATTTAAATATATTTTTTCTCCTGTTTTTGGAAAAACGTTGGAGAAAATAAATTTAAATATTTTTTTTCTGCTGTTTTTGGAAAAACGCTAGAGAAAATAAATTTAAATATATTTTTTCTGCTGTTTTGGTAAAAAAACGGTGGAGAAAATAAATTTAAATTTTTTTTTTCTGCTGTTCACACTTGCACCATCGTATATACAACTACCTAACTTCAAATATGTTTTTATATCGTGGCATACGCAATGTAATTAACTTTCGAAAATGTGACCCAATCACGGTCGACGAATGTGGTCAATTAATATTCATGTGCGGTTATAAAACAAGATGGGAAGACGCCCACAGAGGTGTAAAGAGTACTTTATTCCGCAATGTGACAAAATAGAGAATATTTCTTTCAATATAAATATTCTAAACTATCTACGGTTTTGATAAAGTTATGGTTGAACAGTTTCATTCAATTGAATAACTTGCAAAAGTTAAAATTTGGTCAACTACTCTAAGCAGATTACTGTATTTCGATCTACTTATGAATAGCATCATTGGCAAAAGTGAGGCAAGCACAGTCTCTGACTGTTGCGCTTTCCTCACCTCCTTCCTGATTTTAAACAGGACGGGAGCATGAGGATAATGCTAATGGTCAGTGAGGGCATGTCAGTGGTTTGCTCTGGCACCCAATACAAACCACTGGATGCTTCTTACGTGGCTTGCCGTGTGATTTAAGGCGTTGCCATTGACAGATAGATGTCTCTCACCACTGCATGGGTTTGAATCCCGGCGGTATATGAGAGAATGATGCTAGTGACGTGAGGTTAAGCGGTCGATTTCTCCGGTGTGCCACCAATTAAAATTGCCTAGACTCGCCCTAGCCGCAATTTGGCAGAGAAACAGACAAAAAAGAAAATTCCAAATTCGGGTCTCAATATGTTCCTGAGCGGCAGCGAAGGCAGGGCCTACGAACTCTACAGCCGGTTTAATATCCTATTTATCAATTGCATATATGTTAGCCAAGCTTTCTGAACTATTGATACATAGATTAGGTAGCCCCAAGTGTGCGGTCACAGATATACCTGTGTGCTCTGATATTCTTTTTCATTGAAAGAATTTCCAAATGAAAAATAAGGATTTCTCCTGTTCCTCCACCAGTTACAACTGCCTGATTAGACACGCCCTAGTCGCAATTTGGCAAAAAAAACTGACAAAAATAGAAAATTCCAAATTCTGGTCTCAACGTGTTCCTGAGCGAATTAATTATGAGCGGTAAAATGAATAGAGCTATATCCCCCGATTGCAATTTTACTGCTAACAGCCTTCCCGCAGGGCTTGTGTAGTAATGAATAGAGCTAATTAACATTCTCACATCTCTAGACAATTGTCCGCAATGAGGTGATACGGTTACAGGTAATAACTCATTCGCCATACATGGTTTTATTAATAAAATGCTTAGTAAAATCATAAAATACCAATTAAGATTGTATTAAACTTGTTCATGTTTCGAGTTGGTAAAATCATAATTGGTCCATTAGTTACCAGAAACATGCATTTAAAAGAGAGGTTTTGTATCAATGGGTGACGAAAGGTCACATGGAACGTTACGAAAAAGATTGAACAGTGGCCTTATTTGGTACAATTAAATTGCTTGCTTTGAACGTAGGTTTACTTTTAGAGTTTTACTTACATTAGAGCCTTCATCCTTTTTCCTCGCGTTAAATTTCAAATATCACATAACTTCTTATAGGTTTGCACACAGTCCGGGTAGGGCTTTTGGCCCTTTTTCTTTCTCTACGCTGAATTTCACAATTTAAGCAGGCATTTTTTATATCAAATGTTGACGGGTGTGCTAGAAATTAAGCATATATAAAGCTAAGAGTATTTCGTAGGGATAGGTATCACAGTTCAATTTACAATTTTGAATTTGTTCAGAAGTTATGCCATCTAGAAGTTGAAAAAAGCACTTCTTCCTCGTCGTGTTCGGCAAATAATCTGAATGAAACGTTCTCCGAGGGAGCCTCCACGCTCCGAAGGTCATTGATACAGCGATCTCTTAATTTTGAATTTATTCGTAAGTTATGCAATCTAGGAGTTGAAAAAGCACTTTTTGCTCGTTTTCAACAAATCAACCTGAATAAAACAGTCTCCGTGCGAACTTATGTGATACAGCAATGTTCTCCTTGATGAACTACGTTGAATCCCGTTTGATCTTGCATTCCAAAATGTGCTAAGACAGAGTGACAATCTTTAACATCTTAAATAGACTCTACCAGAATAAAGGAACAAATATCGTTAATCGAAGTAGCGTATCAAGTACATTCCTTCGCATTTTATTCCTAATCAGAATGCTCGCTTAAGATGACAAATATAGGGTTAGTTTGTGAATGTAGCTTCATTTTGGGATTTTTACGTGTTAAAGCCTGCATTCTTTGTTTGCCTCGATGGTCAGATCAAGTTTGAATGTCTAGGCAATCAACGAGCAGACCGAAAGACCATCTTTTGCAGGAATTTCATAGGCTTGAACACAAAAATGTGGCATACTAGTAGATATAGCTAAGGGTATTTTGGAGGAAAAGGCATCCGTTTTTCCAATTTTGACTTTATTCAATTGCAAAGATATGGAATCTGAGTTGAAAGTTGAAAACTGCACTTTTTTTTCATTTTCAACAAAAGTTCTGAAAGAAATGATTATAAAATTTTATTTTTTTATGATTCATTATTCCATATACAGTACATCTGACTTGTTATAAGATATATTGGATATTGGTGTATAAAATGTGGGAAATTTTATAGATGATATAATCATAAACCAATGCAGTAAGAAGAACAGTTCATAAAACGTAGTCTTAATTTGAAAAACTGTGATACCCTTCCCTCCGTATTAATCTTTCCTCACTAGTTGTGTGAAATGTGAAGAATTCCCGGGTCCATAATTGTGGGTAGGAGCTCTGTGCGAAAACACTATGCATGTATTTTTCAGTTTTTACCAAAAATATTTAAATCCTGCCGTGAGGGTATTTTTTTGATGTCCGTTGTATTTCTTATCGAAAGAACTTTCAGGCAATACATACTTTATACAGGCTAAAATTCTAAATAAGTCAAATCCCACAAGCAACCTTAAATAGCTGATCGTTTTCAAAATGAAGGTTAGGGGTTTCAGAGCTGGGGGTAAATTTCGAATTTGGTAACTAAACAAGCTAAAGAGATTCCATGGTCATCCAAAAGGTTTACATTATTTTACTTGAAAATCATTTTCGACATTTGCGCTTTTTGGAAGCACGAATGAGCATACAATTTGAAGGGAGTAAACAGAAGAAATATATACTTCCCTCCATTTTGATCTTTCCTCTACATTTTGAGAGTTTGTATCTTTTATGTTTTATGGAACCAGAAAGCATGCCAATCAAAGTTTATAAACAATTGTGCGTGGTCTTTAACCTCATTACCTATAAACATAGTCATCCTTTTAATGCGTGGTATGCAGAAGACCGTTTTCCCAGGAAGACCCTATTCTTATTTTTCTGTAAAGCGAGATATTCTTCCAGATTTAATTGATTTTTCATGTGTGCCATTACTTGTGGACGAGTTGCCATTTTATTATCCTTTTTGCCCACATACTATTATTTCGTACTTGGCAATAATGATTAATAAGCTGACGATTATTGGATTTCTATGGATTTCTCTAGTAGAATAGGAAAACATTGTCCCTGCTTCTTAATCCATACTAATATGACACTAGCACATGCTGATGCATTGACAATGCAAAAATGAATTGCTCGTCTTTCCGTGGATCAATTTCAATGCGGTTTAAATCGTTAGAACCACCACAATCAATTCTACTTGTCCCTTAATTATATTTGAAATATGTTGCGAAATGAGCGATTTTGCAACTTTTGCGATCTTTATGCCATATGTTCGGTCAATCGCTACTTGTACTGTGTGGTTATTGCAAAAATATAAAGCTCATATCGAGGGGCTTCCAATATGTTTCCGCGAAGTACAAGTAAAGAATGACGTCACGGATTACAAATTTGTAACTTTGTGACTGCAATTGAAGGGGAATGCAGAAATATCATCGAGCTGGGCGAGCTCCTACAGCTTTGCTTTGTCATCATAATACTCACACGCCACAGGGGTTGTACCGGATTGCAGTCTTACAACATATAAGATATTAATTCACATTGTCCGCAATCATATACAAATATGGCACTTGGGTGAGTGCAATATCAATTTTTATTGCACGCTGAAAGCGCCTCGCGCAATATTATTTTTCAGCGTGCAATAACAATTGATATTGCACGAAACCTAAGTGCCATATTTGTTTTAGTATATGCCTACTGCTCATTCAAATTAAATAATTTACTCATTTAAAGAAGTATGACAACAAGCAATTGGGTTATTATAGATTTCTAAGCTGTAATATAATTCAGTAATATCACAATCAAAATACAGTACTATGAATACCTGACAAAGTCACATGCATTAGCTTCAGAAATGTAATGATTTATTTATTTAATTCAAAAATGTGTTTTCCCAATATTACCTTCCTAATCATGATTTTACAAGAAGCCCGAACTCTTCTGAGTTCCTTGTCTCAATTCGTTTCTGTAGGGTTCCTTTTCAAGAGTTCAAGTTGAGAATTGAGCACATGAACCTGACTGCTCTGAGTCTGAGTGTTGGAAAGTAATATTGCACCCCAATAAAAAAATTGTAAGGTGGTCATGTGACCATGATCTGACCAATCACAGCAGAGAATAAGCAGTAGGCATATAATAATTACATCTATCATCCTCAGTATTGTTAAATATTTTCAGTTTTCTCTTGGTAATCAAGGATCTGTGTAATAGTTGTATCAACCCATTAATGCTTCAGAGTTCCACTGGCTATTTTCGTCTGGATCTTCAATACTTTTGACGATAGATTTGGACTTCACAATATGTTTGAAGAAGAGTTGTTGGTATTGTTCTGCTCAACAGTTCCCCTTCAAATTTTATTCACAAATATGCCTTGGCTTAAAAGATTTCGCCGAAATTGTCAGGCTCTTTTGGCCGCTACAAGCATAATCTTAGTCTCGCATTTAGGCTATACTACATTTTGTTGCAAGGGGATATAGTTTTTGCCATTCTGAGAGTTGTTGCTCCTTAGTTCATAATTCTTGATAGAAGCTTCGTTTAAAATCATATCGATGTTTGTTTCAGTTTTTACCTCTAACATGCTACCCTCAGCTGGGAAAGTACTTTTTGATGCTCATTTTTTTTTATTTATCTTGTTTTGTTTAGCTAATATATACTTAATATAAGGTAAATAGTCAAATTAAAGTTGGGCTAAGGAAAAAATGAGTCAAAGTGTTAACTTTTGGTAAACACAGATCAATATTTCGTACCTTATACAGGTTAATCAAAATTAAACTAAAAGAATGTTTACCATTAGTTATACATTGTCTAAACATGCAATCTCAATATCAACAGCACAGAGAGGATTTATTTTTAATATAAATGTATTTATTTCGTCAAGAAATGTCTACAGAAAAATAGAAGTGACTCGACAGGTGGCGCCACTTGAAAGCGGTCTGAGCCCGATGATGCAGAGGTCATGCGCAGTCCGTATCCCCTTTCTGATGACGTCATCTATCTATTAATTTCGCGGGTGGTTTATCGCACAAAATGCTCAATCCTGTTTCTTCTGTAAGAAAAAAGCACAATGATATGTTTAAATATTTGCGATTGCCTTAATTAAACAATGCGTTCATATCAAACAGGGTTCCGGAATTCCCAAAGAATGGAAATACCGACATTACAAATTGTCTACTTTGAGGAATGAATATGTTTATAAACATAATTTGTGGAACTATGCTTGAAATCACATAAGGAGCATCAATTGTAATAAGATAAATACCAAATGGTTTATATTGGACCATGTGTCCAGCCTGTACAATGTATATGTTAATTTCTATCTAGACAATACTTCACACACACAAGACGACCATTGGTTTAAACCATTATCTATTTTTATTAAATGATTCAACCTCTTTATTAAGCGTACATATCCGCATAAAAATGTGCGTAATAATTTTTTGCAAAAATATAATTACTGTCAATGATACCGTGTTAATTTTGCGCATATAAGATAATGCACTCGGCAGGTAGCTGCCAAATTTAATTGCGCAGTTTAATTACTGCGTACTGGTTTAGTATGACAAGTTCTCGTGTCAGGGTGTTGTACAATACTAGCATAGGGTTTGAAGGTCCAAATAATGGTGCGCAGTTTAATAAATGCGGACTCCGGGATTGCGCAAAATGCGCATTAATTAAACAGCCGCAATAATAACACGGTAAAAGCACTTTCTAGGAGATGCATCAGAGACCGCCTCCAATGGGATGTATCAATGGACCCTTACATGCGTCTAGTAGACGAAGGCGTTGTTTGGAGCAGAGTATGCTGTATTTCCGTGTGTTGCATATCTGTTGCCATGGACACCGTAGCTTCCACCATAGCTGTTACCACGGACACCGTAGCTTCCACCATAGCTGTTACCATGGACACCGTAGCTTCCACCATAGCTGTTACCGCCGCGGTAACCGTTGTAGGCGTTGCCACGGGGGTAGGCGTTACCGTTGTTGTATTCGTACCCTCTCTCGTAGCTGGAAAATAGGTGCAAACGATAAACTATTCTGTAGTAAGATGAGATAAGATTAAAAAAATGCATCCGTAGTTGAACAAGTACGGCTGTTGATGCAAAGCATCAATAGTCAAAAGGCGGGGCCAAGTTATTTATGAACTTGTGAGGGAACCGGATGTATAATGAACATTAACACTATAGAGGAAAATAATTTATAATGACTGGTTTGTATCATTTTTGTAGAAATGAAACAAATATCGGAATTCTAGGCGGAAGCTGGAGACTTCGAAATCTCTTGGGTGCGAAGCTACTTGGGTACGCATCAGTCTGGTTACGAACCAGTTTGGTTACGAAGTCTCCTGATTTCATTCTATACACATAGTATTTTTTTCTTTAGTAATTTTCCTTCCTATACTGAAAAATATACTTCCGCTTAAAATATTTTATATATTTGAAAACTGAATGCTCAATCAAAATAAGGAAGGCACAATTTTCCGCGGCAAACGTAATGTACAGGGCCAATATTTATATTATAACCAATCAGAATAGAGAATTATATTCAGTCCGACCTCAGGATTTCCATCATGGCCGTCCGGACTATGAGCATTTCAAAACAGCTTCCCATATAGGCGTGGCCTGAGGGCCCCGCCAATAATCAATACATAGCATGGTTAAATAATGGACGACCTACGAGAGACCATACAACATGAACATATATATATATATATATATATATATATATATATATATATATATATATATATATATATATATACATATATATATATATATATATATATATATATATATATATATATATATATATATATATATATATATATATATATATATATATATATATAACATGTACGTGTGTTTATTGACTTGCGTGGTAAAAAGAATAGTACATCTTAAATGTGCGTGCTGAAGACATAGAAAGGACATAGAAAGACCTCAAGTGACTTACTATCTGCCTCCTCTACTTCCTTGATAGTTGTTGTATCCCGGGCCGGTTGCGCTGATCATGGCCACCAGACCAGCCAGAAGAAATGCTACACAGATTGCCTTGTTCATCTTGACTTGTGGAGGTTGTAGTTGCAGTTGCAGCAAGGTTCAACAGTAGAAGTGATCGGTGATGTCTTTGTGGATATCCTATAGTACTTATATAGCAAAACTCAACCTGCCCGCGGCATATCTGGATGCACGTGCAAAGATTTTACACCCATTCTAGATGACGTCATAGATCAAAACATCGCGTCCGTTTCACGAGATGCGTCTAATGTAATGAGGGTCATGGAATTGGGAAAAAAGTCGTCTGGTCGTGACGTGACGTCATAGAACAATAGAAAACGGCGAAGTGGTCACTCTGACCATAGTTTGGAAGGTTTATTGAAAGGAAGTGCATACCGGCCTTTTGTCATAACCTGACCCTTCACGTAATTACCCTCTATATTAAAAAAACACATATTCAGAAGAAATCAGTTCTTCCCTGCTGACTCTTCTGCAGTCATTTTAGTTTTAGCCTCGAAATGAGATGAAGAACCAGCTCTTAACATTTACCAATAAAGGTATGACAGAAGAACAGTTATCAACAATTTAATAGATAGATAAAAATCGTATACGACTACCTAACTACAAATCTGTTTTTATATGGTGGCATACGCAAAATAAATCATTTTCGAAAATGTGACCCAATCACGGTCGACGAATGTGGTCAATTAATATTCATGTGCGGTTATAAAACAAGATGGGAAGACGTCCACAGAGGTGCAAAGAGTACTTTATTCCGCAATGTGACAAAATAGAGAATATATCCTTCAATAGAAATATTCTAAACTATTTACGATTTTGATAAAAATTATGGTTGAACAGTTTTATTCAATTGAATAACTTGCAAAAGTTAAAATTTGGTCAACTACTCTAAGCAGTTACTGTATTCCGATATACTTTTAAATAGCATCATTGGCAAAAGTGAGGCAAACGTGCGCTTCCCTCACCTCCTTCCTGATTTTAATCAGGACTGGAGCGTGAGGATAATGCTAATGATTAGTGAGGGCATGTCAGTGGTTTGCTCTGGCACCCAATACAAACCACTAGATGCTTCTTACGTGGCTTACCCTAATGGCCGTGTGGTTTAAGGCGTTGCCATTGACAGATAGATGTCTCTCACCACTGCCTGGATTTGAATCCCGGCGTTATATGAGAGAATGATGCTAGTGACGTGAGGTTAAGTGGTGGATTTCTATGGATTCCCACCAGTCACAACTGCGTAGACACGCCCTAGCCGCAATATGGCAGACAAACTGACAAAAATAGAGAATTCCAAATTCTGGTCTCAACGTGTTACTGAGCGAATTAATTAAAATGTGGAAAAATATGGAAGGCCATAGTGGACAAAAAGAGCATTTCTTAATATTAACAAATCATTTATTAATATTAATAAATGATTTATTAATATTAATAAATCATCTATTAATATTAATAAATGATTTTCTAATATAAATAAATGATTTATTAATATTAATAAATGGCATGATTTATCAATATTAATAAATGATTTTCTAATATTAATAAATCATTTATTAATATTAATAAATGATTTTCTAATATTAAGAAATCAATTTGTAATATTAATAGTTCATGGCATTTATTAATATTAAAAAATCATTTATTAATATTAAGAAATCATTTATCAATATTAAGAAATCATTTATTAATATTAAGAAATGTTAAACATTTATTAATATTAATAAATGATTTTCTAATATTAATAAATGATTTTCTAATATTAATAAATGAGCGCCATCTTTTGTTTGCAGAGGGAGTCTTTACATGTGAAATAATGAATACCCCCAACACGTGCTTGGGATAAGCGTGAACATTTGACCTTGTTGTCTGTCAGATGTCAATTTCAAGTGTATATTTGATCTCTTTTCCATCTCGATATGATTCCCATGGGATCGTATGTGGATGATATACCTTATTTTGATCAATTAATACATGTTAGCGGTTGTAATCTTAGAATAGAGTGGTGTCCCTAAAAAGTAGGACACCCAAAGCCACGGGGGGGGGGGCGCATACGCTCGTTATCAAAATTAATAACTACCCCTAAAGCACTGATTTCAGGCCAAAAAAGCACCCTTATTTTTTTTTAAACGCGGACTTTTTCCAATAAAAAAACACCCCTTCTTTTATCAGAACACTGACATTGGATGAACGGGAACACGCATTTTAACTTATGAAGTTATAATTCTCTGCCTCTTTAGCGGCAGCACTGCCAGCAGACTGACGGAAGCCCAGTCACTTTGGGAGTCACTCGGCGTCAGAGCCGCGTATATTTCGTGGATTGTAAGGTGATTTTCACCCCCATACTTCGTACCAGGGTGCAAAAAAGTACCCTTCCTTTACAAAATCACGGACATACGGAGGTCTTAAAAAAGACCGCGTAAAACTCCCTCTGCCATTTTCATGCAACTGCCATGTGCTAGGGAGCATTCATTATTTCATAAATAATTGAATAGTTCAAGGTTTCGCCAATAGATGTCACTTATTTATTAATATTAATAAATGATTTATCAATATTAATAAATGATTTTCTAATATTAATAAATCATAGTATTTATTAATATTAGAAAATGATTTATTAATATTAAGAAATGATTTATTAATATTAAGAAATGATTTATTAATATTAAGAAATACAGAGCATTTATTAATATTAGAAAATCATTTCTTTATATTAATAAATGATTTCTTAATATCAATAAATCATTTTCTAATATTAATAAATCAATTATTAATATTAACAAATGCCATGATTTATTAATATTAATAAATGATTTATTAATATTAATACATCATTTATTAATATTATGAAATGATTTATTAATATTAATAAATGGAAATGGTTTTCTAATATTAATAAATGATTTATTAATATCAATAAATGATTTATTAATATCAATAAATGATTTATTAATATTAATAAATACTTCTTAATATTAATATATATTTATTAATATTAATAAATATTTATTTATATTAATAAATGATTTATTAATATTAATAAATCATTTATTGATATTAATAAATGATTTATTAATATTAGAAAATGCTTTTTTTGTCCACTTTGGCCTTCCATAGTAAAATGAATAGAGCTATATCCCCCGATTGCAATTTTAATGCCAGCAGCCTTCCCGCAGGGCTTGTGTAGTAATGAATAGAGCTAATTAACATTCTCACATCTCCAGACAATTGTCCGCAATGAGGTGATACAGTGGTAATAACTCATTCGCCATACATGCATATTTTTTATTAATAAAATGCTTACTAAAATCATAAAATACCAATTAAGATTGTATTAACCTTGTTCATGTTTCAAGTTGGAAAAATCATAATTGGTCCATTAGTTATCAAGAACATGCATTTGAAAGATAGGTTTTGTATCAATGGGTGACGAAAGTTCATATGGAACATTACGAAAAAGATTGAACAGTGGCCTTATTTGGGATAATTAGATTGCTTGCTTTGAACGTAGGTTTACTTTTAGAGTTTTACTTACATTAGAGCCTTCATTCTTTTTCCTCACTATAAATGTGACTGTCTAGACCACCATTGAGCAAAATAAGAGACCAAATATCACTAACCTCTCATAGGTTTGCACACAATCCGGGGAGAGCTTTTGCTCCTTTTTCTTTCTCTACGCTGAATTTCACAATTCAAATAGGCATTTTTGGTATCAAATGTTGATGGGTGTGGTAGAAATTTAGCATGCCTGAAGCTAAGAGTATTTTGGAGGGATTGGTATCACTTTTCTCTTAATTTCTAATTTGTTCGGAAGTTATTCTATCTAGAAATTGAAAAAAGCACTTCTTTCTCGTTTTCAGTAAGTAATCTGAATGAAATGTTCTCCACGCGAACTTCTACGCTCGGAAGGTCATTGATACAGCGATCTTTTGATTTTGGATTTGTTTGGAGGTTATGCAATCTAGCTGTTGAATAAGCACTTTTTGCTCGTTTTCATCAAAATAACCTGAATGAAAGTTCTCCGAGCGAAATAATGAGCTCGGCAGGTCATTGATACAGCCAGCAATGTTCTCGTTGGTGAACCACATTGAATATCGCGTGATCTTGCATTCCAAAAAGCGTGACAATCTTTTACATCTTTAATAGACTCTACCAGAATAAAGGATCAAATATTGTCAATAGAAGTAACGTATCATGTACATTCCTTTGCATTTTATTTCCTAATCAGATCTAGAATGCGCGCTTAAGGTGGCAAATATATGGTTAATTTGTGAATATAGGTTCATTTTGAGAGTACTACATATGTTAAAGCCTTCATCCTTTACCTCATGGGCAGATCAATTGTGAATGTCTAGGCAATCACCGAGCAGACAGAAAGACCGTCTACTGCAGAAATTACATAGGCTTGAACACAAACAGAAAAAGGCCCGTTTCTCTATATCAAATTTCACCTAAAAATGGTCGCTTCAAGCATAAATTTTAGGTACCAAATGTTAATGAATTTGATTTAAATTTGGCATACTAGTAGATATAGCTAAGGGTATTTTGGCCCTTTTTCTTTCTCTACGCTGAATTTCACAATTCAAGCAGGCAGTTTTGGTATCAAATGTTGACGGGTGTACTAGAAATTAAGCATATTAGTCCGTGGGCCAGGAGGGGTTTCAGTGCACCCCCCCCCCCCCCCCCCAGGATCCTACCAGACCAGCGCTATTTTATGTAGTTTGAGGTGCTCTTTAAGATTAAGCATGTTAACATTGAATCTTTTGGGATCAACACCCCGTTTTGGGGCATTTTCACTCAAAAATGAGTAAAAACGTGTGATTTTTGGGATTCCGTCATAAAAAATTCATGTTAGACAGCAGAGGCACCAAACTTTACACAAATATACTTCATACATTGCTTGTGGATGCTACATCAAATACAGTACCGATAGTGACCCCTAGTGGCCATAAATTGAACTGAAATTATTAAAAATAGCGAAAATTGCATTTTTTTCTAATTTTTCTGACACTTAAGGCACCCCTGTACACCCAGCATACCCTGCAACCCCATTTTCTTTTATCAGAAAACTGCCTTAGTATGTTTAAAACAGGATAGAACCTGTTAACAGTTAAATTTTAGAACGGTTCCCGTTTTGGGGCAATTTCACTCAAAAATTACTCAAAACGTGTGATTTTAGGGATTCCTTCATAAAATCTTTATATTAGACAGCAGATGCGCCAAACCTTACATAAATATACTTCATACATTGCTTGTCAATGTTAAATCAGATACAGCACTGATAGTGATCCCTAGTGGCCATTAATTGAGCTGAAATCTTTCAAAACGGCAAAAATCGCAGTTTTTCTCATTTTTCTGACACTTAAGGCACCCTTGTACACCCAGCATACCCTGCAACCCCATTACTTTTCATCAGAAAACTGCCTTAGTATATATAGAGGATAATGGAACTTGTTAACAGTTAAATTTCAGAAAGCTTCAGGTTTTGGGGCATTTTCACTCAAAAATGACTCAAAACGTGCGATTTTAGGGAGTCCTTCATAAAATCTTTATGTTAGACAGCAGATGCACCAAACTTTACACAAATATACTTAATACATTACGTGTCAATGTTACATCAGATCCAGTACTGATAATGACCCCTAGTGTCCAGAAATTGAACTGAAATCTTTAAAAATGGCGAAAATCACAGTTTTTCTCATTTTCCTGACACTTAAGGCACCCCTGTACACCCAGCATACCCTGCAACCCCAGGTTGCCTTTGTATGTTTTGAGTATAAGAGAACCTGCTAACAGTTTTATTCAGGAAAACTTTCCATACTACCTGGCTAACAAGACCAAAACATGCAAAAACAGTCAGATTAGGCACTCACAGAGTGGTTTGGTGCAATTTGATACTATTCACATATGAGATTGAAACTTCACACAAATATGCTACTGGCAATAACAGCAATGTTAAAACTAAAACCGCGATGGTGGTCATTTGAGGAACTTACACATTAAAAAAAGCAACAAAACTGGTTACATTTATGGTGTTGTTCATGAGAATTGGGCATTTACTATCTATATTGTCACGACTGAAATCTGTTTGGTATCTTTAGTGTCTGCATTTAATTCAGATGGAAGCAACTCAACTGCTGTCTCAGTTTTAGTGTGAATGTATATATCCAGAGGAAGCCACTCACTTCGTTGTGGAGAATTATACTCAGAATAATATAATATTCAGGACTTTATTATCCTGAGACAGCGGGAAGAAACGGGCAAGCGCAAGCGTCTTTAACCACCCCCTATCATCCACCTCGGTAACCGCTTTTGTAACTGGGTACCTAGCCTAGGGAGCCGGTGCTACCAAGCTCCGCAAAACCGAGGTAGCAAAAATCAAGAATTATGACTCCTCAACGTGAGGGGATTCTGGCTCTGGAGCCAAGAACTTGTGAATATTGTGAATCCAATGCCTGGATGATCGGGAAAAATTCCAGGAGCAGCAAGAACCTGAAATCCAAAGCCTCACAGGGCTCCCTCAATGATCTTATGAGATCTGTATGGGGGGGGGGGGGGGGGCGAGCAATGGGTCACCACTCTGATCCTGCGGTTGGCCCAAGCCAGTGTAGATCAACTTGGGCGCAGGACGCATTGCAGAGGAAGTCCCATGGTTCACCGGGGTTAGTGCGGCCCCAGTATTGGCCACTGCATGGACAGGCATTTCGCTTCCAAGGAGCTTGTAGTCCAGGGCTGACCTGGCCTAGAGAGGGTGGATTCCAAGAGCGTCAAGCCTCTCCACATCCTCCATCTCCCCCTCAGACTTGACTGAGAACCAGTCCTGGGACAATGCTGGGAAGATTGACCCAACCGAGATCTTGATAGTGACATGGACTAAGATTAGGACCTAGCTCTTTTACCAAGAGGGAAGTGGGGGGGAGGGGATGGTGGAAGGAAAGGGGGAAATGCCTCCTCTTGCTTGCCCTTCTCGTGGACCTTAATTCCTCCTCTGCCAATTTCTGTTAGTTCTCTGATAGGGTCATCAGGAGATAGCCAGTAGATTTTAAGCCAACTTTGTTGGGGCCTCTTTAGTTGTGGGAGGTTGAGGTGGGGGAGACCACTTCCCCCAGGGTTGTGATCAATGACTACATGTCAAAGGTTCGTCCTGAGGCCACCTAAGGAGCAGGCTGTGTGGCAGGTGGATCCCTATGCTGCGGGGCCACCCTATACCTCTTTCTATGCTTGGGTGTGGAGTTCTAAATGCTTCCTCAGAAGGGGGGGAAGGTAATCTCGCCCTCCTGCTTGGATGGCTCCCAAGGGGGTTGGCGAGCTTTGACAGCCTCTCCATGTTTTCCTGCACGGGATGTCCTCGTCCATGTCTTCGATCAGGTCAAACCCCCCCCCAAAAAAAAGATAATTGAGTATCTACCCTGAAAGGGTCCACAGACAGGAGAGAAGTGGTGGGGCCAGTCCCTAATGTGGTGGGCTGTCCCAACGGCTTGTTGAAGGATTTTAGGGCTGCTTTTGTAGGCGCCCTTGCCCTGGGTGTAGAAGTGCCCACAGGCCTGGGGTCAACCACAGTGGCTGCATTTGGATCAAGGGTGGGCTCGCTAACTACCTCAGTCATTGTAGAGACTGCACCAGGTGTAATGCCTGCACTTTTCAGCCATCATCATCGCACAGCTCCTTGTAGTGGGCCTGATACCCGCTACAGATACCAAGGGGGTACTGCAAATTGCAGCCACCTCATCTAACCTGCTAGGAGCAGTCCAAGTAGCTTACTACTCTTTTTTATTAGTAGCTTTGACTGCTAATTTCGCTGTTAGCGCAGAGCTGGATGTGGTCTATTAGTTCTTATTTATGTAACTTACTGACATCCACTTTTTCAAAACATTTGTATAGATATCCCTGAATGTCAAAGTTATCTAAGTCTTTGAGCCAATATTCTGAGCCAATATTCAGTGCAAAAAAGGGTGAAGTTATGAAGCATGCTGAATGTACACAATACACAGTTCTAAGACTCTTTATTGCAGCTATTTTTAAATGTGTAAGTTCCTAAAAAGACCACATGGGGGCCAATGGCAATTTCATCAAGTTTCTAGTTTAAGCATTGATGTTATTGCCAGTAGCATATTTGTGTGAAGTTTCAATCTCATATTTGAATGGTATCAAATTGCAACAAGCTATGAGATTTTCCCTATCTGGCCATTTTTGCATGTTTTTGTCTTGTAAGTCAGGTAGCATGGGAAGCTTTTATAAAATAAAACTGTTAACAGGTTATATTATCCTCTATACATACTAAGGCAGTTTGCACATGACAAATAATGGGGTTGCAGGGTTTCTGGGTGTACAGGACTGCCTTAGGTGTCAGGAAAATGAGAAAAACTGTGATTTTCGCCATTTTTAAAGATTTCAGTTCAAATTCTGGACACTAGGGGTCATTATCAATACTGGATCTGATGTAACATTGACAAGTAATGTATGAAGTATATTTGTGTCAAATTTGGTGCATCTGCTGTCTAACACTAAGATTTTATGAAGGAATCCCTAAAATCGCATGTTTTGAGTCATTTTTGAGTGAAAATGCCCCAAAACCTGAAGCTTTCTGAAATTTAACTGTTAACAAGTTCCATTATCCTCTATACATACTAAGGCAGTGTTCTGATGAAAAGTAATGGGGTTGCAGGGTATGCTGAGTGTACAAGGGTGCCTTAAGTGTCAGAAAAATGAGAAAAACTGCGATTTTTGCCGTTTTGAAAGATTTCAGCTCAATAAGGGGCCACTAGGGATCACTATCAGTGCTGTATCTGATCTAACATTGCCAAGCAATTTATGAAGTATATTTATGTAAGGTTTGGTGCATCTGCTGTCTAATATAAAGATTTTATGAAGGAATCCCTAAAATCACACGTTTTGAGTAATTTTTGAGTGAAATTGCCCCAAAACGGGAACCGTTCTAAAATTTAACTGTTAACAGGTTCTATCCTGTTCTAAACATCCTAAGGCATTTTTCTGATAAAAGAAAATGGGGTTGCAGGGTATGCTGGGTGTACAGGGGTGCCTTAAGTGTCAGAAAAATGAGGAAAAAAATGCAATTTTCGCTATTTTTAAAGATCTCAGTTCAATTTATGGCCACTAGGGGTCACTATCGGTACTGTATTTGATGTAGCATCCACAAGCAATGTATGAAGTATATTTGTGTAAAGTTTGGTGCCTCTGATGTCTAACATGAATTTTTTATGACGGAATCCCAAAAATCACACGTTTTTACTCATTTTCGAGTGAAAATGCCCCAAAACGGGGTGTTGATCCCAAAAGATTCAATGTTAACATGCTTAATCTTAAAGAGCACCTCAAACTACATAAAATAGCGCTGGTCTGGTAGGATCCTGGGGGGGGGGGGGGGGGGTGCACTGAAACACCTCCTGGCCCACGGACTATATACAAAGCTAAGAGTATTTTGTAGGGATAGGTATCACAGTTCAATTTACAATTTTGAATTTGTTCAGCAGTTATGCAATCTAGAAGTTGGAAAAAAGTACTTCTTTCGAATTCTCGTTTTCAACAAAACTACCTGAATGAAACGGTCTCCGAGTGAATTTCTACGCTTGGAAGGCCATTGACACAGCGATCCCTTAATTTTGAATTTGTTCAGAAGTTATGCAATCTAGGAGTTGAAAAAACACTTTTTACTCGTCTTCAACAAAACAACATGAATAAAATATTCTCCGAGCGAACGTATGTGATACAGCAATGTTCTCCTTGATGAACTACGTTAAAAAATGAATCCCGCGTGATCTTGCATTCCAAAAAGAGCTAAGGCAGAGTGACACTCTTTTACATCATTAATAGACTCTACCAGAACAAAGGACCAAATATTGTCAATAAAAGTAGGGTATCAAGTACATTCCTTCGCATTTTATTCCTAATCAGAATACTCGCTTAAGATGGCTTGTAGGGTTAATTTGTGAATATAGGTTCATTGTGAGATGCGTACAATAGGTCTTAACGCCTACATCCATTGCCTCATGGTCTGATCAACTTATTATGTCTAGGCAATCACAGAAAGACCATATATTACGGAAACTCCCATAGGATTGCACACAAATCGAACTTCACCTAAACAGGGTCGTTCCAAGCATGCATTTTAGGTACCAAATGTTAATGAATTTGATTTAAATTTGGCATACTAGTAAATAAAGCTAAGGGTATTTTTGGAGGAAAATGCATCAGTTTTTCCAATTTTGGCTTTATTCAATTGCAAAGATATGGATTCTGAGTTGAAAGTTGAAAAATGCACTTTTTTTCATTTTCAACAAAAATTCTGAAAAAAATGATTATAAAATTTTGAACGGAGTCTTAATTTTTTATGACTTATTATTCCATATACAGTACAGCTGACTAGTAATAAGATATGTTGGATATTGGTGTATAAGATATGGTGAATTTAATAGATGATATAATCAGAAACCAATGCAGTAAGAAGAACAGGTCATAAAGGGGTTCAAAGCTGGAGGTTAATTTCAGATTTTATTAACTAAACAAGCTAAAGAGATGCCATAGTCATCCATAAGGCTTACATTATTTTTCTTAAAAATTATTTTCGGCTTTTCCGCTTTTTGGAAACGCGAATGAGCATAGCATTTGAAGGGAGTAAACAGAAGAAATATATACTTCCCTCCATTTTGATCTTTCCTCTAAATTGTGAGAGTTGGTGTCTTTTTTATGTTTTATTGAACCAGAAAGCATGTCAATCACAGTTTACGAATAATTGTATATGGTCTTTTACCTCGTATATGTACAAATATATTCACTCTTTTAATACGTGGTATAAAGAAGACCATCTTTTAAGGAAGACTCTATTCTTATTTTATTTTTATTTTTTTTGTAAAAGCGAGATACTCTTCCGGATCTAATTGATTTTTCATTTGTGCTATAACTTGTGGACGAGTTGCCATTTTATTGTAATATCCTTTTTGCTCACACACTTCGTACTTGGTAATAGTGATTAATAAGCTGACGATTATTCTATGATCCCCTAGTAGAAAGGATTCACCTATGAAAACTCTGTCCCTATTATGCTTCTTAATCCATACTAATATGACACTAGCACATGCTGATGCATTGACAATGCAAAAATGAATTGCTCGTCTTTCCGTGGATCAATTTTAATGAGGGTTAAATCGTTATCCGCAATAATCAATTCTACTTGTTTCTTAATTATATTTGAAATATGTTGCGAAATGGGCGATTTTGCAACTTTTGCAATTTTTAAGCCATATGTTCGGTCAATCGCTACTCGTACTGTGTGGTTATTGCAAAAATATAAAGCTCATATCAAGTGGCTTCCAATATGTTTCCGCGAAGTACAAGTAAAGAATGACGTCACGGATTACAAATTCGTAAATTTGTGACTGCAATTGAAGGGGAATGCAGAAATATCATCGAGCTGCTCTTGGAAGGGGATATAGTTTTTGCCATTCTGAGAGTTGTTGCTCCTTAGTTCATAATTCTTGATAGAAGCTTCGTTTGAAATCATATCGATGTTTGTTTCAGTTTTTACCTCTAACATGCTACCCTCAGCTGGGAAAGTACTTTTTGATGCTCATGTTTTTATTTATCTTGTTTTTTTAGCTAATATATACTTAATATAAAGTAAATAGTCAAATAAAAGTTGGGCTAAGGAAAAAATGAGTCAAAGGGTTAACTTTTGGTAAACACAGATCAATATTTCGTACCTTATACAGGTTAATCAAAATTAAACTAAAAGAATGTTTACCATTAGTTATACATTGTCTAAACATGCAATCTCAATATCAACAGCACACAGAGGATTTATTTTTAATATAAATGTATTTATTTCGTCAAGAAATGTCTACAGAAAAATAGAAGTGATTTGACAGGTGGTGCCACTTGAAAGCGGTCTGAGCCCGCCCTGATGCAGAGGTCATGCGCAGTCAATATCCCCTTTCTGATGACGTCATCTATCTTTTAATTTCGCTGGTGGTTCCTTCGCACAAAATGCTCAATCCTGTTACTTCTGTAAAAAAAGCACAATGATATGTTTTAATATTTGCGATCGCCTTGATTAGGCAGTGCGTTCATATCAAAAAGGGTTCTGGAATTCCCTAAGAATGGAAATACCGACTTTACGGATTGTCTAATTGACTGAATGAATGTGGTTATAAAACAGAACTTGTGGAACAACAATTGTAATCACATCAGAAGTATCAAGTGTAAGAACTCAAATACCAAAGGGTTTATATTGGACCACATGTCCAGCCTGTGCAATATATAGGTTAATTTCTATCTAGACAATACCTCATACACACAAGACGACCAGTGTTTTAAACCATTATCTAGTTGTTTTTTAAATGATTCAACCTATTTATTACGCGTACATATCCGCATGAAAATGTGTGTAATAAATATCTGCAAAAATGAAATTACTGTCAATGATACCGTGTTATTTGTGCGCATATAAAATAATGCACTCGCCAGGTAGCTGCAAAATTTAATTGCGCAGTTTAAGTATTGCGTACTTGCGTTCTCGTGCCAGTGTGTTGTACAATACTAGCATAGGCTTTGAATGTCCAAATAATGGTGCGCAGTTTAATAAATGCGGGCACCGGGATTGCGCAAAATGCGCATTAATTAAACTGCCGCAATAATAACACGGTTACAGTACTTTCTAGGAGATGCATCAGAGACCACATTTAATGGGATGTATCAATGGACACTTACATGCGTCTAGTAGACGAAGGCGTTGTTTGGAGCACGGTATGCTGCATTTCCGTGTGTTGCATATCTGTTGCCATGGACACCGTAGCTTCCACCATAGCTGTTACCACGGACACCGTAGCTTCCACCATAGCTGTTACCATGGACACCGTAGCTTCCACCATAGCTGTTACCGCCGCGGTGACCGTTGTAGGCGTTGCCACGGGGGTAGGCGTTACCGTTGTTGTATTCGTACCCTCTCTCGTAGCTGAAAAATAGGGGCAATCGATAAACAATTCTGTAGTAAGACGAGATAAGATAAAAAAAAAATTCACCCGTAGTTGAACAAGTGCGGCTGTTGATGCAAAGCATCAATAGTCAAAATGCGGGGCCAAGTTATTTATGAACTTGTGAGGGAACCGGATGTATAATGAACATTAACACTATAGAGGAAAATAATTTATAATGACTAGATTTGTATCATTTTTGTAGAAATGAAACAAATATCGGAATTCTAGGCAGAAGCTGGAGACTTCGAAATGTCTTGGGTGCGAAGCTACTTGGGTACGCATCAGTTTGGTTACGAACCAGTTTGGTTACGAAGTCTCCTGATTTCATTCTATACACCAGGAACTATTTTCAAATAAATAGTTCCTGTATACACATAGTAATTTTTCTTTAGTAATTTTCCTTCCTATACTGAAAAATATACTTTATGTCCGCTTAAAATATTTTATATATTTGAAAACTGAATGCTAAATTAAAATAAGGAAGGCACAATTTTCCGCGGCAAACGTAATGTACAGGGCCAACATTTTTATTATAACCAATCAGAATAGAGAATTATATTCAGTCCGACCTCAGGATTTCCAAAATGGCCGTCCGGACTATGAGCATTTCAAAACAGCTTCCCATATAGGCGTGGCCTGAGGGCCCCGCCAATAATCAATACATAGCATGGTAAAATAATGGACGACCTACGAGAGACCATACAACATGAACATATATATATATATATATATATATATATATATATATATATATATATATATATATATATATATATATATATATATATATATATATATATATATATATAACATGTACGTGTGTTTATTGACTTGCGTGGTAAAAAAATAGAACATCTTAAATGTGAAGACATAGAAAGGACATAGAAAGACCTCAAGTGACTTACTATCTGCCTCCTCTACTTCCTTGATAGTTGTTGTATCCCGGGCCGGTTGCGCTGATCATGGCCACCAGACCGGCCAGAAGAAATGCTACACAGATTGACTTGTTCATCTTGACTTGTGGAGGTTGCAGTTGCAGTTGAAGCAAAGGTTCTACAGTAGAAGTGATCGGTGATGTCTTTGTGGTTATCCTATAGTACTTATATACAAAAAACTCAACATGCCCGCGGCGTATCTGGATGCACGTGCACAGATTTTACACCCATTCTAGATGACGTCATCGATTGAAACATCGTGTACATTTCACCAGACGCGTCTGATGTAAAAAGGGTCATGGACTAGGGGAGAAAAGTCGTCTGGTCATTACGTGACGTCATAGAACAATGGGAAATCGCGAAGTGGTCACTCTGACCATAATTTAGAAGGTTTATTGAAGGGAAGTGCATACCGACCTTTTGTCAAAACCTGACCCTTCACTTAATGTAGTAATGAATAGAGCTAATTAACATTCTCACATCTCTAGACAATTGTCCGCAATGAGGTGATACGCTGGTAATAACTCATTCGCCATACATGCATTGTTTTAATAATTAATAATAAAAATGCTTCAGGGCGAACACGAGGACATAAATAAAGGTAAGCGTTGGCGGCCTCAGCCTGGCTATTTCAGTATGATATATGTATATATATATATATATATATATATATATATATATATATATATATATATATATATATATATATATATATATATATATATATATATATATATATATATATATATATATATATATATATATATATATGTATATATATATATATATATATATATATATATATGTATATGTATATATATATATATATATATATATATATATATATATATATATATATATATATATATATATATATATATATGTGTGTGTGTGTGTGGATAGATTACACGCATGCACACACAACTCTCTCTCTCTCTCTACTATATATATATATATATATATATATATATATATATATATATATATATATATATATATATATATATATATATATATATATATGTATATTTGCATGTATCTATGTGTGTGTATATTACATAGTAAACTAGTACTTTGCTCATTGGGTTTTAAGGGAAATATATTTCTCTACCTTCAAATCTAACAATGACAAACGAACGACACGAATAACCAAATACACGGTTGGGTAATGAAGAAGACAAATGGGTAGGATCAGGGTATCTGTCATAACATTTGACTCTGTGACCTTACACATAGGGAGAGAGTACTACCCATAATTGTCGTGTCAACAAAACACGTAACTTTGTCAAGGTGAACTGCGACTGACACTAATTAGGCCTCCGAGGCATAGGAAACATACAACTCATACCCACGACTCTGCTGTCAATGACTGCAGTTTTATTTATTTAATTTTACGTGTTCGCCTTGGGGCCAGAGTATGGGAAACAGGCCTTACATTATAATTAACATTTTCACATCTCTGAACAATTATAACTACTGATATCGTAATACTAATTATAATCGTAATAATGATAGTAATATTACAGAAGTGGGATTCACCGTCCCGGTAAAATTGCAATAGTGTCAAAGCTTATTGTACACCCAATTTATGCTAAGGAGCCCCTCAAGAAATTGTCTTTATTTATTACATTGACTTTTGACAATACCTCAGGCATTAATAGTTAATTTTACAAATCATTTGAAGGAGGGTCGTTCGTAGTATTCTGAAATAATATTTCTCAAACTATTTTCCCCACAAATATGGCATCGCCTATAGGATTTAATTGTAACGCTGCTTTTTTATAACTGAGAGTATTAAGCGGGGATTGCCCTGATGGCCAAGTGGTCTTAGGCCACTGGCTGTTCGCTGTCATATACCACTTCCCAGGTACGAATCCTGGTCGGGGTATCTGAGAAAGTTGCCAGTGACTTGGGGTAAGGCGATGGTGTTCGCGGCCTTTCTCTCAAGGATATATCTCAAAATATCTGCAAGCAGGGTATATCAGTTGCTCACCGTCTGTTTTCAGTACCCAAAGCTACACGAAAGATCTGCTGGCTTCGAATCCAGGTTATTTTCGTCTAAAATATAAGTAGACCATATAGTGCAGCACATAAACAATTTATAGAATATATAGGCTTTCTCCTGATAGGAGGAATTCGCTAATAACTAGCTGAGCCAACATTTTGAAAATGGCGGTGTGCGAAAATTAACATACACAAATTCAAAGCTGTGCATGTTATACTACACATAGATAAACATATTCTTGAATTCGGGCAACATCCATGAATGACTTAGATAGAATTTGAACCATGTATATTGTGCAAATTGGTGAGACATTGCAACCAGTGAAAGCTCAATGAATTAGTCCACTCAAATATGGAAGCATGCCCTTCTGCTGAAAGACGTTGCCAGTAAATTATTGTGATACACACTTCAATTATCGTCACTTTTTCTGCCATATTCAGGTTTAATGTTAATAAGCTTGTTGTTAGTGGCGGAGTAAGCCGGAGTACCCAGCAAAAAACACCGCTTGACCAAAAAGCACTGGTAACTTTTGCTCGTGTGAAATGGAATATTCAAATTTATAGGTTCAGTAAAGTGCCATGAAGGATTGCATATCTTCCTTGAGCCTCAGACTTTGGGCATTAATGGCAACCAGGATTGATAAAGACAACACTTCGTACTTAAAGCTTCCCTTGTTTGTGATACTGACTGAGACACACAAGTTATCGTTGACTGTGATCTTTAATGTAGTACCATGCACCAGGGGCGGATCCAGGAATTTATCATGGGGGGTGCCAGGTTGGGTCCGGGGTGACCATCAAAGTGGTGGGTGGCCAAGAGCATAATTAGGTGGATTGTGGTGGGGGGAGGTGTTGTGAGGGGTTGGAATTGCATACATCCTGAATATATTGATAGTAATAACTTATTTTTAAGGTAATGTTGTCCTGTCATGATTCATAGTACCATAGTAGAGGTGGGACAGGGAAGTGGAAGGAAGGGGGGGTAGAGGTGGGACAGGGAAGTGGAAGGAGTAGTGGGATGGGGAGGAGGAAGGAGAGGGGTAGCAGGGGGGAGTAGCGGTGTGAGGAGATGTATGGAGTGGTGTAGTGGTGGGATGAGTCAGGTGGAAGGGGAAGGGTAGTGAGGCAGGCAGGCATATGGGCGAGGTAAGAAGAGGAAGACAAAGGAAGTGGGTATGGGAGAGGTAGGGGTAAGAGAAAGGGTATGCTAAAAATGGGCCACTGCGAAAAAAAATACTTTAGGAGCTATCATTAAGTTGCCCCTTCCCAAACCACACAATGAGATGGTGCAATGGAACCACTGAGTGCGTATTTGTTATTTAAACGCGTGGAACCCTCAAGTGTGGGAAAAGAGGTAAGCAAGTTAAAAAGCTGGACCCGCTTTATACAACTTGAGGCACATCAATGATATGCTTTAGGAATGGAGGGGTGATGAAATGTTTGTCAATGTTTAGGATGATAATAATAAACTTTAAAGGAGTAAAGGGGAGCAAAGACAAGACAGTCTTGTTGCTCACACTCCCTAATCCCTGCTAGCGCTCTGTCGATCCTGCATCGTTTGGTATAGTAGGATACAGACGTGAAGCTTCTTATAGAAGGGAGCAGGGAAGATGAGCTGTGTTAGAAAGTAACAGGACGAACTACGAAGTTTTGCACTGGTAGATGTCGCAGGTCAGTAAAAGAAAATACTATTAAAATGTAATTGAGCCGACTACAATGCAAACGAGTGGAAGAGAGAGAGAGAGAGAGAGAGAGAGAGAGAGAGAGAGAGAGAGAGAGAGAGAGAGAGAATGAAAATACTTAGCTATCATGGGTAAGTATTATTGAATTTACAGAGCAAGAATATATCAAAAAATAAAAAAAATCTCTGGACTAATTGTTTTTTTACAATTTATTGTGTGTGACATAATGCGTCCTGGCAAGTGGGTATCACTCCAACAAAGGGATTTTTCCCCTTTTGTTGCCACAACAATGGGGAAACAAAGGCAGCGTCATTGTCTTTTCATGTCATAAAATAGCAAAAAACGTACCCTTTCCCTCATAGCTCTGTAGCAAAAAAATTAACTCGAAACACCCCCAATTTTATTTCGCATATAGAATGCAACTTTACGGGGCAAGAACATATCAAAAGATAAAAAAAATTCTCTGGACTAAACTTTTTTTTACAATTCATTATGTGCGATAAATTGCCCTATATTTGCGTCCATTTTTGAAAAAAAATGATAATTTTAGACTCAACCCCTCCAATTTAATCTTAGGTTATGCAAAAGAAAGTTGGTTTGAAATGCTGTTTGCGCAAGCAGAAAGAGGACCTACTCCATTACCTGCATGCAAATTTACACTGAAGATCTGCAATTTCTTTTTCTTTGGGCAAACAACCCACAAGGAGCTACAGGGCGTGTTTTTCAACACATTCATGCCAGTGAGCCTGAACATTGACCTGGTTATAACCTTGTGATCAGAGCAATTGTAAAAATATTCAAAAGAGAACTGTTGGTCGAAAACTAATGACAACTGTATGAGAACCGAAAATGAATGAAATAATATTTCTTTTCCAAGCCCTATTATTGTACGGCCGAACCTAAGTTTATTTTGGTCACATATAACATCATTCTAATTTTTTAAACATTGAAATCTACTGCATCAAATAATTTGGAGTGGTTAAAAATCAAATATGAGAAGAGTGTTGCGTGCGCATCCTAAGCAAATAGTAGTAGGTCACTCGCAATGTCAAACAACCTGGAGTGTAATACTAATAGTCGAACAACGTTTGGTTTACTGTTGCATAAAACAGACGCAAGTGACTGACAGTGGCAACACTAGGTGGCAGCAACAACCTAATACACACGTGTGCCCTTATGGAAATTTAAGAAAAACAACAACTCGATATTCCAGTTTTATTGACGTATGATGTATTTTACATTACTCTGCACAGGCATACCACAATAGTGACTAGTGAGGCATTCGTTAACTCGAGTATGGAATGATGAAGGGCGTCCTACGACAGGGCAGATAATGCAAATGGCGACCGAATCAGTGATTATACTACACTTGGTCACTTCAGGCATGAATTGTATAGAGATGGCAGCATAATATTAGTTTATTTTGTGGTATGCCTCAAGGTATGGTTACACAAAAACCCGTAATCACTTTCAAAAATCTTAGTGGTGCATAGTGAGCTCGTCAAATAAAAAGATTTGGATGATGTCATTTTCCTTTTATTTTGATAAATATTTTCTTTTGTTTTGCACTATCAAGAAGTTTAATGTTATGGTTTTTCAGACATGTTGAGTGTCTACGTGCCCTGCACCTATGTATTAAATGGAACCTCTGATATAATGCGTGATAACGGACATATAAGGTACATTCTATGGATGTCGGATTACACTCTTTAAGCTCCCACTGAAGCACCTTAAACCTTGCATTAAGATACTAGTATTGTGGTTGCTCATCTAAGCTTAAACCTAACTTAGTCTGAGAACGAGGCTATATGAGATATGGCCTACAGATTCTGTCATAACATCCATTACCTGGTAATAATATAGAGCTTCCAGCCAAGGCTATTGAAGTTGAACGGATCTTTTTTTTAAATAGGTTCTCTTAAGAAACAACACATTTTTTTTATAAAGTTGATGTTTAAACCAGCGACAAATAGCGCACATGCTCTTTTTCTGTTGTACCCTCTTGTACGAAACATATGGGAAAACATTTCTAAAGTAGAGACTGAAATAATTCTCTTTCTTAATTTTAGTTTCGATTGATTGGACGCAATTACTTTTTATTGGAAGTAAAATGGCCATTTGCAATGACTTTTATTTCTAATCTGTTAAAGTCATTTTTCCCAGTTTTTTTACCCCATGAAATTACACCCTGCTCGGCGGGTATATTTGTAATGCTTAATGCGTTCCCCAATACAAGTTATTTTATGCTAACTAGTGAAGTAAACGCAGGGAAGAGGGATAATAAAAGAATTAACCGCGCAAGGTTTGGGAGTAGAGTAAGCATCTGCTTAAGCAACTGGTAAAATGGAAGCAATTTATTGAGGACCTGATAATTTGCTTGTCGCAGACGTTCGCGTATTGTTTTGCGTGTCGCACTGTGTGACATTACCAGGTGGGAGTTCTTTAGTTGCGATATTTTCGGTGTTTTGCATTTGTTTATTTTCGTCTCTCCTTTTCGATTTTTCTAAAGCATTGTGAGTAACTCGCAGTCTTAATTGAAAGGTTGGCACAGAGACATGTAGAATTATGTGTTTTGGAAGTCCCTAGTTGGCATAACATATATGACGTTGTGTTTTTTGTTTTTTTTTGTAAAAGTGGCCTATCAAATAATGTGATAGCAAGGACTTGCAGTTGCGGGTACGCAACTTTTATATTTTACCACTGTGGGGGTGTGGTCGATATTATGAAACAAATATGACATCCCAGTGAGGGTAACATGATGGAATGGATCCCCTCGGGGGAAAGTTTCACTCAGGCTTCGCCCTCGGGAAAACCATCCGCCCACGGTGATCCATTCCATCCTGTAACATCCGAGACGGGATGTCATACTTTTTGATATTGATTGCATACAAGTATTTTTTATTGGAAAAAAATGGCCTTTTTCGACAACTATTTCATATTCCTTATCTCTAATAGCCTTTTTTCATTTTTACCCTATGAAATTAATAGTCAGGCGGATTTGTGAAAAATCGTGCACTTTGTATTAAAAGCGTGAAACTTGGTATGGTGATACATATAACTATACTGAACATTTTCAGATATGGAGGCGTTGCACCAGTGCCCCCTGGTGGCAGGTGGCGCCACCTAAACATCATAATCCCAAACTATTTTGCCACTCTAAAGTCAGGTTTTATAGGCCATATATGATTGGAAGGCGAGCCAAAGTGTAGGTGGTGCCACCTGCCACCAGGGGGCACTGGTGCGACGCCTCCATATCTGAAAATGTTCGGAATAGTTATATGTACCACCATACCAAGTTTCACGCTTTTAATACAAAGTGCACGATTTGACCAAAATACGTCTCAAATCCGACTGACTATAAGCCCTTCTGGCGGGTATACTTGTATTTCTTAATGCGTTCCCAAATAAAAGTTCTTACATGCAATATATACTTTGTAAAGGATAACCAGTGAAGTAAAAAAAAGAATTATGCATAAAGTTGTTGAATTAAAATTCAGCGGCATTGAAATTTTCCCCATTTTACTACAAAATGTATTCAACTAAATCTTAGCGTATTGCGATAAGCCAACAATATATTGTACAGTATCAATTCCTGAAGTACTAAGATGATCTTTTGACTTTTAAGTGACGCAGATAGACAGCGGATCAGTACCACTTCCATTAAGTCTGTGTGGAAAACGAAAGAGGAAGTCTTTCATAAGCTCTGGCTCCATTACTAGTCAAGATTCATCTTAGACTGAAAAAAAAGTTATGATAAAATGTATTTCCCTTAATTCTATAAGCCAGCCCGGTTAGTTATCTATGTGCTTAGCGGAATAGCCGCCATTGGTTTCCTTGTTGTACCACAAAACGGCCTCTCGAACAAACTGACGTCATAGAAAACAACAATCACACCATAGCCATAAAAACTCTGACCGTGAATGACGTCATAACACGGCCACAATGGAACGTCATCTCCATGCCGACGGGTAGTTGCCAAGACCCACTGTTGGTATTGACAGCACGTTTTGCGTTATTGTGAATTTGGATTCATCTAAATCGCATATTTGACACAAAAATGGGGTGTAAGAACTCCAAAGTGACACCTCTCAAAACACCTACACCGCCCCCTGATTTTCGCAGGGTATCTGAGAGGCGTAGCGGCGGATTCAGCCGTGTGCACGAACCACGGTGTTTGGCGCGGGTTGCGGAGGATCTGAATTTGTTGAATGTGGATGAATCTGACGATGACAGCTTCGGTGAAGAAGCAATAAGACGGTACCTCGGTGATGACGAGGGAAGACGGGGCACACCGAACCATCGTAGACCATCGGTTCCCAGGGTAAGAATGATTATTCTTAACAAATTTAAGTTCGCGTTAAGTTATATTTTGCCAAATTTCCCACGAGTAAAATATGTATAAACCGTGCAAAAGGACTGGAACAAATTGACTTTATGCCAGTGCAGACGCAAACGGAGTGGCGGATTTTAATGGGGGAATGGAAGGCAGTAAATGTAATTGTAAGTCATTGACTGTACTATTCATGTACAAAATCAACATATATATCAATATATAGTACATTATTTCTTCAAATCATGGTAACGCAAAATCAATGTTACATAAAAGATAGAATACAATCCAGAAAGACTCAATTTAAAGAGGTGAGTGCAGAGATGATAGAAGGGCGGCTAAGCAAAAAATCGTGCACTTAGGTGTACAAGCATGAAACTTGGTTCAAAAATGATTTAAGGAATGCTAATAAGAATCAGAAGAGGGCACAAGCTGTAGGTCAACGTTATGATCCATTTTTGGGCCATTTTAGGTCAAAATGTACATTTTTTGTGATTTTGCATACTGAGTATTAATTTTTTTTTATTGACCTGGGTAGAAGCACGAAACTTGGTATAATTATGGTTTAAGGAATGCTTATAGACATAGGAAGGATACACGCGCTGTTGATCATTGCTATGACATATTCTTGGGCCATTTTAGGCCAAAAAAGGACATTTTTGGTATTTTTGCAGGTAAAGACTTTCATTGATCTTGTTAGAAGCATGCGACTTGGTACAATTATGGTTTAACGAATGTTTATAGGAATTCGAAGGGGACACAGGTTGTTGGTCACCACTATGACCTATTTTTGAGCCATTTTAGGCCAAAATTGGGCAAAAACGTACATTTCAATGTTTAACAATTAAACAGATTTATTTATTTTGGGTTGAAGCATGAAACTTTGTACAATTATGGTTTAGCGAATTCTTATAAAAATTGGAAGGGAACACAGGCTGTAGGTCATCCATTTGACCTATTTTTGGGCCATTTCACAGACATTTCAAAGAAAAACATTCATATATTTGTGGGATGCATCAAGTCTGCAACATACATTTCCTTATGGATATGAATACAGATAGATTAAGTATCATGTATGTCATATGTAACCTAAATATCACATTTTTGGGGTTAAATGAGGCAAAAATGTCCAAAAGCTAGCACTTCTTAAAATGAATTACACAGATTGAGTTAAATGATAGACTAAAAATAAAACCTTCAATGTGAGTACTCAGTTAGGTATCACTTTCTTTAGATAATTAGATAATAGTCCCTGACTGCATATTTTAGTTACCATTCAACATTATATTTGAGAAATGAACAATGCCATTCATTGACTATGAATGGCATAATTATGCTTCAAAGCAGTAATAGAAAAGTTCTCTTCCATGGTTGATGAGTTCAGGGTGAAACATGTAATAATATAATTTCAAAAAAGAGAGGGGTGGGGTGGAGCGATATTCAGGTCTAACTGTTTACCATTTCACATCTTTTAAAACTGGATTTTTTAGAGTAAGAATGCATGCTTTTGGCATGTATCCTCTTTACTCAGAGAACAGTGTCCTCCACATTCACAAAGACCTGTGCATTTGAGACTACCTTTATAACATTTACACTGACACTTGCATGATTTTGTACACTTGCGGTATAAGAGTTCATAATTTATGTCCGATCTGTCCAGAAAGGTTTTCCATTTTTTTTCCTGCCCCACTTTGCAGGACTTGAGAGCTGTGGGTCCCTCTGTGTTGCTTGCTCCTAAATATGTCCTCCCTAGTATGTAGCACCTAGAATGTGTTGCACAAGGGCTGCCTGTGATGGGAGAATGCTCTCCAAACAACGAGACTTCCAGGAGAAAGGGTATTGAGTTGCAGAATGTGTTCCACTAAAATGGAGCAATTCAATACATTGAACATTTTCTAAAGGCCTATTCCATTTCTATTCAACAAAAGATGTCAATTTCGATAGGTCCCACACGTTTACAGGTCCAGCATTGTTTTCCAATATCGTAGTAGTTCAACACATAAAGACATTAATATTGTATGGAAGTTCTAATTCTCTTCTTCAGCTTATTCAGCGTGTCAGACCACCAACTCCAGGAGTAGTCCTCAGCTATCCTGTCAGTTCCTCAGAGAACTCCCCTGCGAGTTCCCCAAGTTGGGGATCGCCTAGGAGCTCCCTTTCGAGCTCCCCTGAACCCGGCTTCGGATCCACCTGTCAGACAGGCGTTCTACCACCGCGCAGCAGCACCCCACACCCCGACATGCCTGGGGTGGAGTGGTTCCCCCGACAGGAGGGTTCCGAGATGACTCGGCTTCCGGCTGACATCTCCAGAGTGCTGGCGCCACGCCCATCACGTGCGAACACCACCGCTGATGACGATGACGAACCGTCCATCACCGAGCTCTGTGTAAGTTTAATACACCCAGGAATGTGCATGTTGAAATATCCAAGGTCCTTTGGCGCTCCAATGTTGAGCTACAACCCAGGACAAAATGGATATTTTCTTATGGGAAAACTCCTTTTTAGCGCAAGCTATGCAAGAAAGTTTACCAATGCTTTTTATGAGCATATTTTCAAAGATTATTGAGTGGAAAAAAAGTAAAATTGAATTTTACTAATCATCGTGCAATGATAACTAGTGTACTTGGAAACTCTTAAATTAGGCTCGATGACTTGTTTTTTTTTTACGTTGATGACAGGGAAGTCCTTCATGTTTCACAGCTTCAAACAGTAACACTAGGCAAACTCGTTCAGAAATGTGTAGTTATACATAACACATATACGTCATTCATATTTTGTAGATCCGCAACCAGAACATCAGGCGAGCTAAGATGTTTCAGGCGAACTCGGCCCTCAGGGTTGAGGGGAGCTCTGCAGGTAAACACACTTAATTTTTGATAACATAAGCTTTTCTTTTCTTTAAACTCGCTCAAAGTCATTTAGGTCACTCCAATTTGATTACTTGTCTTACGAGCTTTTTTTGGAAAAAAAATCCTGTCAGACTCAAAAAAAAAGAAAAAAGAAGTCATCCTTGGTGTCTTACGGACGAAAGTGGTTTTGAAAATTTCTGTCAGACTCAAAAAAAAAAAAAAAAGTGCAAGTTTTAAGAATATTCTTTGTAAGTGTGATTCAATCAACTACAGGAAGCTATCATTGCTGTAGTAGAGCCTCAGACTTGAGGAGGTATACCTCCCACCCTTCAGGTTACAGGGATTAATAGATTGATTGATTTTATTTAGTTGAGAATAGGCTGGTAGAAACATATCGCTACCAGTCCTAGTCGTCAGACTCTTAAAAAAATAAAATAAATAAAAAAGTCACATTTTTCAACTTTTTTTTTATTCCAAAATGGCTCATTTCCTACCTCCTGAGCACGTAAGACAAGTAAATAAATTGGAGTGGCCTTACAGACATGGCAAAAATGGTGTAGAAAGAGGCAAAATGTCCAGAAACCGCATGTCCAAAGTGGTAAGCTTAGATCGATAGCAAGTGTGTACATTGAATTCTGAGCGATGCACTCTGACATAAAAAGATGCACCTTAGGCCTTAACCGATGCATGTGCATCGATGTACACAGGCTTGGATCCGCACCAGTAGTAGCATACCCAAACGACGTACATGTACATGTACTATACAGGTCTTGTTGGGATTGTCTTTTTTATGTTTCTGTCGCTTACCCAAGAAACTATTTGGGTCTATATTTTTGTTCATGGTGAATTGTCTTTAAATATACGTTCCTGTCTTTTGCCTGTCTGATTTTGTAGCATTGGAAGAGGGGGAATCCGCAGAAAATATGACGAAGGTCAATTTGTCCATAGGACTAATGATTTTGACCCATGTTAGATCAGTAGATATTTTATGGATTTATAAACAAAAATCCTGTATGAATAACATCATTATTATTTTCAGGACGAACAGGAAGTGGCACCAACATCCGTGCACCCACCAGACGACAACTTCGGTGGGCGGAGCTTCCTAACATCTCTGACTAGGCTGATTGGGACGGACCCGGATCTTGACCCCCGCAACGGACAAGGACTTACGGATTTTGCCAAAAAAATGCCTAAACCGAACACTGCGTTTATTTGCACTTTGTTAAACTTCATTCCTGGGCTCCCATCCAACATGTTTAAATTATTTTTCAGTTTTTTAACAGTTTTTTCCTTGTTCTATGCACAGTCTTGTGATGTTGCAACTACGCGTGGAGCCCTCCAAGCCGTGCACGTGCGTGGCCGTCAGAGAACCGCCACGTGTGACGTCACTGCTCGTGGGCGACCATGCCCCTCGCGCGAGCGACTGTCACCCTCCCGTTGTCAAGGAAATGTATTAACCCCTTCCCGTTGTTAGGGAAGATCACTGTGGCATCAATGCTCATGATAAAGGAACGAGAGAGGTTTACAATATTATTCTAACCATGACTATTATCAAATGAGGGCCAAGAGCTTTCTAGGGTGGTGTAAGAAATCCTATACCGCTGTAAATCACTAGAACACTTACAACTGAGTAAGGTTCTGGCTGAAATATGTCTTTGTAGGATTATGATACCTCGCAAGAAAATGCTTGGCCCTCGTTTGATAATAGCCATGGTCAAATAGTATTGGGAACCTTCCTCGTTTAATTTCATGGGCATTGATGTCAAAGTGATCTTCCTTGACAACGGGAGGGGGTTCACGCCATCGCCTAGGTGGTTAATGCATCTCCTTGACAACGGGAGGGTGACAGTCGCTCGCGCGAGGAGCATGGTCGCCCACGCGCAGTGACGTCACACGTGACGGTTCCCTGGCGACCACGGACGTGCACGGCTTGGAGGACCCCACGCGTGGTTGCAACTTCAGAAGACCGTGTATAGAACACGGAAAAACTGTTCATATTCGAACACTTCAATAATGTCTCGTATTTTAATTCGGTAGGATAGATTAAATGTGCCATCTATGTGTTACGGCTAGCCTGATAGAATCGCCCTTTAAAGCAGAGTGGTCCTCAGATTTCGTCTTTGGGTCACGATGCTTTCTAGGGAGATATAAAACCACAACCTTTTTTCGTTTTAGCAGAGATATATAGACTAAGGAGATATGATACAAAGAGTAAAAGCTCCTACACCAGTCATGCACTATTGTTATGCAAATGAGCTCTTATCTGCACCCCACTCATACCCAGGAGCTCATCCTGGCTCAGCCGGGCATGTGCACTGCTCTACTTATCACAACTTCCTGTGTAGGCTGTACCACAGGGTATGTAGTTGTCTATCTAGAGAATGAATGGGTTGAGAAAAGATGCTAATCCAAAAACTCATGATGATTAAGTGTTTCTTTGAGTTGCCTAAGCAAAAATGTTTCTGTAAATTGTACCATTCCACATCTTCATAAATTGAAACAAGATAATTCTAAAATCCATACACCCATCTATTTTAATACATTGTAAAGCTGTAAATAAGCCTATATTCCCCGAGGTTCTTTACAGTACGATAGCTTTGTTGTCCAAAAAGAATACATGAAGTTTTCCTAAAGTAATGCCATTAGCTTAATGTAGAAGAGTTCTGTTAGTTTGTCTATTTCATGGTTTCACAGGTCCATAACATCAGACAGGATGCAGTGACAAAACATGATATTTTCCTGTCTCAGTGTATAGTCTTATTCTACTGGTGTGGATTGCCTTTACTCTCAGATCCACACCTGTCAGGGGCAGTACAGGACACACCCGTCTGATTGCAATCCCCACTGGCCAGGATGGGCTTCTTTTATTTCCTCAGGTCTTAAAAAGACAATAAGCTGATTGGTGTCAGACAGGATGGGCCTCATAACATCCTGAGTGAGGGTATTGTCTGCTGCCAACAGGCAGAAACAGAATTACAGTCTAGATATTTGATTTGCAGACTTATCATAGAAGTGTCATTTTAGCTTGGAAAACCTCAAATATGTTTGGTGGAGGGAGAGGGTTCATCAACCTCTCAAACATCTAGATAGTTTCAGTTTTTACCTTTTGGGGAGGCTTAACAACCTGGGCATTCTAGGAATGTATGTGAGTACTGTTAGATATTTTGTTTGTTGAATGGCCATGTTTAATTAATGTTAGCCTTGTTGCAATGAGCATACGTTTGCTTCAGTTTAAGACTTTTGACTTATCTTCAGGATGCTAACATAGGTATGTGTCATCAGCACTATTTCAATAAATAACCCCTTATGTGACGGCCTATTTCTAGTTTATTTGTCTGTTGATTCCTTGGACCAGAAGTTGACCTCAAATTTGAGACTTCAAAATCCTGGAAACTAGAAAATGCAGCACAGAATAGCTTGATAATAGGAAATACAAATCTATCAATATTTCAAAACTTTACATGGGAGAAAAATATGTAAAAAAAGTGTTTTATTCAACATCAAGCATACAAAATGGCAGAACATATAATCCCATTATTACCTTACATAAGGTCCAGAAAACCGGGGAAAAATACTATTTCAGGTGAACAAATTTCTTTGAAAATAGTTTTACGCTAGAGATTAACTTCTTTATTTATCTATTTCACCTTATAAACAAACTTGAAAGTGTTGGTTTCTGAGAATTAGAAGGTTGAATTTACTAAAAATGACTCATGACTGATGTTTAGTCTTATCACAAGTGAAATAGAGTCCCCGATTGAACCACCCCAAATATGTGTATTGCAATTACACTAACATCAATTAAGCATAGTAAACAATAGTTCCTACATTCATTCCCAGAATCTCTATGTTGTTAAGCCTCTCCAAAAAGTAAAATTCATGTCTTACATGTTTGAAAGTACAAGAGGTCCATTCAACCTGCTACCAAACCTGCTAGGCAAGATGGCCGCCTTCCTTATCTAACTGAGCTCCTAGGTAAGATTTCCCTCCACAGTGTAAAGCTAATGGACTGCATGCCGCGTTGCCACTCCCTTTAGATGAAACTCCCTGGTTTTAGATAAAACATCATTGTGATTGCTTGCTTTGCGTCCAAATTTAAGTATTTAAGATAAAGATGGGAGCCTAGATTCATGTACAATAGTCAAGTTGCTAACACTTGCAATTATCAATATCTTTAAAAAAAACATTGTATTTTAACATATTTTATTCATCTCTGCTCAAGGTCTCGGTGAACTAATTCCAAAGCTGACGGGTGAATTTCAGCTGTGGTATGCCAAAAATGCTTGGCTAGCTCCAAAACTAGTCATCCTTTCACACCTAAAGTTGTTATTATTTTGATCAGAACATTCTCCTCTTTTAAATTAAGCCAAAAAAATTAGGGGTCATATCGTGATTTTTTTTTCTATGGGCCAACATAGGTCAGAGTGACAGATTGGCCCTCTGGTGGCCAAAGTCAGAAACGAGTCAGCATACAAACAAACTCGATCACTTCCAGCTTGGTATTCATACGCCCGTGCAACAAACTTCACTTTATGGGCAAAAAACAAAAGCCCAGTCCCTACCCATTCCAAAAATACCATATTTGTTGAATAAAGTTGTATATATCTCCATTTATAGGCCTCAATCGTCCCTACCCCCAGTTTTAATAGGGACTATGCAATGGTACTACTCGGATGGATATACCATTTAGTTCACCGAGACCATATAGAGAGATGGCCAAAAAATATTTTTTGACTTAATAACACAAACTGTGGTTTTAATTCATCAATGAAGTACAAAGATGATAATTTGGAGGTTTTTTCTGCACCAAAATGTATATTTTCATGTCAAAATGGCCAAAATTTGGCCAAAAGTGGCCCCGGAGAAGCGCCAATACTGGCCGAAATCCTGATTTTTTTCTTTTCCACATATATGCTCATTTTGTGAAAAATCTAGCGATATGACCTACCGTTTTTATTTCATTTCTGATAAGTCCACATTATCACCATTCTTTTGACATATTGCAACCTCCGAGAAGGATGGACCGTTTCCATGGCAACGACCTCTGAATTCCATGATATTGTGAAAAATGGGAGATTTCTGGGCATTTTGGCATCATCTGTGGATTTTTAAAGCATTTTCCAGTGACAATTTCAAGGCAATAGATAAATAAATGATAAAAATTAGAATGTTAGGTTGTTGTTTTTTAAGCCAAAGTTCAAATAGTAATTTAAGGTCCAAAAATATTTAAATTTTAAAGCAAAAACTAGCCAAAATGACAAAATATACCTGTTTTAGGCCATAAACTATCTATTTTGGGGCAATTTATATTTGCTTTGGGGTACCATATCTACATAAAAGTTGGAAAAAAGTTCACAGATATGACACAAAATATAGATATTATACATCTATTAAGAATTAAACATTGGCAGATGCAAAATAAAATTGGTCAGAGACCCCCAGGGGCCTGTTTCTCGTATCGTAAAGTACGAATCGTTCGTAATTTACGATTCGTAAATTTAGGAACATTTTTACGAAGATCAGTTATTGCGTTTCTCGAAGCTCTTCGTAAATGAATTCGAAATTTCGTAATTGATGACGTCATTTACGATAAAATATTGTTGTGTCGTCCTTTTGTTGCGCATATAGTCCTATTGTTGCGTACATAGTCATATTGTTGCGTATGCCACTCACTATGGGAGTGGCATCAGTGACATGAACGTCAGGGATGGATGGGGCATTTATCCCGCCGTAGCGTACTATTGAAGGATACAGCGATTACCTTTCCGCCCTGCGTACAAAGGCAACAAAATATTCCATAATAAAACATGGACATACTACCATATGTGTGCGTGAAAAGGGTAGATAAATTGCGTTTTTATGCAATATTGGTCGTCGTTCAAATTAACTGCTTAAATGGTTAACGGTTATTAATTATCGGGGAAAACCGAGGAAGTATAATTATTACTTTTTCTGAGAGGGGCTGTATTAGACAACCATTATTCAACAATAAACTCAAATCTAACATTAGCCCCCCCCCCCCCCCCCCCCCCCCCCTTTGTTCCTCTTTCTGGAATAGCCTAAGCAGAATTAGGGGAGTCCGAATATCTTAGTGGCGGAGCACAGTCAATGTATGCATGTATGTATCAATATTGTATCATGGTTGCACTACTATATTAGCCCTTAGAGCAATAGTTAAGACCATGACAAATCAATAAACATTTTTTTCTAAATTAAGTTTACTAGGGCTTTAAATACAATTTGTATCAATAAAAGTTCAAGTGAAATATATAAAAGCGCACGTTGGTCATGTGTTTGCGAAAAATTCCCGGGTTAGATAGTGCTTTTTGGCTTGTCTGCGATGGACCAAGTGTGAAAGAGCATTTATTTTCATAACCTCTTTTTTTTTTTTGGGGGGGGGGGGGGGGGGGGGGAGAGAGAGAAATTAAATAAAACACTTCTATTTTCACGACCGTTTTAAGGGAGAGAGAAACTTTAAAATAAATATATATATATTCACGACTGTTGTTTTGGGAGAGAATATAAAGAAATTTTTATTTTCACTACCGTTTTTTTGGGCGAGAAAATAAAGAACTTTTTTTTCACGACTTTTGGGGTGGAGAGGAAATTTTAAAAATACTTATATTCACGTCCATTTTTGGGGGGGAAGAGAAAATAAAACGATAGATAGATATACGTGTACAGACAGATAGATAGATACATACATACATATATATATATGCATACATACATACATACATACATACATACATACAGATAGATAGATGTTAGATATTGATAGATATACATACGAATAAATACATGTTTCCATTATTGATATGGTCGTTTTACTTTGTATAAATGATATTCCATGATATACATGTACACGTACGTGGTCTATATTGCGAATTTCGCAAATTATTAGGCTACCTTTACGACGAAAACGAGTCAAGCAAACAGTCATTTTCACGGCCGTTTTTTTTGAGGAAAAAAGTTAGAACTTTATTTCTCCTCTTTTTCTTTCCCCCCCCCCCCCCCCCAAGAAAAAAAATGAATCGTGAAAATAAAGTTTTTGTATTTCTCTCCCCTAAATGGTCGTGAATATAAGTAGTTTTTGTATTTTCTTCCCCCCCCCCCCCCCCCCCCCCCCCCCCGTCGTTAAAATATAAGTTTTTATTTGCTCATTCACACTTGATGATGCATCGTACTTGTCGCATGTTTTGATACTAATAAACGATATATAGATATAACTTATAGACATTTCAAAATCAAAAGTATCTATACATCATTTATGAATGATTGTATTTTTTTATTGATTCGTAAATAATTATGAGATCTAATAAATATTCAGAAACCATTTATTTTATTATATTTAAACAATTATCCATAAATAAATGATTAATATTTATGCACGTGTATATATCAATTAAACATATATTAACATACACAGGTTATTTATAAATATTGATAACTTATATGTAAATATTTACAAATCACGGGCCTGCCCTGATGGTCGTGTGGTCAAGTGCCCGTGTAGGTGCGTGAGATTACCCCACGTTGCCATGCAACAAGGGTCCAAAAACGTCATTCGTAAATTTACGATGACCTCTGAGGTCCTCGTAAATTTTACGCAATTTTCGTAAATATTTACGAACGGCTCAGCTTCGAGAAACAGAAAAATCGAAATTTACGATTTTCAACAATGAAAATCGTAATTTACGATACGAGAAACTGGCCCCAGGGGCGTAACTGTCGTGGGAAGGGGTGTGCCCGCACTGTACTATATGGTCTCGGTGAACTAATTCCAAAGCTGACGGGTGAATTTCAGCTGTGGTATGCCAAAAATGCTTGGCTAGCTCCAAAACTAGTCATCCTTTCACACCTAAAGTTGTTATTATTTTGATCAGAACATTCTCCTCTTTTAAATTAAGCCAAAAAAATTAGGGGTCATATCGTGATTTTTTTTTCTATGGGCCAACATAGGTCAGAGTGACAGATTGGCCCTCTGGTGGCCAAAGTCAGAAACGAGTCAGCATACAAACAAACTCGATCACTTCCAGCTTGGTATTCATACGCCCGTGCAACAAACTTCACTTTATGGGCAAAAAACAAAAGCCCAGTCCCTACCCATTCCAAAAATACCATATTTGTTGAATAAAGTTGTATATATCTCCATTTATAGGCCTCAATCGTCCCTACCCCCAGTTTTAATAGGGACTATGCAATGGTACTACTCGGATGGATATACCATTTAGTTCACCGAGACCTCAATGAGATCACCTTGCATTGAAGATAAGAAATGAAGATGTGTATGGATACCCATAATTTGGATTTTATATGTCTACTCATTTTAGTTTCACTTTATACACATCAGATCCATTGTTGCTTGGTGAGATCATTTTGTTAGAAAGATGAACTCTTGATGTGAAAAGAGAAATATGAAAAGTGTTTGTATCAAACACTGATTATCATAATGTATCTATTTGGTAATTATCATTATTTGGGAATAAAGTTGCTAGGTATTATTTGAGTTTGAAAAATTGTCTTGTTATTTCTTCCAAGAAATGCCATTGCTTTTCAAGTATGCACACTTAAGTAGAAAACAATTCCATATGGTCAACAATGGTATCCTAATTCTGGTTTCTGAAGTTAGAAGATCATCCCCTAAAGAATGCATTAGTGATATAACAACTGTTACAAATTACCGTTAAGATATTTTGCGATCATGGCCGACAAAACAAAACAAAACGGCATAGGTGTTATCTGATCCCACATTCTCCTAGATACAGAAGTGCAAAGCATTTAAACACAAGGGACATTGATAAATGACTGTTACTATAGGGGACAAAGTAGCTCAGTTGGTAAGGTGTCAGACTTTTAATCAGTAGGTCGCTGGTTCAATTCCCAGCCGGGGCACTTTGGTCTGCATTATCAACAATCCGTACCATGCGCAGTGCGCATGCTCATATGACGTAGCGGACTCAGTAGCTGCCGTCCAATTTACTAAACTAAAATGGTAGTATAATTTTACTGGAAACGTATTTCTGAAGATTCGGTTTATTAAAATAGACAATTTCACCTTGATATTGTATCTTTGAATACTTATAAATGTTTACAAATAAAAAAAAGTTAAATAAAAAACGATTCATTCACTTCCTTTTTCACCTTTAAAAGAACTGTTTTTTGGTAACATTTCCCTTCTTTAAGTCATTTAAAAGATAGGAAAATGCCTTGGAACACTGATTCCAACCCCTTTTTTGACGAATATATAAAGGTGGCACCAAGCGATTTCACCCGGAACGTGAAAGTAGATATCTTTGGCTGTATGATTCAATAGAAATTAAGGTGATTACTGAAAGTCGGCCCGCTTCCATTTTTCACTTGAAAATCTATTGTTTTAGTGTTTTGCTAGATTATCAAAGACGATTGTTTCATCGTGTTTGTGCGATTGTTAGCTCACATTTCCGACAGTTTACCAGTTTGTCGGCAACTACAGACGTACAGCATTCACAATTGAATTACCACGTTCACATGCACCTTGAAAATATACCCAACCATGAATTACGAATAATCATAATTACATGTAATTAAGGAATATTCCAAAATGAATCATGATTATTCATCATTCAGCCAAATACCTTTCAAAAAAAATATTCAATGTCAATGAAGCAGGGAATTGACAAAGATGTGACTATTTACCATGTGTGTAATGCGTAGTCAACTTCAATTTGTACATACACATATCTCTGTACAAGTAGTTAGGGGGTCAAAAGGGGGGCTAAGAATCTGTTATGTGGCACATTCAATAAAAAATACTTAATGGTAGCAACAACCTTGCTTTCTCTATATGTATTCTCTAGAAAATATCATAACTTCTAAATATTCTTTACATAAATGAACGTTTTTTTAGCAAATTTTTTAGATTTTTTTTTAGATTTGCGTCACTTATTCTTTGCGAATTAAGGGTACTGCTGCCCTATATCCTGTCATATATTCTTATTTAAGTTAATTTGATTGATTAAAGACCTAAACATCATAATCCCAAACTATTTTGCCACTCTAAAGTCAGGTTTTATAGGCCATATATGACTGGAAGGCGAGCCAAAGTGTAGGTGGCGCCACCTGCCACCAGGGGGCACTGGTGCGACGCCTCCATATCTGAAAATGTTCGGAATAGTTATATGTACCACCATACCAAGTTTCACGCTTTTAATACAAAGTGCACGATTTGACCAAAATACGTCTCAAATCCGCCTGACTTAATAAGCCCTTCTGGCGGGTATACTTGTATTTCTTAATGCGTTCCCAAATAAAAGTTCTTACATGCAATATATACTTTGTAAAGGATAACCAGTGAAGTCAAAGCAGTGCAGATGAAAAAAAAAAGAATTATGCATAAAGTTGTTGAATTAAAATTCAGCGGCATTGAAATTTTCCCCATTTTACTACAAAATGTATTCAACTAAATTTTAGCGTATTGCGATAAACCAACAATATATTGTACAGTATCAATTCCTGAAGTACTAAGATGATCTTTTGACTAGTGACGCAGATAGACAGCGGATCTACCACTTCCATTAAGTCGGTGTGGAAAACGAAAGAGGAAGTCTTTCATAAGCTCTGGCTCAATTACTAGTCAAGATTTATCTTAGACTGAAAAAAAGTTATGATAAAATGTATTTCCCTTAATTCTATAAGCCAGCCCGGTAAGTTATCTATATGCTTAGCGGAATAGCCGCCATTGGTTTCCTTGTTGTACCAAAAAACGGCCTCTAGAACAAACTGACGTCATAGAAAACAACAATCACACCATAGCCATAAAAACTCTGACCGTGAATGACGTCATAACACGGCCACAATGGAACGTCATCTCCATGCCGACGGGTAGTTGCCAAGACCCACTGTTGGTATTGACAGCACGTTTTGCGTTATTGTGAATTTGGATTCATCTAAATCGCATATTTGACACAAAAATGGGGTGTAAAAACTCCAAAGTGACACCTCTCAAAACACCTACACCGCCCCCTGATTTTCGCAGGGTATCTGAGAGGCGTAGCGGCGGATTCAGCCGTGTGCACGAACCACGGTGTTTGGCGCGGGTTGCGGAGGATCTGAATTTGTTGAATGTGGATGAATCTGACGATGACAGCTTCGGTGAAGAAGCAATAAGACGGTACCTCGGTGATGACGAGGGAAGACGGGGCACACCGAACCATCGTAGACCATCGGTTCCCAGGGTAAGAATGATTATTCTTAACAAATTTAAGTTCGCGTTAAGTTATATTTTGCCAAATTTCCCACGAGTAAAATATGTATAAACCGTGCAAAAGGACTGGAACAAATTGACTTTATGCCAGTGCAGACGCAAACGGAGTTGCGGATTTAAATGGGGGAATGGAAGGCAGTAAATGTAATTGTAAGTCATTGACTGTACTATTCATGTACAAAATCAACATATATATCAATATATAGTACATTATTTCTTCAAATCATGGTAACGCAAAATCAATGTAACATAAAAGATAGAATACAATCCAGAAAGACTCAATTTAAAGAGGTGAGTGCAGAGATGATAGAAGGGCGGCTAAGCAAAAAATCGTGCACTTAGGTGTAAAAGCATGAAACTTGGTTCAATAATGATTTAAGGAATGCTAATAAGAATCGGAAGAGGACACAAGCTGTAGGTCAACGTTATGATCCATTTTTGGGCCATTTTAGGTCAAAATGTACATTTTTTGTGATTTTGCATACTGAATATTAAATCTTTTTTATTGACCTGGGTAGAAGCACAAAACTTGGTATAATTATGGTTTAAGGAATGCTTATAGACATTGGAAGGATACACGCGCTGTTGGTCATTGCTATGACATATTCTTGGGCCATTTTAGGCCAAAAAAGGACATTTTTGGTATTTTTGCAGGTAAAGACTTTCATTGATCTTGTTAGAAGCATGCGACTTGGTACAATTAAGGTTTAACGAATGTTTATAGGAATTCGAAGGGGACACAGGTTGTAGGTCACCACCATGACCTATTTTTGGGCCATTTTAGGCCAAAATTGGGCAAAAACGTACATTTCAATGTTTAACAATTAAACAGATTTATTTATTTTGGGTTGAAGCATGAAACTTTGTACAATTATGGTTTAGCGAATTCTTATAGAAATTGGAAGGGAACACAGGCTGTAGGTCATCCATTTGACCTATTTTTGGGCCATTTCACAGACATTTCAAAGAAAAACATTCATATATTTGTGGGATGCATCAAGTCTGCAACATACATTTCCTTATGGATATGAATACAGATAGATTAAGTATCATGTATGTCATATGTAACCTAAATATCACATTTTTGGGGTTAAATGAGGCAAAAATGTCCAAAAGCTAGCACTTCTTAAAATGAATTACACAGATTGAGTTAAATGATAGACTAAAAATAAAACCTTCAATGTGAGTACTCAGTTAGGTATCACTTTCTTTAGATAATTAGATAATAGTCCCTGACTGCATAGTTTAGTTACCATTCAACATTATATTTGAGAAATGAACAATGCCATTCATTGACTATGAATGGCATAATTATACTTCAAAGCAGTAATAGAAAAGTTCTCTTCCATGGTTGAGTTCAGGGTTAAACATGTAATAATATAATTTCAAAAAAGAGAGGGGTGGGATGGAGCGATATTCAGGTCTAACTGTTTACCATTTCACATCTTTTAAAACTGGATTTTTTAGAGTAAGAATGCATGCTTTTGGCATGTATCCTCTTTACTCAGAGAACAGTGTCCTCCACATTCACAAAGACCTGTGCATTCGAGACTACCTTTATAACATTTACACTGACACTTGCATGATTTTGTAAACTTGCGGTATAAGAGTTCATAATTTATGTCCGATCTGTCCAGAAAGGTTTTCCATATCAAATCGGGTTTTTTTCCTGCCCCACTTTGCAGGACTTGAGAGCTCTGGGTCCCTCTGTGTTGCTTGCCCCTAAATATGTCCTCCCTAGTATGTAGCACCTAGAATGTGTTGCACAAGGGCTGCCTGTGATGGGAGAATGTTCTCCAAACAACGAGACTTCCAGGAGAAAAGGTATTGAGTTGCAGAATGTGTTCCACTAAAATGGAGCAATTCAATACATTGAACATTTTCTAAAGGCCTATTCCATTTCTATTCAACAAAAGATGTCAATTTCGATAGGTCCCACACGTTTACAGGTCCAGCATTGTTTTCCAATATCGTAGATGTTCAACACATAAAGACATTATTGTATGGAAGTTCTAATTCTCTTCTTCAGCTTATTCAGCGTGTCAGACCACCAACTCCAGGAGTAGTCCTCAGCTATCCTGTCAGTTCCTCAGAGAACTCCCCTGCGAGTTCCCCAAGTTGGGGATCGCCTAGGAGCTCCCTTTCGAGCTCCCCTGAACCCGGCTACGGATCCACCTGTCAGACAGGCGTTCTACCACCGCGCAGCAGCACCCCACACCCCGACATGCCTGGGGTGGAGTGGTTCCTCCGACAGCAGGGTTCCGAGATGAGTCGGCTTCCGGCTGACATCTCCAGAATGCTGGCGCCACGCCCATCACGTGCGAACACCACCGCTGATGACGATGACGAACCGTCCATCACCGAGCTCTGTGTAAGTTTAATACACCCAGGAATGTGCATATTGAAATATCCAAGGTCCCTTGGCGCTCCAATGTTGAGCTACAACCCAGGACAAAATGGATATTTTTTTATGGGAAAACTCCTTTTTAGCGCAAGCTATGCAAGAAAGTTTACCAATGCTTTTTATGAGCATATTTTCAAAGATTATTGAGTGGAAAAAAAGTAAAATTGAATTTTACTAATCATCGTGCAATGATAACTAGTGTACTTGGAAACTCTTAAATTAGGCTCGATGACTTGTTTTCTTTTGACGTTGATGACAGGGAAGTCCTTCATGTTTCACAGCTTCAAACAGTAACACTAGGCAAACTCGTTCAGAAATGTGTAGTTATACATAACACATATACGTCATTCATATTTTGTAGATCCGCAACCAGAACATCAGGCGAGCTAAGATGTTTCAGGCAAACTCGGCCCTCAGGGTTGAGGGGAGCTCTGCAGGTAAACACACTTAATTTTTGATAACATAAGCTTTTCTTTTCTTTAAACTCACTCAAAGTCATTTAGGCCACTCCAATTTGATTGCTTGTCTTACGAGCTTTTTTTGGAAAAAGAATCCTGTCAGACTCCAAAAAAAAAGAAAAAAAAAGTCATCCTTGGTGTCTTACGGAAGAAAGTGGTTTTGAAAATTTCTGTCAGACTCCAAAAAAAAAAAAAAAAAGTGCAAGTTTTCAGAATATTCTTTGTAAGTGTGATTCAATCAACTACAGGAAGCTATCATTGCTGTAGTAGAGCCTCAGACTTGAGGAGGTACACCTCCCACCCTTCAGGTTACAGGGATTAATAGATTGATTGATTTTATTTAGTTGAGAATAGGCTGGTAGAAACATATCGCTACCAGTCCTAGTCGTCAGACTCTTAAAAAAATAAAATAAATAAAAAAAGTCACATTTTTCAACTTTTTTTTAATTCCAAAATGGCTCATTTCCTACCTCCTGAGCATGTAAGACAAGGAAATAAATTGGAGTGGCCTTACAGACATGGCAAAAATGGTGTAGAAAGAGGCAAAATGTCCAGAAACCACATGTCCAAGGTGGTAAGCTTAGATCGATAGCAAGTGTGTACATTGAATTCTGAGCGATTCACTCTGACATAAAAAGATGCACCTTAGGCCTTAACCGATGCATGTGCATCGATGTACACAGGCTTGGATCCGCACCAGTAGTAGCATACCCAAACGACGTACATGTACATGTACTATACAGGTCTTGTTGGGATTGTCTTTTTTATGTTTCTGTCGCTTACCTAAGAAACAATTTGGGTCTATATTTTTGTTCATGGTGTAATTGTCTTTGAATATACGTTCCTGTCTTTTGCCTGTCTGATTTTGTAGCATTGGAAGAGGGGGAATCCGCAGAAAATATGACGAAGGTCAATTTGTCCATAGGACTAATGATTATGACCCATGTTAGATCAGTATATATTTTATGGATTTATAAACAAAAATACTGTATGAATAACATCATTATTATTTTCAGGACGAACAGGAAGTGGCACCAACATCCGTGCACCCACCAGACGACCAGTTCGGTGGGCGGAGCTTCCTATTAACATCTCTGACTAGGCTGATTAGGACGGACCCGGATCTTGACCCCCGCAACGGACAAGGACTTACGGATTTTGCCAAAAAAATGCCCCAACCGAACACTGCGTTTATTTGCACTTTGTTAAACTCCATTCCTGGGCTCCCATCCAACATGTTTAAATTATTTTTCAGTTTTTTAACAGTTTTTTCCTTGTTCTATGCACAATCTTGTGATGTTGCAACTACGCGTGGAGCCCCCCAAGCCGTGCACGTGCGTGGCCGTCAGAGAACCGCCACGTGTGACGTCACTGCTCGTGGGCGACCATGCCCCTCGCGCGAGCGACTGTCACCATCCCGTTGTCAAGGAAATGTATTAACCCCTTCCCGTTGTTAGGGAAGATCACTGTGGCATCAATGCTCATGATAAAGGAACGAGAGAGGTTTACAATATTATTCTAACCATGACTATTATCAAATGAGGGCCAACAGCTTTCTAGGGTGGTGTAAGAAATCCTATACCGCTGTAAATCACTAGAACACTTACAACTGAGTAAGGTTCTGGCTGAAATATGTCTTTGTAGGATTATGATACCTCGCAAGAAAATGCTTGGCCCTCGTTTGATAATAGCCATGGTCAAATAGTATTGGGAACCTTCCTCGTTTAATTTCATGGGCATTGATATCAAAGTGATCTTCCTTGACAACGGGATGGGGTTCACGCCATCGCCTAGGTGGTTAATGCATCTCCTTGACAACGGGAGGGTGACAGTCGCTCGCGCGAGGAGCATGGTCGCCCACGCGCAGTGACGTCACACGTGACGGTTCCCTGGCGACCACGGACGTGCACGGCTTGGAGGACCCCACGCGTGGTTGCAACTTCAGAAGACCGTGTATAGAACACGGAAAAACTGTTCATATTCGAACACTTCAATAATGTCTCGTATTTTAATTCGGTAGGATAGATTAAATGTGCCATCTATGTGTTACGGCTAGCCTGATAGAATCGCCCTTTAAAGCAGAGTGGTCCTCAGATTTCGTCTTTGGGTCACGATGCTTTCTAGGGAGATATAAAACCACAACCTTTTTAATTTTAGATAAAACATCATTGTGATTGCTTGCTTTGCGTCCAAATTTAAGTATTTAAGATAAAGATGGGAGCCTAGATTCATGTACAATAGTCAAGTTGCTAACACTTGCAATTATCAATATCTTTAAAAAAACACATTGTATTTTAACATATTTTATTCATCTCTGCTCAATGAGATCACCTTGCATTGAAGATAAGAAATGAAGATGTGTATGGATACCCATAATTTGGATTTTATATGTCTACTCATTTTAGTTTCACTTCATACACATCAGATCCATTGTTGCTTGGTGAGATCATTTTGTTAGAAAGATGAACTCTTGATGTGAAAAGAGAAATATGAAAAGTGTTTGTATCAAACACTAATTATCATAATGTATCTATTTGGTGATTATTATTATTTGGGAATAAAGTTGCTAGGTATTATTTGAGTTTGAAAAATTGTCTTGTTATTTCTTCCAAGAAATGCCATTGCTTTTCAAGTATGCACAATTAAGTAGAAAACAATTCCATATGGTCAACAATGGTATCCTGATTCTGGTTTCTGAAGTTAGAAGATCATCCCCTAAAGAATGCATTAGTGATATAACAACTGTTACAAATTACCGTTAAGATATTTTGCGATCATGGCCGATTTTCGATTTTGACAAAACGGCATAGGTGTTATCAGATCCCACATTCTCCTAGATACAGAAGTGCAAAGCATTTAAACACAAGGGACATTGATAAATGACTGTTACTATAGGGGACAAAGTAGCTCAGTTGGTAAGGTGTCAGACTTTTAATCAGTAGGTCGCTGGTTCAATTCCCAGCCGGGGCACTTTGGTCTGTCCTTGGGCAAGACAGTTTATTCCATATTACTTCATTCTACCCAGCTTCAAAATGGGTATCCAGAGAATATCCGAGGCTAGGTGAAAGGAGGGATGAAAGGAGTGAAAAGTAATTTATGTTAGTGGCGCTGGGCACGATAGAGCGCATCTAGGCAAAATATGGTAGAGGGTGATCAGCGCGCCAATAGAGGCCGGCGCGCAAGGTGCTGTTATTACTATGGCCAATGAGGCTCTAGTTTCAATATCAGTGCTTACGGCAAAACGCGTCTCTGGCACGTGACAAGATGAAAGTTCGTGACCTCTGCCGTAATTAGCTTTGACCTGTAACGACAATGGCTGGGATTAATCAGGTGCGAAAAGGTGCGAAAAATTTTCCGAGACATGAAGTCAATACATGATTTCAATCTCATGCCTGACTCTGGTTTTTGGCCGCTCTGTTCTATAGATAAACTCGCTGCCAAAAACCAGTTATTTACGACATATGAGTAGGAGCATTTTCCCTGTAGTACAAGTACGGTTGTAGATGCAAAGCATCAATAGTCAAAAGGCGGGGCCAAGTTATTTATGACCTTGTGAGGGAACCGGATGTATAAAGAACATTAACATTATAGTGAAAAATAATTTATAATGACTAGATTTGTATCATTTTTGTAGAAATGAAACAAATATCGGAATTCTAGGCGCAAGCTGGAGACTTCGAAATCTCTTGGGTGCGAAGCTACTTGGGTACGCATCAGTTTGGTTACGAACCAGTTTGGTTACGAAGTCTCCTGATTTCATTCTATACACATAGTAGACTACTGGCAGTCCTATAAGCCGCTTCACGCCAACAATAGATGGTGGGCGATACCAGTCCCTAATTCGTGACGTGATTGTGAGACTGGCGCTAGTCTATACACACAGTAATTTTTTTCTTAGTAATTTTCCTTCCTATACTGAAAAATATACTTTATGTCCGCTTAAAATATTTTATATATTTGAAAACTTCATGCTAAATTAAAATAAGGCAAAGGCAACATTTATATTATAACCAATCAGAATAGAGAATTATATTCAGTCCGGCCTCAGGATTTAGATCACGTGACGTCTGCCCATGTACATCTCAAAACAGCTTCCCAGATAGGCGGGCCTGATGGCCCCGCCAATAGAGAGATTGGGCTATCCCGTTTCCGACAACGGGAACGGGATAGGCGACGATGACGTCACCATAGAATGTGTGGACGTCATCGTTTCCCACATAGCTCGACTCTGCGCCGTTCTCAACACCCGACATAAACTGGCTGTATCCCGTAAGTATCGAACGGCGTAGCGTCTTGCTAAATTTATGCTGTAAATACAATGACGACTTCTATTGACAATTTCTACAACTACATTTTAGACATCTATTGACAGATACTTATCCCGACGGCATAGCCCAACCTTGGATACGATGTTCCAACATCGAGATCGGGAACGGCATAGAAGGTGATATGCTTACCCGATCTCGATGTCGGAAACGGGATAGCCCAACCTCTCTAATTATGCCATCTGTTGTGGCCGCGACTGAACCTGACTAACACCTACGGTTAGCCTGCAGCGCAGTCAGAAGGCCGATCGCGTCAAGTGTATGTGTATACATATGTATCTGATCCCAGATTTAACATTAGCTGATAATACCTTGCTGTTATTAAGCTAAAGTCACAACAAGATTTCCCATGTAGAAAACCTCGGTGCACCATATGCCTTAGCGGCCGGGGCATTTGAGAAAGGTGCCACCTGCACGGGCTTGTGCGGGGTTTTGCCAGATACAGGCAACTCTGCTTAATCCGGATTTTCGTCTAAACCGGACAGATTGGAAGGTCCCAGTCCCTTCCCCGGGGGGGGGGGGGGGGCACTTGGGTATTTAGGGGGGTGCATACGTTCGTTATCAAAATTTAAAAATACCCCTAAAGCACTGATTTCTGGCCAAAAAAGCAACCTTATTTTAATAAAACGCTGATTTTTTCCACTAAATAAACACCCCTTCTTTTATCAAAACACTGACATTGGATGAACTGGAACACGTATTTTAACTTAAGATTTTATAATCCTCTGCTTGTTTAGCGGCAGCAAGTGGCGACAGCAAACTCGGAAACCCTGAGTCACTTCGGGAGTCACTCGGCGTCAGAGCCACGTATATTTCGTGGATTGTAAGGGGATTTTGACCCCCATACTTCGTACCTGGGTACAAAAAAGTACCCTTCTTTTACAAAATCGCGGACATGCGGAGGTTCTAAAAAAAGACCCCTTCTTCCGCGAAATACGTAACGAAGGTGCGGCCCCCCTCTGTACCTGAGTGCCCACCCCCCCCCCCCCCCCCCCCCCCCCCGGGGTCCCTTCCTATACATATAATTCCTATATGCATAATCCGGATTTTGCCTAACCTGGACAGAAATGTAGGGCCCACATCAGTCCGGACTAAGCAGAGTTACCTGTACTCTGGTTTCCTCCATCACTTACCACTGGCTAGTCACGAATGAGCCTAAGTAAGGCAGACAACTGACGATAATCGAACTTCAAATTCATTTTTTTCATTCATAAGTGCTGACCTGCGGGAAGTCTGCTGGCAGTCATGGTTAAATTGCATTTAGAGGATAGAGTTATATTTAATGAAAAATATGAATTTTTGATATCACTGATTCTTCAGTGGCAAGAAACTAGAAAAACGATACGAAACCAATTATCTTTAATCATTGCCTTAGATGAGCATCTCTATTGGTCCTTGTCATTGGTAAATGCAGGTTAACAATCAACGATGATATCTGAACCCATTCCCTTCCCCAGGGATTACTTTGTTCCCCCGGGACTTAGTTTTGCTCTGGACATATGTCAAAAGCTACGTTCAGTTATCATAATTGTTTTTTCCTTTGTTTTTCATGTTTTTCGGTCTTTGGGGAGGACTTCCGACCCTCTGTCATCATTTATTCTACACCAATCATACTTTTCTAGTCTACATTTCTTCTTCACTTTTGGACGGAGCAAATGCCTGTGGCCAGGCGTAAATGGTATTGAGTGAACATCGCATCTTGAAGAGTGGCGACATCTATACGCAGCTGCCGGCTCTATATCCGGGCACCATACTGGATGGCGGTGAATCTTGCAAAGGCCGCGGCAGTCACATTTTCAGTTTTCTTTTCCACTTTTTGAAAATTTAGGATACTGATATTCATTACATCTAATAGTTTTAACACCACCTGAAGTTAGGATAATCAAAATAGTTAATCCAGTTATTAACATTTGAACAAAAAGTATGTAGGACCTTGGATTAGATAAGATAAAGATAAGGGCTATTCCATTTACAAATACATTGGGGGGGGGGGGGGTTGGAACGCTCACAATTTCTGACCCCCCCCCCCCCCCCCCAATGATTTTTTTTTCATGTAAACCCCTCCCCACAATGATTTCTTTTCATCTAAACCCCCCCCAACCAATGATTTTTATTACTTTTTCAAAACCCCATACCCAATGTGTTTTTTTAAAATACAACCCGAAAACGCCCGATATGCGAAAACGCCCGCACCGAATACGCACGCTATTTCTTACTATTCACAACTGTATTTCTTCTTCTTTTCTTCCTCCTTTCTCTTCTTTTCCTTGCTCGTTCTCTTAGCTAATTACGTTCATAGTCGTAGTGTAGTTAGTGGTGTCCATTTTTTCCTTGCAGGTTTATACTCTGACTCTCACGAAAACACACCCGAGAGTTGGATCTGGCCGCCGTGGATTGATTTCACTCGTGTTGGCACACGCTATGTACATACACATATCTCTGTACAAGTAGTTAGGGGGTCAAAAGGGGGGCTAAGAATCTGTTATGTGGCACATTCAATAAAAAAAATACTTAATGGTAGCAACAACCTTGCTTTCTCTAAATGTATTCTCTAGAAAATATCATAACTTCTAAATATTCTTTACATAAATGAACGTTTTTAGCAAATTTTTTAGATTTTTTTTAGATTTGCGTCACTTATTCTTTGCGAATTAAGGGTACTGCTGCCCTATATCCTGTCATATATTCTTATTTAAGTTAATTTGATTGATTAAAGACCTAAACATCATAATCCCAAACTATTTTGCCACTCTAAAGTCAGGTTTTATAGGCCATATATGATTGGAAGGCGAGACAAAGTGTAGGTGGCGCCACCTGCCACCAGGGGGCACTGGTGCGAAGCCTCCATATCTGAAAATGTTCGGAATAGTTATATGTACCACCATACCAAGTTTCACGCTTTTAATACAAAGTGCACAATTTGACCAAAATACGTCTCAAATCCGCCTGACTATAAGCCCTTCTGGCGGGTATACTTGTATTTCTTAATGCGTTCCCAAATAAAAGTTCTTACATGCAATATATACTTTGTAAAGGATAACCAGTGAAGTAAAAGCAGTGCAGATGAAAAAAAATAGAATTATGCATAAAGTTGTTGAATTAAAATTCAGCGGCATTGAAATTTTCCCCATTTTACTACAAAATGTATTCAACTAAATTTTAGCGTATTGCGATAAGCCAACAATATATTGTACAGTATCAATTCCTGAAGTACTAAGATGATCTTTTGACTAGTGACGCAGATAGACAGCGGATCTACCACTTCCATTAAGTCTGTGTGGAAAACGAAAGAGGAAGTCTTTCATAAGCTCTGGCTCCATTACTAGTCAAGATTCATCTTAGACTGAAAAAAAGTTATGATAAAATGTATTTCCCTTAATTCTATAAGCCAGCCCGGTTAGTTATCTATATGCTTAGCGGAATAGCCGCCATTGGTTTCCTTGTTGTACCACAAAACGGCCTCTAGAACAAACTGACGTCATAGAAAACAACAATCACACCATAGCCATAAAAACTCTGACCGTGAATGACGTCATAACACGGCCACAATGGAACGTCATCTCCATGCCGACGGGTAGTTGCCAAGACCCACTGTTGGTATTGACAGCACGTTTTGCGTTATTGTGAATTTGGATTCATCTAAATCGCATATTTGACACAAAAATGGGGTGTAAAAACTCCAAAGTGACACCTCTCAAAACACCTACACCGCCCCCTGATTTTCGCAGGGTATCTGAGAGGCGTAGCGGCGGATTCAGCCGTGTGCACGAACCACGGTGTTTGGCGCGGGTTGCGGAGGATCTGAATTTGTTGAATGTGGATGAATCTGACGATGACAGCTTCGGTGAAGAAGCAATAAGACGGTACCTCGGTGATGACGAGGGAAGACGGGGCACACCGAACCATCGTAGACCATCGGTTCCCAGGGTAAGAATGATTATTCTTAACAAATTTAAGTTCGCGTTAAGTTATATTTTGCCAAATTTCCCACGAGTAAAATATGTATAAACCGTGCAAAAGGACTGGAACAAATTGACTTTATGCCAGTGCAGACGCAAACGGAGTGGCGGATTTTAATGGGGGAATGGAAGGCAGTAAATGTAATTGTAAGTCATTGACTGTACTATTCATGTACAAAATCAACATATATATCAATATATAGTACATTATTTCTTCAAATCATGGTAACGCAAAATCAATGTAACATAAAAGATAGAATACAATCCAGAAAGACTCAATTTAAAAAGGTGAGTGCAGAGATGATAGAAGGGCGGCTAAGCAAAAAATCGTGCACTTAGGTCTACAAGCATGTAACTTGGTTCAATAATGATTTAAGGAATGCTAATAAGAATCGGAAGAGGACACAAGCTGTAGGTCAACGTTATGAACCATTTTTGGGCCATTTTAGGTCAAAATGTACATTTTTTGTGATTTTGCATACTGAGTATTAATTTTTTTTTATTGACCTGGGTAGAAGCACGAAACTTGGTATAATTATGGTTTAAGGAATGCTTATAGACATTGGAAGGATACACGCGCTGTTGAGGTCTCGGTGAACTAAATGGTGTATCCATCCGAGTAGTACCATTGCATAGTCCCTATTAAAACTGGGGGTAGGGACGATTGAGGCCTATAAATGGAGATATATACAACTTTATTCAACAAATATGGTATTTTTGGAATGGGTAGGGACTGGGCTTTTGTTTTTTGCCCATAAAGTGAAATTTGTTGATCGGGCGTATGAATACCAAGGTGGAAGTGATCGAGTTTGTTTGTATGCTGACTCGTTTCTGACTTTGGCCACCAGAGGGCCAATCTGTCACTCTGACCTATGTTGGCCCATAGAAAAAAAAATCACGATATGACCCCTAATTTTTTTGGCTTAATTTAAAAGAGGAGAATGTTCTGATCAAAATAATAACAACTTTAGGTGTGAAAGGATGACTAGTTTTGGAGCTAGCCAAGCATTTTTGTCATACCACAGCTGAAATTCACCCGTCAGCTTTGGAATTAGTTCACCGAGACCATATAGTACAGTGCGGGCACACCCCTTCCCACAACAGTTAGGCTCCTGGGGGTCTCTGACCAATCTTATTTTGCATCTGCCAATGTTTAATCCTTAATAGATGTATAATATCTATATTCTGTGTCATATCTATGAACTTTTTTCCAACTTTTATGTAGATATGGTACCCCAAAGCAAATATATATTGCCCCAAAATAGATAGTTTATGGCGTAAAACACGTATATTTTGCCATTTTGGCTAGTTTTTGCTGTAAAATTGGATATTTTTGGACCTTAGATTACTATTTTAACTTTGGCTTATAAAAACAACAACCTAACATTCTAATCTTTATCATTTATTTATTTATTGCCTCGAAATTCTCACTGGAAAATGCTTTAAAAATCCACAGATGATGCCAAAATGCCCAGAAATCTCCCATTTTTCACAATATCGTGGAATTCAGAGGTCGTTGCCATGGAAACGGTCCATCCTTCTCGGGGGTTGCAGTATGTCAAAAGAATGGTGATAATGTGGACTTATCAGAAATGAAATAAAAACGGTAGGTCATATCGCTAGATTTTTCACAAAATGAGCATATGTGTGGAAAAGAAAAAAATCAGGATTTCGGCCAGTGTTGGCGGTTCTCCGGGGTCCCTTTTGGCCAAATTTTGGCCATTTTGACAAGAAAATATACATTTTGATGCAGAAAAAACCTCTAAAGTATCATCTTTGGACATCATTGATGAATTAAAACCACAGTTTGTGTTATTAAGTCAAAAAATATTTTTTGGCCATCTCTCTATATGGTCTCGGTGAACTAAATGGTGTATCCATCCGAGTAGTACCATTGCATAGTCCCTATTAAAACTGGGGGTAGGGACGATTGAGGCCTATAAATGGAGATATATACAACTTTATTCAACAAATATGGTATTTTTGGAATGGGTAGGGACTGGGCTTTTGTTTTTTGCCCATAAAGTGAAATTTGTTGATCGGGCGTATGAATACCAAGCTGGAAGTGATCGAGTTTGTTTGTATGCTGACTCGTTTCTGACTTTGGCCACCAGAGGGCCAATCTGTCACTCTGACCTATGTTGGCCCATAGAAAAAAAAATCACGATATGACCCCTAATTTTTTTGGCTTAATTTAAAAGAGGAGAATGTTCTGATCAAAATAATAACAACTTTAGGTGTGAAAGGATGACTAGTTTTGGAGCTAGCCAAGCATTTTTGTCATACCACAGCTGAAATTCACCCGTCAGCTTTGGAATTAGTTCACCGAGACCATATAGTACAGTGCGGGCACACCCCTTCCCACAACAGTTAGGCTCCTGGGGGTCTCTGACCAATCTTATTTTGCATCTGCCAATGTTTAATCCTTAATAGATGTATAATATCTATATTCTGTGTCATATCTATGAACTTTTTTCCAACTTTTATGTAGATATGGTACCCCAAAGCAAATATATATTGCCCCAAAATAGATAGTTTATGGCGTAAAACACGTATATTTTGCCATTTTGGCTAGTTTTTGCTGTAAAATTGGATATTTTTGGACCTTAGATTACTATTTTAACTTTGGCTTATAAAAACAACAACCTAACATTCTAATCTTTATCATTTATTTATTTATTGCCTCGAAATTCTCACTGGAAAATGCTTTAAAAATCCACAGATGATGCCAAAATGCCCAGAAATCTCCCATTTTTCACAATATCGTGGAATTCAGAGGTCGTTGCCATGGAAACGGTCCATCCTTCTCGGGGGTTGCAGTATGTCAAAAGAATGGTGATAATGTGGACTTATCAGAAATGAAATAAAAACGGTAGGTCATATCGCTAGATTTTTCACAAAATGAGCATATGTGTGGAAAAGAAAAAAATCAGGATTTCGGCCAGTGTTGGCGGTTCTCCGGGGTCCCTTTTGGCCAAATTTTGGCCATTTTGACAAGAAAATATACATTTTGATGCAGAAAAAACCTCTAAAGTATCATCTTTGGACATCATTGATGAATTAAAACCACAGTTTGTGTTATTAAGTCAAAAAATATTTTTTGGCCATCTCTCTATATGGTCTCGGTGAACTAAATGGTGTATCCATCCGAGTAGTACCATTGCATAGTCCCTATTAAAACTGGGGGTAGGGACGATTGAGGCCTATAAATGGAGATATATACAACTTTATTCAACAAATATGGTATTTTTGGAATGGGTAGGGACTGGGCTTTTGTTTTTTGCCCATAAAGTGAAATTTGTTGATCGGGCGTATGAATACCAAGCTGGAAGTGATCGAGTTTGTTTGTATGCTGACTCGTTTCTGACTTTGGCCACCAGAGGGCCAATCTGTCACTCTGACCTATGTTGGCCCATAGAAAAAAAAATCACGATATGACCCCTAATTTTTTTGGCTTAATTTAAAAGAGGAGAATGTTCTGATCAAAATAATAACAACTTTAGGTGTGAAAGGATGACTAGTTTTGGAGCTAGCCAAGCATTTTTGTCATACCACAGCTGAAATTCACCCGTCAGCTTTGGAATTAGTTCACCGAGACCTTGATCATTGCTATGACATATTCTTGGGCCATTTTAGGCCAAAAAAGGACATTTTTGGTATTTTTGCAGGTAAAGACTTTCATTGATCTTGTTAGAAGCATGCGACTTGGTACAATTATGGTTTAACGAATGTTTATAGGAATTCAAAGGGAACACAGGTTGTTGGTCACCACCATGACCTATTTTTGAGCCATTTTAGGCCAAAATTGGGCAAAAACGTACATTTCAATGTTTAACAATTAAACAGATTTATTTATTTTGGGTTGAAGCATGAAACTTTGTACAATTATGGTTAAGCGAATTCTTATAGAAATTGGCAGGGAACACAGGCTGTAGGTCATCCATTTGACATATTTTTGGGCCATTTCACAGACATTTCAAAGAAAAACATTCATATATTTGTGGGATGCATCAAGTCTGCAACATACATTTCCTAATGGATATGAATACAGATAGATTAAGTATCATGTATGTCATATGTAACCTAAATATCACATTTCTGTCCAAAAGCTAGCACTTCTTAAAATGAATTACACAGATTGAGTTAAATGATAGACTAAAAATAAAACCTTCAATGTGAGTACTCAGTTAGGTATCACTTTCTTTAGATAATTAGATAATAGTCCCTGACTGCATATTTTAGTTACCATTCAACATTATATTTGAGGAATGAACAATGCTATTCATTGACTATGAATGGCATAATTATGCTTCAAAGCAGTAATAGAAAAGTTCTCTTCCGTGGTTGATGAGTTCAGGGTGAAACATGTAATAATATAATTTCAAAAAAGAGAGGGGCAGGGGTGGAGCGATATTCAGGTCTAACTGTTTACCATTTCACATCTTTTAAAACTGGAATTTTTAGAGTAAGAATGCATGCTTTTGGCATGTATCCTCTTTACTCAGAGAACAGTGTCCTCCACATTCACAAAGACCTGTGCATTTGAGACTACCTTTATAACATTTACACTGACACTTGCATGATTTTGTACACTTGCGGTATAAGAGTTCATAATTTATGTCCGATCTGTCCAGAAAGGTTTTCCATATCAAATCGTTTTTTTTTCCTGCCCCACTTTGCTGGACTTGAGAGCTCTGGGTCCCTCTGTGTTGCTTGCCCCTAAATAGGTCCTCCCTAGTATGTAGCACCTAGAATGTGTTGTACAAGGGCTGCCTGTGATGGGAGAATGCTCTCCAAACAACGAGACTTCCAGGAGAAAAGGTATTGAGTTGCAGAATGTGTTCCACTAAAATGGAGCAATTTAATACATTGAACATTTTCTACAGGCCTATTCCATTTCTATTCAACAAAAGATGTCAATTTCGATAGGTCCCACACGTTTACAGGTCCAGCATTGTTTTCCAATATCGTAGATGTTTAACACATAAAGACATTATTGTATGGAAGTTCTATCTCTCTTCTTCAGCTTATTCAGCGTGTCAGACCACCAACTCCAGGAGTAGTCCTCAGCTATCCTGTCAGTTCCTCAGAGAACTCCCCTGCGAGTTCCCCAAGTTGGGGATCGCCTAGGAGCTCCCCTTCGAGCTCCCCTGAACCCGGCTACGGATCCACCTGTCAGACAGGCGTTCTACCACCGCGCAGCAGCACCCCACACCCCGACATGCCTGGGGTGGAGTGGTTCCCCCGACAGGAGGGTTCCGAGATGACTCGGCTTCCGGCTGACATCTCCAGAGTGCTGGCGCCACGCCCATCACGTGCGAACACCACCGCTGATGACGATGACGAACCGTCCATCACCGAGCTCTGTGTAAGTTGAATACACCCAGGAATGTGCATATTGAAATATCCAAGGTCCCTTGGCGCTCCAATGTTGAGCTACAACCCAGGACAAAATGGATATTTTCTTTTGGGAAAACTCCTTTTTAGCGCAAGCTATGCAAGAAAGTTTACCAATGCTTTTTATGAGAATATTTTCAAAGATTATTGAGTGGAAAAAAAGTAAAATTGAATTTTACTAATCATCGTGCAATGATAACTAGTGTACTTGGAAACTCTTAAATTAGGCTCGATGACTTGTTTTTTTTTGACGTTGATGACAGGGAAGTCCTACATGTTTCACAGCTTCAAACAGTAACACTAGGCAAACTCGTTCAGAAATGTGTAGTTATACATAACACATATACGTCATTCATATCTTGTAGATCCGCAACCAGAACATCAGGCGAGCTAAGATGTTTCAGGCGAACTCGGCCCTCAGGGTTGAGGGGAGCTCTGCAGGTAAACACACTTAATTTTTGATAACATAAGCTTTTCTTTTCTTTAAACTCGCTCAAAGTCATTTACAGACATGGCAAAAATGGTGTAGAAAGAGGCAAAATGTCCAGAAACCGCATGTCCAAAGTGGTAAGCTTAGATCGATAGCAAGTGTGTACATTGAATTCTGAGCGATGCACTCTGACATAAAAAGATGCACCTTAGGCATTAACCGATGCATGTGCATCGATGTACACAGGCTTGGATCCGCACCAGTAGTAGCATACCCAAACGACGTACATGTACATTTACTATACAGGTCTTGTTGGGATTGTCTTTTTTATGTTTCTGTCGCTTACCTAAGAAACTATTTGGGTCTATATTTTTGTTCATGGTGTAATTGTCTTTGAATATACGTTCCTGTCTTTTGCCTGTCTGATTTTGTAGCATTGGAAGAGGGGGAATCCGCAGAAAATATGACGAAGGTCAATTTGTCCATAGGACTAATGATTTTGACCCATGTTAGATCAGTAGATATTTTATGGATTTATAAACAAAAATCCTGTATGAATAACATCATTATTATTTTCAGGACGAACAGGAAGTGGCACCAACATTCGTGCACCCACCAGACGACAAGTTCGGTGGGCGGAGCTTCCTAACATCTCTGACTAGGCTGATTAGGACGGACCCGGATCTTGACCCCCGCAACGGACAAGGACTTACGGATTTTGCCAAAAAAATGCCTCAACCGAACACTGCGTTTATTTGCACTTTGTTAAACTCCATTCCTGGGCTCCCATCCAACATGTTTAAATTATTTTTCAGTTTTTTAACAGTTTTTTCCTTGTTCTATGCACAATCTTGTGATGTTGCAACTACGCGTGGAGCCCTCCAAGCCGTGCACGTGCGTGGCCGTCAGAGAACCGCCACGTGTGACGCCACTGCTCGTGGGCGACCATGCCCCCCGCGCGAGCGACTGTCACCCTCCCGTTGTCAAGGAAATGTATTAACCCCTTCCCGTTGTTAGGGAAGATCACTGTGGCATCAATGCTCATGATAAAGGAACGAGAGAGGTTTACAATATTATTCTAACCATGACTGTTATCAAATGAGGGCCAAGAGCTTTCTAGGGTGGTGTAAGAAATCCTATACCGCTGTAAATCACTAGAACACTTACAACTGAGTAAGGTTCTGGCTGAAATATGTCTTTGTAGGATTATGATACCTCGCAAGAAAATGCTTGGCCCTCGTTTGATAATAGCCATGGTCAAATAGTATTGGGAACCTTCCTCGTTTAATTTCATGGGCATTGATGTCAAAGTGATCTTCCTTGACAACGGGAGGGGGTTCACGCCATCGCCTAGGTGGTTAATGCATCTCCTTGACAACGGGAGGGTGACAGTCGCTCGCGCGAGGAGCATGGTCGCCCACGCGCAGTGACGTCACACGTGACGGTTCCCTGGCGACCACGGACGTGCACGGCTTGGAGGACCCCACGCGTGGTTGCAACTTCAGAAGACCGTGTATAGAATACGGAAAAACTGTTCATATTCGAACACTTCAATAATGTCTCGTATTGTAATTCGGTAGGATAGATTAAATGTGCCATCTATGTGTTACGGCTAGCCTGATAGAATCGTCCTTTAAAGCAGAGTGGTCCTCAGATTTCGTCTTTGGGTCACGATGCTTTCTAGGGAGATTTAAAACCACAACCTTTTTTCGTTTTAGATAAAACATCATTGTGATTGCTTGCTTTGCGTCCAAATTTAAGTATTTAAGATAAAGATGGGAGCCTAGATTCATGTACAATAGTCAAGTTGCTAACACTTGCAATTATCAATATCTTTAAAAAAAACATTGTATTTTAACATATTTTATTCATCTCTGCTCAATGAGATCACCTTGCATTGAAGATAAGAAATGAAGATGTGTATGGATACCCATAATTTGGATTTTATATGTCTACTCATTTTAGTTTCACTTCATACACATCAGATCCATTGTTGCTTGGTGAGATCATTTTGTTAGAAAGATGAACTCTTGATGTGAAAAGAGAAATATGAAAAGTGTTTGTATCAAACACTGATTATCATAATGTATCTATTTGGTGATTATTATTATTTGGGAATAAAGTTGCTACGTATTATTTGAGTTTGAAAAATTGTCTTATTTCTTCCAAGAAATGCCATTGCTTTTCAAGTATGCACAATTAAGTAGAAAACAATTCCATATGGTCAACAATGGTATCCTGATTCTGGTTTCTGAAGTTAGAAGATCATCCCCTAAAGAATGCATTAGTGATATAACAACTGTTACAAATTACCGTTAAGATATTTTGCGATCATGGCCGATTTTCGATTTTGACAAAACGGCATAGGTGTTATCTGATCCCACATTCTCCTAGATACAGAAGTGCAAAACATTTAAACACAAGGGACATTGATAAATGACTGTTACTATAGGGGACAAAGTACCTCAGTTGGTAAGGTGTCAGACTTTTAATCAGTAGGTCGCTGGTTCAATTCCCAGCCGGGGCAATACTTAGCTGAATCAGATCAAAATGGTCCTATTTCATCTAACTCGTGCAAAGATGCATGTATTTCCCATCATACATTAGGCCCCCTATCACAGGAAAAATAGGAATATCATTTTGTTATGATTCCGACCTATGCGCACTTAAAAAAGTCAAAAGCAAATGACTAAAAACTCTCAAAAGTGAAATAAAATAGTAAAAGTTAGCCTGCCAATTGCATCAGACTTCAAGTCAGTGATGGTGCCATAGTACAACAGGCACTGAAGGAAGGCCTTCATACTTTATTATCCGAAATACATATGGAAGTTTCACAGACATTGGATTATATTCACAGATTCATATACATCCATTTGATGAAAGGCCATGTTGCAGGTGATGCCACCTTCCACCAAGGGGTACTTCTCGACTATCTTCATTAAATACCTTTCAAAAGAAATATTCAATGTCAATGAAACAGGGAATTGACAAAGATGTGACTATTTACCATGTGTGTAATGCGTAGTCAACTTCAATTTGTACATACACATATCTCTGAACAAGTAGTTAGGGGGTCAAAAGGGGGGCTAAGAATCTGTTATGAGGCACATTCAATAAAAAATACTTAATGGTAGCAACAACCTTGCTTTCTCTATATGTATTCTCTAGAAAATATCATAACTTCTAAATATTCTTTATATAAATGAACGTTTTTAGCAATTCTTTTAGATTTTTTTTAGATTTGCGTCACTTATTCTTTGCTAATTAAGGGTACTGCTACCCTATATCCTGTCATATATTCTTATTTAAGTTAATTTGATTGATTAAAGACCTAAACATCATAATCCCAAACTATTTTGCCACTCTAAAGTCAGGTTTTATAGGCCATATATGATTGGAAGGCGAGCCAAAGTGTAGGTGGCGCCACCTGCCACCAGGGGGCACTGGTGCGACGCCTCCATATCTGAAAATGTTCGGAATAGTTATATGTACCACCATACCAAGTTTCACGCTTTTAATACAAAGTGCACGATTTGACCAAAATACGTCTCAAATCCGCCTGACTATAAGCCCTTCTGGCGGGTATACTTGTATTTCTTAATGCGTTCCCAAATAAAAGTTCTTACATGCAATATATACTTTGTAAAGGATAACCAGTGAAGAAAAAGCAGTGCAGATGAAAAAAAAAGAAATATGCATAAAGTTGTTGAATTAAAATTCAGCGGCATTGAAATTTTCCCCATTTTACTACAAAATGTATTCAACTAAATTTTAGCGTATTGCGATAAGCCAACAGTATATTGTACAGTATCAATTCCTGAAGTACTAAGATGATCTTTTGACTAGTGACGCAGATAGACAGCTGATCTACCACTTCCATTAAGTCTGTGTGGAAAATGAAAGAGGAAGTCTTTCATAAGCTCTGGCTCCATTACTAGTCAAGATTCATCTTAGACTGAAAAAAAGTTATGATAAAATGTATTTCCCTTAATTCTATAAGCCAGCCCGGTTAGTTATCTATATGCTTAGCGGAATAGCCGCCATTGGTTTCCTTGTTGTACCACAAAACGGCCTCTAGAACAAACTGACGTCATAGAAAACAACAATCACACCATAGCCATAAAAACTCTGACCGTGAATGACGTCATAACACGGCCACAATGGAACGTCATCTCCATGCCGACGGGTAGTTGCCAAGACCCACTGTTGGTATTGACAGCACGTTTTGCGTTATTGTGAATTTGGATTCATCTAAATCGCATATTTGACACAAAAATGGGGTGTAAAAACTCCAAAGTGACACCTCTCAAAACACCTACACCGCCCCCTGATTTTCGCAGGGTATCTGAGAGGCGTAGCGGCGGATTCAGCCGTGTGCACGAACCACGGTGTTTGGCGCGGGTTGCGGAGGATCTGAATTTGTTGAATGTGGATGAATCTGACGATGACAGCTTCGGTGAAGAAGCAATAAGACGGTACCTCGGTGATGACGAGGGAAGACGGGGCACACCGAACCATCGTAGACCATCGGTTCCCAGGGTAAGAATGATTATTCTTAACAAATTTAAGTTCGCGTTAAGTTATATTTTGCCAAATTTCCCACGAGTAAAATATGTATAAACCGTGCAAAAGGACTGGAACAAATTGACTTTATGCCAGTGCATACGCAAACGGAGTGGCGGATTTTAATGGGGGAATGGAAGGCAGTAAAAGTAATTGTAAGTCATTGACTGTACTATTCATGTACAAAATCAACATATATATCAATATATAGTACATTATTTCTTCAAATCATGGTAACGCAAAATCAATGTAACATAAAAGATAGAATACAATCCAGAAAGACTCAATTTAAAGAGGTGAGTGCAGAGATGATAGAAGGGCGGCTAAGCAAAAAATCGTGCACTTAGGTGTACAAGCATGAAACTTGGTTCAATAATGATTTAAGGAATGCTAATAAGACTCAGAAGAGGACACAAGCTGTAGGTCAACGTTATGATCCATTTTTGGGCCATTTTAGGTCAAAATGTACATTTTTTGTGATTTTGCATACTGAGTATTAAAATGTTTTTATTGACCTGGGTAGAAGCACGAAACTTGGTATAATTATGGTTTAAGGAATGCTTATAGACATTGGAAGGAAACGCGCGCTGTTGATCATTGCTATAACATATTCTTGGGCCATTTTAGGCCAAAAAAGGACATTTTTGGTATTTTTGCAGGGTAAAGACTTTCATTGATCGTGTTAGAAGCATGCGACTTGGTACAATTATGGTTTAACGAATGTTTATAGGAATTCGAAGGGGACACAGGCTGTTGGTCACCACCATGACCTATTTTTGAGCCATTTTAGGCCAAAATTGGGCAAAAACGTACATTTCAATGTTTAACAATTAAACAGATTTATTTATTTTGGGTTGAAGCATGAAACTTTGTACAATTATGGTTTAGCGAATTCTTATAGAAATTGGAAGGGAACACAGGCTGTAGGTCATCCATTTGACCTATTTTTGGGCCATTTCAAAGAAAAACATTCATATATTTGTGGGATGCATGAAGTCTGCAACATACATTTCCTTATGGATATGAATACAGATAGATTAAGTATCATGTATGTCATATGTAACCTAAATATCACATTTTTGGGGTTAAATGAGGCAAAAATGTCCAAAAGCTAGCACCTCTTAAAATGAATTACACAGATTGAGTTAAATGATAGACCAAAAATAAAACCTTCAATGTGAGTACTCAGTTAGGTATCACTTTCTTTAGATAATTAGATAATAGTCCCTGACTGCATATTTTAGTTACCATTCAACATTATATTTGAGAAATGAACAATGCCATTCATTGACTATGAATGGCATAATTATGCTTCAAAGCAGTAATAGAAAAGTTCTCTTCCATGGTTGATGAGTTCAGGGTGAAACATGTAATAATATAATTTCGAAAAAGAGAGGGGTGGGGTGGAGCGATATTCAGGTCTAACTGTTTACCATTTCACATCTTTTAAAACTGGATTTTTTAGAGTAAGAATGCATGCTTTTGGCATGTATCCTCTTTACTCAGAGAACAGTGTCCTCCACATTCACAAAGACCTGTGCATTTGAGACTACCTTTATAACATTTACACTGACACTTGCATGATTTTGTACACTTGCGGTATAAGAGTTCATAATTTATGTCCGATCTGTCCAGAAAGGTTTTCCATATCAAATCGTTTTTTTTTCCTGCCCCACTTTGCAGGACTTGAGAGCTCTGGGTCCCTCTGTGTTGCTTGCCCCTAAATATGTCCTCCCTATTATGTAGCACCTAGAATGTGTTGCACAAGGGCTGCCTGTGATGGGAGAATGCTCTCCAAACAACGAGACTTCCAGGAGAAAAGGTTTTGAGTTGCAGAATGTGTTCCACTAAAATGGAGCAATTCAATACATTGAACATTTTCTAAAGGCCTATTCCATTTCTATTTAACAAAAGATGTCAATTTCGATAGGTCCCACACGTTTACAGGTCCAGCATTGTTTTCCAATATCGTAGATGTTCAACACATAAAGACATTATTGTATGGAAGTTCTAATTCTCTTCTTCAGCTTATTCAGCGTGTCAGACCACCAACTCCAGGAGTAGTCCTCAGCTATCCTGTCAGTTCCTCAGAGAACTCCCCTGCGAGTTCCCCAAGTTGGGGATCGCCTAGGAGCTCCCTTTCGAGCTCCCCTGAACCCGGCTACGGATCCACCTGTCAGACAGGCGTTCTACCACCGCGCAGCAGCACCCCACACCCCGACATGCCTGGGGTGGAGTGGTTCCCCCGACAGGAGGGTTCCGAGATGACTCGGCTTCCGGCTGACATCTCCAGAGTGCTGGCGCCACGCCCATCACGTGCGAACACCACCGCTGATGACGATGACGAACCGTCCATCACCGAGCTCTGTGTAAGTTTAATACACCCAGGAATGTGCATATTGAAATATCCAAGGTCCC
>OZ012687.1:36085049-36162549 GCA_963942565.1 Maea johnstoni
TGACTCCCGTCACGTACCGACTGCATCGTATCACCATCCTCATCTTCATCTCCGTCATTACTACTACTCTCACTAGTGTCATCATCATCAGTAATTTCATCTCCTACCTTATCTGGTACCGGTTTGAAGGGGATGAGGGCTTGTTTTGTGCTTCTAGGGCTCGTGCGTTTACTCTTAGCACCCCCCTTCTTTGGTCTTTTCTTAATTATCTTGTGTGGAAAATATGGATCCTGTCCCGAAAGGTATGCCAGTAGATCGATCGCGTCCAATGCCACCCGTGGTTTACCCTTCCGAGCAATTAGGTCCCATTCATTCACCATTCTCTCTGCGTCCCCCGAGACATCGTCACCCAAGGTATTCTTGTAACCCTGTTCTAGATCCACGTTCCCGGTCTGCGTAACGGCTTCTAGAAGTTTAGTCTTCGCAAATCTAAATACTTTCAGTCTCACGTCCATCAGCATAGGCATATCAAGTGCGTCCACCATTTCGTCCACAACATCACCTTTCTCAGCGCTATCTAGCTTGACCAAAATTTCACCAACACCGTCGTCAAACAACATTGTATAGTCGAAAATGCGGGAGCTCTTGCCCTCCGTGTCATCGCTAGTCGCCATCTTGAATAATACTTATATTACTAAAATCAAAAATAAACGCCATACAGTTTTGTAAATGTAGAGTAGGTACTTTAATTTCCCTATTCTATATACCAGCGATTCAATTGGTTCAAACATTGCGATAATACCTTAGGATAACACTTGGTAGGGCTATAGTGATGTTGAGAAATCTAACCCGATAAAAATTATTCCTTGTGTGTTTTGAAATGTTGTGGAGGAAAATGATAATCTTATTAGCACTATGTATTTTCTAATTGAGTGCAATAACGTTTTTCGGCCGGGTTTTTGTAGCAATTTAATCTAAACTGTTATCATCATCATCACCATCCTTGTAAAAATAAGGATAATAATAAAAACAGAAATAATGATAATAATAGTAATAATAATCATGATAGATATGCCATTACTACTGCTACTACTACTACTACTACTACTACTTCTATAACTACTACTACTACTACTACTACTACAACTACTACTACTACTACTACTACTACTACTACAACTACTACTACCTTGATCATCATCAACAAAAAAATTATGCTATTTATAATATTGATAATGATAATAACAATGACAATAATAATGATAATGATTATAATGATGATAATAATAACGATGACAATACTGATGCCTATACTAGTAGTAGTAGTAGTAGTAGTAGTAGTAGTAGTAGTAGTAGTAGTAGTAGTAGTAGTAGTATTGCTACTACTACTACTACTACTACTACTACTACTACTACTACTACTACTACTACTACTACTACTACTGCTGGCTGCTACTACTGTCTATAATGATAATAATGAAAATGATAAACGATAATTATGATAATAATTATCATCATCAGAAAGCAATTGATATTGGGTGAGCATGAATTTTCTATCACAATACCAAGTATTGAGCTGAATCCTCATCACTTTGATGGTCAGGAATCATAAGTAGCACTCAACTAAGAGTAAACCAAAGGTAATTGTTATTCAACAATCCGCCTGAAATGCGTCCAGTAAACTAGTCAAAAATGACCCCCATATTTTCAGGGATTAAGTCAAATCCCTGGAAATTTTAAGGATTTAGTCAAATCCCTGAGTGAAACAGGGATTTGACAAAATCCCTGAAAATTTTAGAGATTTGACTTAATCCCTTGTATTTTCCCGGTTTCTTCCGAAAGAAATGGAAGAAAGATATAGAATGAGACCTATGATAATAAACTATGGGTTATGAATAACATTAATGGGCAGTTATAGACAATCAAAATGATATAAGGTAGAATAGTTTATATACATGCCATTATAATCATACAATATATTACATGCATTCCCAATGTCACACTTTGTTCAACGCATGTCAATGTGTTTTGCCCGATAGATACCTTGTACATACATGACCCTTTACATACTAGTTTAATCCTATAAATGCTGTTCTAAGTTAACCATACAAAGTTATTTGGCAAGAAAACAGAGAGATAACATCCTCTTAACTCACTGACTAGTGTATCATACACCTGGACTGTCACTTAATAGAAATATCTTGATAACAAAGAAATACTTTCATTTTTAGGTTTAGCTCACACCCTTGAAATAGTGTTCCAATAGTTTTCCATACAAAAAGTTATGTTTTAGGTTTCCCCACTATTTGTGCACTCTTGGTGCTTATGTCTACTTTAACCCTTGGTCTATACACACACTTCTGCAAAATCCTATTAATCCATTTACATGTGAATCATACACCTGGCCTGACTCTTACAGAAATATCAGGATAACAAAGCGATATTTTGAGAAATATTTGGTTGAAAGTTAATCTTACTCTTGTGTTTTAAGATAACACTTTTGAAATATTTCTCAGTTAGTTCTCATACAATAAGTTTGTTCTAGGTTTCCACACCATTAGTGCACTCCTGGTGCTAATGTGCTGGTCAATGCTGATCACTGATCAGTTATCTCTGTCTAATGATGTAATGTTTCTTTATAACTTGAGCATAGACAATACAATACGATTAGTTTTATATCCAGGATGCTGGTCCATCATTTATGTATATATATATATATATATATGTATATATACATATACATATACATATATATATATATATATATATATATATATATATATATATATATATATATATATATATATATATATATATATATATATATATATATATATATGTATATATATATATATATATATATATATATATATATATATATATATATATATATATATATATATATATATATATATATATATATAAATAATAGTCCAGGTCCTACATTCACCTTCACATCCTATTGCAGATTCTGACATATTTCGCTGCTTTTTCTACCCCAGGACGGTTGCTGATCTTGTTGTGAATGAGTCCAGATGATGAAAAGATTCTCTCAATGGATGTAGATGATAATCAAGCAGAGTGCAGCTGTATCAGAAGTTCCAACTAGTCCTGGCAAAGCAGCATACTTCAGGCCCTTAAACCAGGTCAAAGGGTAAATGTTGCCCCCTTGAAAAAGGATGTTGGAAAGGGATTAGCCTGGCTTTATAACCCTATTGCTGTGGCAATTTCTCTGGATTTGTTTTCTTCTCGAAATGCTACGCATTAGGTCTCATGCTTTTCCTTTCCATCTTTAAGAAGTTCTACTGAAAAGACTGGAAGAGAGAGGTATCTTCCAAAAGGTGGAAGAAACATTAAATATATATATATATATATATATATATATATATATATATATATATATATATATATATATATATATATATATATAATATATATATATATATATATATATATATATATATATATGTATATATATATATATATATATATATATATATATATATATATATATATTTATTTATTCATATATATATATATATATATATATATATATATATATATATATATATATATATATATATATATATATATATATATATATATATATGTGAGTGTGTGTGTGTGTGCCCATTATGTCGTGTACTCGTGCAGACATCCATGTGTAGCATTAAAAAAGCTAATATGTGATGGGCAATGAATACATATAGAGACAAAATAAAGGAGAAGGCAATATTTAGGGCTAAGGTCGGTATGCATTTCCCGGTAGTAAATCTGACAAGACAATGACCATCCCATTAATAGAGCTGATGAGGGGTGACTCCTGATGACGTTACTATAGAAGATTCCTAAGGTAAATAGTGAGCTAAATATATGTTAACTGTATAAGTAGTATTCAGGCATGGACAGTGCGTTACGTCACTGGTTCGCTGCTATACAGTTAAGTACGGGCAGCACATGCAATCATGCAATGCCTACGGCAATACAAACCGCATGAAATTGTATATAAAGAGCTCAGATGCTCCAACCATGGTATCTTTGATCATTTGACAACTGCTCCACAAGTATCTCAGCATTTTCCTCCTTTGCTCATCACGATGAATAAGGCAATCTTTGTAGCATTCATGCTGGCTGGTCTTGTGGCTATGATTAGCGCAGTGGGTCCTGGCTACCACCCAGGAGGCAGATAGTAAGTACACGCTTTTTAATCCTTATGCTGCTGGTGGCTAACTTTGTTGATACAATGTACTTGAATGTCAATAACTCGGATTCGGTTACCTGGAAACTTATGATTGGTTCTTTTGCCTCCGAAGTGAGCAAGGTCACATGCATTTTAATCCCAAAGTAATAGCTTTACAAATGTATAAGTGACAAACACATAAGTTTCTTTTTTTAATGAAGGGTTGAACAATCCATAATCAGATATTTCTCAAATGTTAAACGTTACTCAGCATCATGAGATGTGTTCAAAGTTGTCAAATTATCATTATCATTACTATTAATATTTTCATTTTTATTATTATTATTATTATTATTATTATTATTATTATTATTATTATCATTATTATTATTAATATTATTATTATTAATATTATTATTATTATTATTATTATTATTATTATTATTATTATTATAATTATTATTATTATTACTATTATTATTAGAATCATTATTATTGTAATTATCATTATTATTGCACTATTAATATGACTATCATTGTTAATTTTATTATTATTATCATTAGTAGTAGTAGTTCATTATTTCATTTTATCATTATCATTTTTATTAGCAGCAGCAGTGGTAGTAGCATCATCAAAATTGTAGTTCTAATCATTATTATCATCACCATATTTTTGTCAGTATTAATCAGTATAAAAATTGTACTTATCAAATGGTTATCACTCCTCTTTTCCAGCTACGAGAGAGGGTACGAATATAACAATGGTGCCGCCTACCGCGGAAACGCCTACAATGGAAACGCATATCGCGGAAACGCCTACCGTGGTAACGCCTACCGTGGTAACGCCTACCCTGGTAACAACTATGGTGCAAGCTACGGTTCCTATGCTAATAGCTATGGTGCATACGGTCCTAACAACGCCTACGTCTATTAAATTCACCAGTAGGTATTTCCTGATGCAAATACAATTTTCAAGTTGTTTTGAGAAAGAATTGTAAGTGAACATCGAATTTTCGTCAAATACGTTTCAAATACGTTTGAAATCAATTGATTGTCAAACCTATCTGTTTAGATTAAAGATGAGGCGTTATTACCCAGCTTATTTACTTATATATTAAGCCAATATCTATAATCATTTCTTTCGGATTTTTGTTGAGAAATTGAGAAATAAATGCTTTTTTAATTACAATATTGCATAACTAAGGAACAAGGTAAATACAAAAATGATATTCTTGTTTATCTAGCATTTTCATATTTTCTTAGGTAAAATAGGTTTCGAATAAATTGTTTAGTATTTTATGCACAAAGTGCATATTTGATAACTTTCTTTGACAATTGATACAGAGAAAAGGAGCCAAAGATATGTCTATATTTATATATATATATATATATATATATATATATATATATATATATATATATATATATATATATATATATATATATATATATATATATATATATATATATATATATATATATATATATATATATATATATATATATATATATATATATATATATATGTATATCTGTATGTGTGTGTGTGTGTCAAAATGTCAATCTATTCACATATAAACCTCATAAGCCATGCTAATTTCTATGTTCTTTTTTGTTCTATTCTAGAAGATGGCCGCTGATCGTGCAGATGGCATTCACAGTACACATTTATCACTATGAGAGAAGCTTTCATGTACCGGTGCAAATCTTGAATAAAAAATCAGTGAATCTTTACTTGACTATTGTCTGATTCTAACCCAATATATATCATACATTTCACCGAAATAATTCAGCTGATACTGAAAATCTAATACATGTAAGTACAATTGAACTTAATTAGGAGACCTTAACCAATTTTATCCAATCAGCATTATTTGAATCATTTATGGCAGTCCTAGTGTCCAGGCATATAATTTAGCCCATATTGAAAAGTCTAATAAGAGAACACATTTATTTACATCTCAAGGCGGTACGAAATAAAGTACCTAACTACAAATCGGAGGAGAATAGTAAAGGCAACCCCTTCAAAATAATGGAATTTAATTTTCTAAAATTTCTGCAATATGACCTGTTGGAGATTATTTAGTGACTTTATTACTTTGAAATGTCATGTAGTGTGACTAGTGCTGCCACATAGGGAATGATGTGGGTGACTTATAAAGGAGCCTATTAAAAAAAATTCGAATATTACAAGACTTCACAAAATGATGGGAAAAGATGTCACACTGTGTGATGAAACGTGGACCTCTTTTATAACTGACTTAATCTTAAAATTCAAACAATCCTATAAACACGATATGTTAACGATTTGATATTGACAAATTCCTATCCTTTTCTAATATACTTAGCATCATTGCATTCTATGTCGTAAAAAGCTAAATATAAAAGTGTATATATTTGCAAATTCCTTATCTTATGTTATAAAACACAATTTAAAGAGTTTTAAATGTTGAGTTTCCTATTTATTAGATATTGGTGAATGTGCCGTACTTAGTACCTATGAAATAAAAATGATATCTAACAACGAATCTGATGTTAGTGTTGATGTATGCCATGCTATAAAAGCTATACATGTTTAGCTATTCAGGAAGCACTAGCATTTTCAAGTGTACACAATGATTGTTCTTGATATACTAAAATGACAACGAGGATCGGTGTTGCTACATTGTATTTCGTAACAAATGACCATCTCTATAGTAATAGCAGGTTCCGAATTTTGTGACCGTAACTCCTCCGAAAAGGCTGCAAGCCTGATGCTGTGGCGTTGCATGTCGATTAGTGGGGGGCTGAAGTTTTGCGATAGCTAGGTTTGAAGTAAAAATAACTTACAAAAATGTTTTTGTGAAGGTTTTTTGTTTTGAATGAAGATCTAAACTAAACTTAGCATGAGCACATTGTTGCAACATTTTGGATTGTGCAACACTCAGAACAATATTATTTACTATTGTTGGAAGCATGTGCATGTGATGCGGTCCCATTGTTGGGGCACGAGGTTATTATTGTAAATAAACTCCTCCCTCAACAGTTGGAGCGCCACATGCTTCGAACAATAGGAAATCCTATTGTTAAATGATGTTCTGATTGTTGCACCATCCAGAATGTTACAACAACAGCTTAGGTTAGCGCTTCATTTAAAGCAAAAATTTGCCAAAAAACGTTTGTTAGCATTGTGAAATAATGGGAATTGATCACGAGAGGTAGGGGATTGTGGCAAGACCAGTACTCAGCCCAGTCAGCAGCCATAAACCGAACCCATAGGTCAACGTTTTGGCTGCTGACTGGCCCGGGCACTCAGGTGTTGCCACAATCACCTACCTCCCGTGATCAATTCCTACAACATACCATGGCTACCACCCCAGCCACAAAACATCATATAAATTGCATTTATACATTATTGGGCTTGAGACAACATACTTTATATATCTAGAAAGTCCCGTATATGTTCTTTTTAGATAAATTAAAATCGTAATTTTAGGCCCATTAATCACGGAGAAATCACTGAATGAACACGCGTTTTGATTTCCCGACATTCTCGGCAAAATATGTTCGTTTTTTTTATTTGATGATTTCTCACTTATTACTGGGCCTAAGACAACAAATGCTATGCATTTAGAGAGGCGGTCATATAGTCTTTCAAGATATATTAAAATTTTAATTCTGGATCCAGAAATCACGACATTATGTTAGAAAGATCATAAAGAGATCTTCCCTTGGCAGCTAATGTTGGCTGTTCTCTCATAAAACTAAGATGCGGTGTATAAGACCGTGCACGGGTTGCAGCTAGTACTGTAGAATGGTTAATTTTTCCGTGTAGCAATTTTCCCTAATTGTTAAATTGTAGGTGTTTGCGTTTGTAACATTTCCGAAGAAAGTATATATGTTTTTACCGTTTTCATAATTTTACTGTTTTACGTAGATTTTTAATATTTGTATACCAAAGAATAAGTATTTATAGGTAAGGACAAGGATTTCTCCGTGTATATTTAGTCCGGACATGTACTGCATTGTTTTTTCCAGTGTTGTGTATTCCTGTTTGAAAGCATTCGGGAAAAAACGGGGGAAAAACTCACGAAAAAAATAGCCATTCTACACATAGTAATTGTGTTGTCCTGTCACACCCTTTTCTCTGCAGACACACTCTCTATAGTTCTAACTGTTAGTGAGTGTCCTACCATGCTTTATTATTTGTATACCTTGTTTATATTTATCCAATCATTAATCAGTCTTGCAAATAATTTTGAATTTCCAATCAGACTAGATTCCAGTTGATGTGGATGGGAAGCCATCTTAACCCATTCACGCTCTGATTAGCCAAAATAGGCATAATTATTTCTGATAATATATTCATGATAAAGGCACTTTTTTGGAATTTTGTTTTTGTAGGAGTAATTTTAATCCTAATCCAGCTAACAATTCTGCTTGAAATATTTCATGATTTTCTGCTTTATTTTTCTGAGTTATTTTCAAAAGTCTAAAAGTAGTGCACGTTCCTCTGCAAGGGAACTCTGAGTGAGTATGGATGTTTTGAAATATTTTCAAAATCTGTGCAGTTATCTATTACAAGAAACATCCTGCCATTAAGCAACTTTACTAACTTTTACTATTACATTTCAAAATAAGAGGTTCAATAAAGCTGATGTGTTTCAGGATATCCAAATAAAAATCTAAAATATGATGTCCTTTTACTTTGATGTTCCAACATGATAAAATGCAAAAAAAAAGTCACACCGTTTAAATTTCTTGACAAAGAATTGTTGAAGTTCTGCCCATCCTTTGCATTCCGTCATTCAAGTCGATCTGTCTAAATATATATTTATCTTCAATACAATACCAATTTCCTTACATATTTATTTCATAACATGACTTGACATGACATATGGGCATATATAGGGATAATTTGTGAATATTGGATAATTTTAGATTTAACACATTTTTGGGCCCATAGCGTTCCCTTTCGCAATAAGACCGCTTGCAAGTTGTGACTGCTTTGATCTTCACTCACCAGACTACACACCAAACATCATAAACCTTTTAAAGGTATATACAAAAGAAGGGGACGTTTTTTTATGTCTTTAATCATTTTCTCCGAAAAAAGTTGCTATCAAATTTCAATGATTTTGCCAGATTTTTAAAAATCTGCAGAGAAGAGAATTGTAAAATAGGTTTTGCAATCCAAAAGTTAAAAAGAATGCGCTTTTCCATTTTTCTAAATGGTTATAAGATTTAAGAAAGAAGCATTTTACTCTGTAAAGATCAGTAAAAAAAATATTTCGATACTTGTGAAAGTTAATGGCCATCCTTCCAAAATTGTGGGAAAAGAATACGCTAGTTATCACTATCCAAATGTTTTAGTTTTTCGCACCTCACGTCTTAAACCCTGCTGGGAGGGTAGATGTATGTAGCTTAAAGGGGCCCTAAAGGCTCACATACATATCGGCTTATATGAAAGTAATACACTTCATGAACAGGATGCTGTCATTCTTTTTCTCTCAGGGATCCCATGAGGGGAGCTTTTTGCGTATTGCCATCCTCCTGGACAGCCTGTGGCAGCCACTGGCTGCGGCCATGTTTTTCAAGTGCTATCAGCTGTGACACATTGGGTGGCAGGGACCACATCCTGTCTCCAAGCTACCTCTTGGCAGTGTATCATAACAGCAGAGCTCCTCACAAGAGCTCTCTGCACAAGTTGCATAAAAACGTATATCAAACAAGAAAATGGTGAAATCATGTGCAGTAATTGGCTGTAAAAAAGGACACGGTAGTGGAGAAAGCTTTCATAGATTTCCTAATAGTAAATTCAGACAAAATCAGTGGTTAGCATCCATGAAACTATTAAACCCACCTGTCCCGAAGCGTGCAGTTGTATATAATATCTGGTAACCAATTTTTATGAATCTCTTATTTTAACCATACGTGTTCTTGCAATTTATCAATTTCAGGATTTATTCACTTTATTGGTATAACTTTACTAGTCTCAACATGATTTACCTTCATTCAGTTGCTTTAAGAATATAAGCACAGGTATATGCATTAAATGTTTAATATTAAGCCAGCATGAGAAGGGTAAATATCATTCCCTATCTTACAAAATTGAAACAGCTAAGGTTATAGTCAGTCATGACCCCATTTTAACTGAGAAGAAATACATTTTTAAACAATACTGCAATATAGAGGAAGGTTGAAATCAAAATATCTCAAATTGCAAGTGACCCTTTCTTTTATTTAAGAGAGAATCAATGATATTTTCATTTACTCATTACCAACATTCTCTTAATGACTTATGTTTAATAATCATACTCTTCATTATTTTGATCTGATGTACAGACTTAAGCAACCCTTACAGCTAACTTTCAGGTTGAATGGCCTTTTAATCCAAAATCGTTTTATGGCAATGTTCATAAGTACCTCAACATGGTCTTTATTTATCCACTGAGAATAGACTGTTCAGGAGTTTGTTAGTTGTCTAGCAACTGGTGTTTTGTCTTATGTCTAGGTCCCTTGGGTAATAATAAAAGGAAGTAAAGGAAAGGGACACGCATAGGGTAATTGACCTTGTCCAATTGGCATTACACATCTAGACCCCATGAGACACAAGTTAGTAAACACAGGAAATGTATATCAGTACTGGGAACATTAATCATCTTCATTTCCTTTAGTATTGGTTCAAAGTCGTAGGGATTTGCATACCTAAATATCTTGAATGTGATTCAGAGTAGTGAAATATCTACCTTCTAGACAGAGCCACTGGCACCTAATACACCACTAAGCTGCTTGCCACCCAATGACAAGGACCACAGCAGCAAGAGTTGTAGAATGATTCAAAATGGCAGCGGCCATGACTCACAGGAGGTGCTATTCACTAATTGCAATTTTAGATTTCTCCTTGTGTGGAGCTCTAGGGCTTCCCTGTATATGACAGATGTTGAGCTATGTCCATGAACTTACATATAAACCTATGATTTGTTCTTCCCCAAGTTCCCCTTTAATGTATTATGGTAGAGCTTATGGGGTTAATTTCTTTGACTCATTTTTTCTTCTACCCTACATTCATTTGACAATTTAGCCCATACAAAGTATATATTGTCTGAAAGGTTTTCTGGTGAGAAATATATCATTCATCACAAAAGTACCCTAACTGCAGGATGTAAGATTTTAGGGGTAAACCTATTGAAGAAAACATGCATAGTTTTAATACGGAGTACCTACCCTCTACCATAGACAAGGGTATCACAATTATTCTGAATTTACTCTCTTCAAATTTTATAACCGTTCCTTTTGGATTTCTTGTTGGAAATGAAAAATAAATCATTTTCAACTTCCATAACCCTAAACTCAGCCGGAATTGGAAGACATGTGATACTCTTCTCTCCTAAATATTCTTAGCTATAAGCATGCAAAATCTTAAGCAAATTCTTTAGCATTTAGTACCCAAAATTCATGTTTGTTTGTTTAAATTTCAAATTGCTCACGTGTGCAACGGGATATTTATCTCCATAGTCACATGATAATAAGTGATAACAAATAAGAATATGTTTGTCTTTTAACAACAAAACAACATAAGCACGGTTCAAATGTTGAGTATCTTATGCGGATAGTTGGCAATTGAGTGTGCAATCACCACCTTGTTATACAGTTTGATAGTACTTTGTAATGTTATAAATAAATCAGTTGGGAATTGTACAGAACAAAAGCTATTTTATAGAAGATACCAATTATGTTTGTTATCGTTGTCTTCTCTAAGATCAGTTACAAAGATGTTCCATGTCTGATCAAAACTGTCTCCCATTCTGAGCAGTGCTTCTTGTAATGTTTCTAAATTTAGATTTTTTTTGTAAACAACCTTTTAAATTACCCACAGTAATGTTAGAGCCTGTTTTCCTTTTATGGTATATAACATCTCTTACACTTAAAATATTCACCTGTTAAACTGATTATTCTCAATGTCTCCAAAGATTTTCTCAATATCTGATATTTCAAAGTGTGAATCATAAATTAAACCTAACCCAATTTTCTATTGCCTTCCACAAACCCTTAACATTTTCACATTCAATATATGCGTGTTCAATTGATTCTTCTATGTGATTGCTAAAAGGGCAGTGTAAGGTTTCAGATATTCCCATTTTGAAGAGAAGTTTATTATGCACTGTTCTTCTACGAATAAGTTTAAAGTGATTAAATTGTTGATAGACTGTAGGCGACACTGTTTTAATGTTTTTAAAACCACTGGTAACAGTGTCAAAGGAAATATCTTCATTAAAATGTTTTGCCCATTTTTCCTGAACTTGTTTTAGAATGTTATTACCAGATTCAGTTGTGCTAAAGTAAACATTCTTAGTACCTTTTGTACCAATATCAAGTACTGTATACAGTGTTAATATTGTGGCAGTTCAATTAATGCGTACTTTACGATTCTCTTGAATGTTTTGTGTTTCCTCTATTCAAAGTATATCACCATCTTCTCCTATTAGATCCCCTATTGTGTTTAGTCCCTTATTGGACCAGTTTGATATGTTGTAAAACCGTAAAACTTTGATTGTACCATAGGGGAATTGACAAAATTGAGTTTTTTCCATAATATTTTGCACAATTGTAAACTGTATATAGGGCTAACGTTGTGTCTGCCCAATATTTGTTGCCTATTCTTGTATGTAGTTTTTTTAAAATAAACATTACCGTGTACATATGCAGTATTCAAACCGTACATATTGGGGAACGCTGCCAAACCCTCACAGGATTTGTAAATCCGTTTGAGAGCTATTTCAATTTTTCAAATATTTGAGAACTGCATTTCACCTTCAGATGTCAACTTTATGTTTGAAGCGACCATGTGTTGGGGAAATTCGATATGGAGAAAGGATCAAAGACTTTTCCTACTTGTGTGAAAGCCAATTAGAGTATATGTAAGTAGATGGCCTCTCACTCTCCTCAGTGATAGCCTAGACATTCGCAATTGATATGATTATGAGGAAAAGGGTGTTAGTTTTAACATATTTAAAATAAATCTCAAAATAACCCATTTTGTAACCGTAATGTAACAATTGGGTTACACTTTTGCGCCATTTTTATGAAAATCTGCCAAAAAGTCCTATTTCACAAACTTAGCCCATCTGTTCTTCAAAGACTAACCCGATGAGGTATCATTTTCTTTATGTCTTCTTGTTAAACCCGGCTATTCTGACTTATGCCAACTTTGGATTAAACGCTTGTTTCTTGAATCTCTTGCTTTTGCCCCATAATTCCCATATAACAGCAGAAAAATAATTTCAACGTGGCAGACCAGTATTTCAGGTAGTGCCAGCATCTCGGTAGGGATAGATTTAGCAAAGAAAGAAACCAATTTTGAAGAATGAGATGTCTGTGAAATGATTGCATTATCTGTTCAAAAATCTGTGAAAAAAAATTCGACTGGTGACCACATGATTTTAAGTTGTTTCAAAGATCACTGTGTTCTTTCCTCATGCAGAATTTCAGGAAAATTAAAATGAGATTTCTGAAAGTGTCGTCGGTAAGACCTGAAATGATTGCTCTTTTAAAGGGAATGCTTTAAATTTCAAAGCGTTACACAAATTCGAAACGGAGTAATTACCTTTCTACGTGAGAATTTGGTTTTATTTCGAAACATCTGATGCACACTGTGTACTATATGATTAACAAACTGACAATATTGATTGATAAAGTTTTAAAAAATGGCCTACAATTTTAAGAATATTGGCTTGTTGATAAAAAGACGCTGCTTTCTCAGGATAAAGTATATCGCTCGCAACTATGATTTAATGTGAAGGAAAGCGTCTCTATATTACAGACATGATATGATAGCTAATATCAAATCATCTACATGTATGCAATAAGATACACTTTCATTTACGCATTTGTCATTGCCATGTCACCATAACTATGATTTATTGGCACACCAACAATGCTATACGATTCTAAACCTCAAATAACCAGACAATTGAATGTAGCAGGATGGTATTTTTTCACCAAGGATACAGACACATGGTCCCTCCCGCATAGATGAAGGTGTCTTATCAATTATCCCTTGTCAGTGATAGAATCGACATATTATTCAGATACATACACACAGATGACGATATGAATCATGTCAGAAATGGTTTAATTAAAAGAAATCGACTATATTGTATACTAGTATGTTTATGTGTGTAGTAAGGTTAGGAGAATAACAAGTATATGAGGACAAATATCAAGAAACCATGAGCATAACTATATGCATCTAACTATGTGCTGCTAGAGAGAGAGAGAGAGAGAGAGAGAGAGAGAGAGAGAGAGAGAGAGTTTTAATATGTAATGTTTGACATGCGTAATGTATCCTGCTTAGGTCAGCTAGTAGTTCACCTTATGTCACCACGTGTCATCATAACCATGATGTATCGATTCATAAACAATACTAACAGAGAGAGAGAATGAGAAAAAGAACGAGAAAGAGAGAGAATGAGAGAAAGAACGAGAAAGAGATAGAGAACGAGAGAGAGAGAGAGAGAGAGATTTTGAATTTGTAATGTTTGACATGCGTAATGTATCCTGCTTAGATCAGTTCGTGCTTCACCTTATGTCACGACCTGTCATCATAACTATGATGTATCGATTCATAAACAATACCATTTGCGTCCACACCTCGCAATGGCAAAGAAATCAGTATAAACTTCCCGTTAAACACCTGCTACAATGACCAAACAAACAGGGCACCCGATGACGTCAGAGAAAGAAATGTAGTTGTAATAAGTCATATCTACTATATGATTGATTACCTAAGGAATCGTTCGCGCTTATGATGGCATCATAATGTAAAGCGTTGGTTCGGCCGACCCCTAATGACACTACCTCGCCTAATCATCATAACTAATTTATTGACACATCAACAATACTATACGATTCTTAACCTCGCTGCGGCATAAGGTCGGTATGCATTTCCCGCTAAAAAACGGATGTACTGACCATTCAAAACCGCGTCCTTAATGACGTCAGAGATGAGATCGTCTGCTGCTGCAACCTCTGCATCTCGCAATGAACAAGGCGCTGTGTGTAGCTTTTCTGCTTGTGGGTCTGGTGGCCATGATCACCGCTAGGGGCGCTCCTGTAAATAACTATGTTCACAGGGCAAGAACGTAAGTAAAACGTCTTTATTATTATTCGAAAAACTAAATCATTACTGAGAACACTGAAATTATTTTTAATGTATAAGGTTCATCAACTTGAATCCTTATGCTGCTGGTGGCTAATTTGGACAATATAATACAAAATGCAGCAAAAAATGCTGAAAAATGACTGAAACCCTGGCATATGGATACTCATCTGAGAGTGCTCAGCGGGGGCTTTCAAATGAATACCAACATGATAAGGTTTCATGATAAGGTTTCAATTCAAATATTTGCATTATTGTGTTTGGACGAAAGTAGCCTCAGCATAAGAAATGTTTACGGTGCCATATAAAGAGTAGAGCCTTTCATATGTGTTGGAGATACCGATTGGTCGGATCATTATTTCAAATAAATATGAAACTCCTTAATGCAATCTCTCTATTTTAATTCTTGACGTTAAGCTTGAATGGGACGAGATTTATTATAAAGAAATCGGGAAGTATAATGAAGTTGATTCTATGATGCTAGACTCTATCGTGATGCCACAGTAAACAAGGGCCTTTTCCTTACACCACTCGACTATCAGGGCAGACCCTTTACAACTAAGGAATTCCGTCAGTAAAATGCTTTTAGATTTAATCGCGACGCCGTTAATTGTCTACTGATGTCTTACTTTATCGAGGCTTCTCCTTATTTCAGTTACGATGTTTCAGTTGCAATGCTTTAGACTACTCGACTATGGGGGCAGACCCTTTACAATTACGGGAATGTGTCAAATAACCTTGCTATGTCATTGTCTATGAGCGTAACTTTATCGAGACTTCTCCTAATTTCAGTTACCAAAGAGGATACGTATACAAGAGTGGCGGCAGCTATGGTGGCAACGCCTATCCTGGGAATAGTTACGGAGGCTATGGCGTGCATGGCAACGGCTACAACAATGGTTACGCAAGCGGCCACCGCCGCGGTAACAGCTATGGCGCCCATTACACTGGTGGCGCCACCTATGGTTCTGGCTACGCTTCCCACGGCAACAGTTATTATGGAGGAGTAGGCCGCCGTGCTAACAACGCCTTTGTTTATTGAACAATACTGTGAGTATTACCATTAAATATGGAATATTCTGTTTAACAGTACAAATACCTGGGTGTTTTTTACAATAGCTGGAAATACTTAACAGTAAGCAAGAAGACGGTGTTGAGACACATGATTTGCGAAAAAAACTGTTGCGAGATTTTTCACGACATCAGTTTGAAAGTATTCTAAGATTCGCAAAAAGAACCATTTTGTAGAAAAGAAAACCGAAACAAAATCGAACATCGTGAAAACCATATTTGATCAACTGAATATTCAAAATGTTTCAAAGTTTGCCAGATACACCAAAGCAAGCCTGCGTCTTTGGAGTGAATAACGATTTCTATAAATGTTTGTATGTATGTTACTTTATTGACCATACATCATATATGACAGACGTAAAAGTCAAATGGCAAAAAAGAAAATAGTGATTACACAAAGGAAATCTAAACCCTTAAAACGCTCTAAAACATATCGTACCCAAACTCCCATAAATTGTTCTCAATATTGAACGAGGAATCCCATCTCATTTTGTTATATATCTATTCGCAGGTGAACCTGATGATAATACCTGAAGGAATGCGTCAAGTACAATGCTACCAACCAAGTAACATACAGCGCCACCTACATACCTTGCCGACATATAGCGCCATCTATCGAGAAACAGAACAACTATGATAGGACTTCTGTCAGACATCTAAGGACACTCTGTGTCTGCACTCTACCACCAATAACATTATCTGATTTCTTCACCAAACTCTGTAATGTATTTTACATTATGCAGCTATGTATTTGCTCCTCAGTCTAAGTTTTCAGTGTAACATTTTGTTCGTAGCAATGAATGTTTTCTAATAAAACACAAGATCTACAAATATATGTTTATGTGTTCCATTCATGCCACGCAGGTAACTAACGATTCACTTTTATGACACGGAGCTTTGAAAAAAAGTCACAAATTTCACAAAAAATTGGGTAATCTGGGAGGACATTCTACTCAATTCCTTACCCAGAAAAATATCCAAATTTAATAGCTAGATGGCTCCATAATATAGGAACTGGATGGACTTCATTGACAGATCTTCTGCTCATAAGAAAGTTAAAATTTTCAAGGATTTAGAAACTTGTATAGTTGTCTTAATTGTCGAAAAAAAACCTACTTTTTTTACATTTTGATGCATTCAGCCAATATGCTGTGCACCTGATATTTATTCAAAAAACACAAAAATAAAGAAACATTACAATACATGTACTGTTGACGCCACATAACGCACAGTATATTGAGAAAAGAAAATAGGTATACAATCATGGGGTAGACCTTAAAGGTCTTGTGTACTTTGTAAAGTGATACAAACCAATATGTGCAGTATGGAAGTTCTGCATAGGAAAGTGGTTTTTATATGTTAATACCCTTCCATATTGGGGCCCAAAAACCCCTCAAAAATTTCAATTTACCAGTCTTTTCAGCATTAAATTTTTCGATATTGAATTGTGATCTGAGCATGGCTAGTATTTGATGAATCTTTGGTGGATTTGTTTTTCTATTCTTAAAAATAGCAATTTTTGCCGTAAGAATTATTCTGTTGATTACAGGATCAAGATTCGAGTCCCCAAGTATTATTTGAGAATCTTTAAAATACTCTATATTGCGGCCCTGTTTTTTTAGCCAGTCAATAATATCTTGCCATATTGTTGTAGCCAGATCACATTCACAGAAAAGATGTTGAATTGACTCATCTTGAAGTCCACAGTAATTACATAATGGAGAGTCAATGATCTTATATTGAAAAAGTTTCTTATTTGTTGCAAGGATACAGTGTAATATTTTATACTGGAACATTTGCATCCATTTATCCTGGTTGCATGTTTTTAAAAGATTAAATGTTTTGTTCCAGAAACTTGAATCCTCCGGTATCAGTAGCATTGTTTCCCACTTATCAATTATAGGCAGGTGATGTTTCCTTTTGAGGAATTCATGTTTAATCATTTGATTAGACTTGGTGTCACCTAAAATAGTTAAAACATGCTCCTGACACCAGGGATTCATTTCCTCTCTGTCGAATTCTATGTTTTGAAGTATATAATCATTAGGTATGGATTTTATTAATCTTGTGTAATCAATAAAATTGAATTTTATTTTAAAATCATCAGATAGTTTCTCTCTTGTTTTCAACATACCGTGTTCTTCAAATATATCCCCCAGACATTTCAATCCTTTATCATCCCATTTTTTCACAAAAGTAATATTAATATTTGGATTGAACCATATGGGAGAATGCATAGATAACTCAGGTTGGTTGTGTATAGAGAGGTTTACATGGTATGATTTAAGAGCTTTGACCACTGAGATCCAAAAGGTTTTTTTATGTGAGGCAAAATCTTATTGTAGAAATTAATTCCATAGCCTCCAACTTTATCCATCTGATGACTTTTAGGAATCTTTGACCATACCTCATTACTAACTAAAACCTTTTTCAACCATTTGGTCTTTAAGGTTTTTTCAAAAATTTCTACATTGACCATTTTTAACCCTCCATCTTTAAAATCCAATTCAATAGTTGACTTCTTTATTTTGGGGGGTTTTCCCTTCCATAAGAAACGATAGAACTTCTTGTTGATTTCTCTAAAGAAGTCCTTGGGAGGGGTTGGAAGAGCAATAAAAAATGTACCAGTTTAGACAATGCCAGGCTTTTGATGATCAGAATCCTGCCTATTAGAGTGGTATTTCTCCTACTCCAATTTAGCAGGACTCAGTTTCTCAGTGCAATTCAAAGTAGTCACATTTTGTAAATCATCGACATCATATTGGATGCCCAACGCAGTGAATTGATGGACCCAGTCCAATTCTATCTCGTGACAAATTTTTGATTTGGAAAACCTATTAGAGCCTGTCTGTCAGTAGAGGGCGATCAGCTACACTAGCTTCATTATAATAACAGGTAAGTACTTCTCAGTAATAGTAAAATTACTACTAATTTTCTGGTTTGGTGGGTTTGTGTTGGGATCGACGAGGAAACGGTGCTTATGCTTGAGTATCTAGTCGAGGATGAACTTATAGCAACATCTGCGCATGCGTAGAACTGCTCCTGAGGACCACATCCGACACAACCCCGCCCTTTGTCGTCGAGTCCCCAATTATTTCCTGCAGTGCAATAACATTCTATCAGGTATATTTGAGAAACGGAACATTTCTAACACACTTAAAGCATTTATGTATCAGCATCCATTAGGGAACAAAACTCTGACTCGTATCATATACCTTTAAAGTTTAACGTTAATGTTTACATAGTCTTCGCATTAACACGATAGAGAAAATTTGATTAAAGTCTCACCCATAAACCATTCATTTCACTTGCACGCTGTCATTCCCCTGGTCGGTGCAGGGCTGAGTAGCACTGGTGTTTAGGTATGTTGAACTTTAGGAAGCATACCCTGTGACTGTCATCCACCTATAGGACGTGCCTAAGTGAACACATGACTACTGGTACTTTATCAACCTTTTATTAAACCCTTTCCAACAGGGTTATGACTTCCATTCCTGCCCCTGATTGGTACCTTCCTATCCAATCATTGGATATCGCCATATCTATCTAAATCATTCCATATTACAGAAGCGTAAAATGCAGAAAGCCTCACTTACCTCGGACAAACAGGGACCAAGCAAAAGAGTCTGAGGAAACCGAAATCCGAGTTAACGTTATCAGCATTTAAGTAGATAGGAACTATCCGGGAGGATAGAGGGTAAGCGAGGTTTACTGTATATTGTATAGATCATGAATATTTACGCCTTTTCCAGGAATTTCCATGTATTTAGGGCATGTGTGGGGATATGTATCGCATCTCTCAATTCTTGTGCCCGATACAGTTTACCTTTCGATGATATTTAAATGTTATCAATCTTGGCTTTCATTTTTTGTTCTATTTTCTTCTCTGTCTTTCAAACATTTCGTATGCAAGAAAATATCAACGTTTGTGCATGGGTGAACACCTACCACAGTTCCACTTCCATTGCAGCACGCACTGTGAGCAGGTGAGCCGTGCTGGGAGCTGTAATCTTATGGTAAAACTGCCAGTGGAGGAATTGGGGAGATACCATCGGGTTTCACCAGTCCCAGCAAGCCTCAATAAATGCCTGAAACCAAATATGTCATGATCAAAAACTACAATGGAACCTGTATTGTGTGAACGACTACATGTGCATTTTGAACAAATACGGTACATGTAGAAAGCGGTATAATTGTGACACAAACAGTATTATTTGAATGCAAATGGTCATAAAACGTGTCTAACATACACAGGTGTTCTCCTTAGGTGCTGGTTTGTAGATGAATAGTAAAACACCGGAAAACAGTTAAGTGGGTATAAATGAATTAAATGTTGGAGATGCTACTTACAATTATCTTTTTTTTTGCGCGTACAATTGGAGTTCAATGCTGTGGCTCGTTCTCCGTTTTATAGTTCTAAATAATTGTTTTTCCGCTTGGAAATTCTCTTTTAAGGTGATAATTTCGTACAGCAAGATCATCACCACTAGGTGGTGTCTTTGACTCGCCCCTAAGCATGGATATCAAAACAAAAGATTGCACATGAGGAGTGGTCACCCGCCACGAATCTCGACCTAGCAGCTTCCTATTGTGGTACGACCACGAGAACAAAGGGCGGATCCCTTTGGGCTCTCCGTGTTAAATTGGTCCCAAACAACATGGGTGTCTGTTTCGCCAATGCAGATTCCTTCAAGATAGACCATTTTGACCAATATTTTCATCTCATTTTTTGGCTGAAAGCGAATAACGATACGATCTTCGAAGCCATTGTTTTAGAATATGACAGATATGAATCCCCTCCAGGTGCAAGGTCCTGTCATAAGTACCTCGTATTATGACAGGAGCTGAAAATCAGCATTAACTACGTAAACCACGTGCTGTTAGTAATCTTGAGGCATATGGGAACATTCAAAAATGTTTTTCACATACTCATCGTGCAGATTCCGGTAGGACCTTGCACCTTACCAAAGACATGAATGATCAAATGGTAGAGTTTGGTTTTCGAGTAAAGGGTGAGTCTTGACATTTGCCAAAAAACGAAACACAGACAGATATGTGCATAAAGGGTGCCATATCAACTCCAAATAGCAAATTATTGATAAGTTTAACATTATTCTGTAACTATGAGATGTAATCTGTACAATAGCATAAGTGCCGTTGTCTACATTTAACTCAGTTTTCAGATATTTAATTTTTGAAAATGACCTAGGTATTGGTTAGGGTTCTACCTTAAGGTAGAAACCTACTCGATACACGGGTCATTTTTAAAACTTGAATATCTGATAACTGAGTTTGATTAAGACAACGGCACTTATGCTATTGTAAATGTTACATCTCATAGTTGCCGAATAATGGTAAATCTATCAATAAGTGCCTATTTTGAGGTAATGTGGCATCCTTAAAGAACATATATGGATGTGTTTCGTTTTTTTTGCAAAATGTCAAGACTTACCCTTTACTTAGAAAATGAGAGTCTACCATATGATAATTCATGCCTCTGGTAAGGTGCAAGGTCTCACCTCAACAGGGTATCTGCACGATGAGTATCTTAAAAACATTACTAACAGCACGTGGTTTTATATAGTAAATGCTGATTTTCAGGACCTGTCAGAATTCAAGGTACCTGTGATATGACCTTGCACCTAGACGGGATTCATATCTGTCATACTCTAAAATACTGGCGTTGAAGACTGTATCGTTATTCACTTTCAGCCAAAAAAATGAGATGAAGATTTTGGTCAAAATGGTCCAGCTCGATAGAATCTGCATGGTCAATGCAGACAGCCATGTCGTTTCGGACCTATTTAACAAGGAAGGCCCCAAGAGGCCCGCCTTTTGTTCTCGTGGCCGTATCAACAATATCAAGTTGCTAGGACGAGATTCGTGGCGAATGAACACTACTCGTGTGTAATCTTGTTTTGATATCCATTCTTAGGGGCCAGTGATAATCTTGGTGTACTAGACTATCACCTTAAGTATTTTTGCTTAAGGTCTTACGATACTCTACTGGTGACACTTTTTGTGTATTGGACACACTAAAATAATTCACTTCGATTCACCTGACACCACTGCCAATCTTTTTTAAAAGTTGTGACAAAAACATATTCTTATTAAGCATGTACCATTACGACTACATCTGTATACTATAAATACTAAGAGACAGTTTTTAACACTGGCTGTTTTGGCTACAGTGATTTTAATATCGATTGAATTTGGTGATTTGACACATTTTCTGGAAATATGAATGATAATATATGTATAACACGGGGTTCCCTTGCTAAACTATATTTTATATAGAAGATTAGGCAAATGCGGTACCAATATGCCCAAAAGTCCTATTTCACAAACTTTAGCCAGCTGTGATTCAAAAACTAACATGATGACCTGTCATTTTATTTAGGTCCTCTTGTTGAGAGCATTATGTAGATAGTTTAGACAAATTTTGGTGAAAATTGAAATCGTAAAAACATGTTTCTTGAATTCCTTGATTTTGCCTATAATTCCTATATAATAGAAGAAAAGGTCAAAATAGCAGAACAGTATTTCAGTCAGATTCAGAATCAAAAACCTGTAAAAAAAACTTAGTCGATGGCCTCATTAATAATTTAGTCGTTTTGTAGATCAGTACGCTTTGTTCTTTACTCGTGCGAAGTTTCAGGAAAAAAAAAGTACTACAATTAATGAATAGTTATCTAAGATCATAAACCTTTTTTTGAAAACATATCTACACAACCGCGTGGTATCTATCTAATTATCTATCTATCCAATACGCCCCACTTTTACTAGCATTACTAGTATTAAATGTATTCTTCTTTCTCCTTTCTCTTCTCTGCTTTCATTCTCTTTTGTTCTTAGTTATTTGCGTTCACAACATAGACAAATATCAAGGGAGAAAAAACATAACCCTAGCTGGAAAGCGCCGTGGATTCCTTTAACTTGTGTGACACGGTATCACGATCAATATGACTTCAAAGCAAAGCTCGATGTAATTCTGCCCCCCCCCCCCCCCCCCCCCCTTCAAATGTAGTCGCAATGCAACGATTTTCTTTTTTGCTTGTAGTTGTACTTCGCGGAAACATATTGGAGATCCACACAGTAAAGGTATTCGGTGTATAGTCTTGTATCCACCGAAATGTTCACACGACCTTCATTCCCTAGCAGGCCTGTACACATGGAGACCATAACAATTAAAAGGAATCCAACCTGTGGCAAAATCGTCATTTCGCAACAGATTTTAACTAGAAATAAGCGACAAATAGAATGGATTGTGGCGGTTCTAACGATCTATACCGCATTGAAATTGATCGACTTAAAGGCGAGTAATTTATTGCTTGATTGCTTATTGTATATATGAACACACGCACACCTATATATATATATATATATATATATATATATATATATATATATATATATATATATATATATATATATATATATATATATATATATATATATATATACTTACCTATCTAAACATTCTTGAGAAATGACACGTTCATAATTGTTATTTCTGCATAACCGGAACTCATGCCATCCCTTGTGATTGGCTGTTATTTGAATAGTGACGTCAATGACCTGTCCCGCAGTAAAATTTGCGGTGATGATCCCATTGGCGTATTTACCACCGGCCTCGTTTTCGCGCGGGCCCTGCCAGGGGTCCCCACAAATCCCACATTTCCCTTTGTACCTCTGCCACTGGTTCTGGAAAACACATTCGAACGTGGAATGATTAGTAAAAGCATTGACTTACGTTTCCATTGGATGTTATAGTTTTGAACAAAATTGAATCGTAGTTTATGTATGGTGATATGAGAAATTGGACCCTGGAAATAATTTGACAGAAGGTCGTTCATGGTTTTCTTCTTAATCGAAACAGGCCTACAATATGTGCTACACCGTGACTTTGTAGTAGTCTATTCAATGTGGTGTCGGCTTGGATATTCATATATATATATAAATATATATATATATATATATATATATATATATATATATATATATATATATATATATATATATATATATATACACACACACACATATATATATATATATATATATATATATATATGTATATATATATATATATATTCATATACCGTAATTTCTCGTGTATAAGACGCACCCGTATATAAAACGCACCCCTTGTTCAGGCCTTTAAAATTATGTATAGACCTTAGATTTGTGTATAGTGCGCACCCCCTTTTTGGAAATTTTGTAGGAAATCAACTCCTCACGAATAACGCTAGAATACACATTTCGAAAGCGTCCTTTATCACACATAACACCAATAGCAACATCCGTGTCTTTAGCAATTTAGCGATTTTCTAAAAACAAATGAAAGAAATGGGGGCCACCTTATGTTACAAACGGAATTGGATTGGGACGTTGATTGTAATTAGAAGTCACTAAGCTACCCCATAGACGATAGGGGTTCGTTCCATTCAAGAAGTGTATTGTAATCAGTGTGCCTATTACAGAACCGGCTGGACAGGACCTGATACTAGGCAAACAATTCACTATGGTGTCTACGGCTAGATAGGACTGATAAGGTGTTAGCGGTATTGCTAAAGTTTAACCGTTAAAGACGTGCTAAACACGTTTTAAACTCTAATTGAAATGAAAACATACCAGAGCCTTAATTCTGATACGGTTACGATAATCAGGCGCGGATCTACACCGGTTCACATTGATGCATGCGCATTGCTCAATCTCCAAAGTGCATCGTTTCATATCAAAGAGCAGATTTTTAGGTCCAAAATCACCATTTGTTGCATTTGTTTAGGAAGCAGTGCTGATTTAACCTTGGGGTAGATTTTTGCGCAACAGTTTGTCTGTGTCTGTAGAGCAGGAACTAAATTTGTATAATCAGAGTCTGTGCACATCTACATCAGCGAGCATAGGCTGATAGGGACCACCAGTTTCTTATCAGCTTTTGATGAGCACAACATACTAGGTGAGGATGAAAACCAGGTTGTAACGATGCTCGTGCACCGATCACGCTCTGAGATGCATCTTCTGATATCAAAGTGTATCGCTCAGATATAAAAATCCAGATTGGTTAGTCACACGGCTGTCCGATTTCAAAGTGCCTGTAAAACAAACCTCATGCCTCAAACTATTAACTTATTTATCATACCCACGTACACAGGTAGAATTAGACCAATTAACATTTCACACACTGGGGTTCAGTTTGGGAAGATGATCATCAGCATCCCTTGCACGAAATCAAAAACGCTTCACCGTTTTGTTAATGTTTTAAGTGTTAATCACAAAACAATACTTAGTATTCAACTCGCCTTCAGCTGTGATTCTACTTGCATAAAACGCTTGCATCTATCTGACTATTCGACGTCACGAGAAACTGTAAGCATCCATTCTTTTAACTATGCATATATCAACATGAATATGGCACATAAGGAGAACAACCCACAGTGACCTGAACTGCTGCAATTTACATGGAATATGAAGGCGGATGTCATAAAGATAATGCAAAGTACATATTCCAGCCGGGAGGAGATCTTCGCCTTTGTTGCCCGCTCTGGGCATACTAGTATCACTAGTTTAACTTGTTTTCACCTAGAGTAAGGCAGGGTTCATCAACCGTACTCAAGAATATAGAAAAGATACAGTACAAATTTTGTAAAAAGATTTGGGCGAGGCGCATAACTGTAGGCTATGTTCAACAAAAGCTGTTCGCCACATTACACACTTATTTTCGACGTTTAATGCTGCCTTTCTGTGTAGTGCATATAATAGTCCCCGATGTACGCATCCATGCACTCACGTCTTCTTTGCACTCAGATATAACACAGTGGCAGTCGATCATCAACATATCAGATATAGAATGAGCATTGGATAGAAGTAACTGAATCCTATGTTTATCATTATATATATATATATATATATATATATATATATATATATATATATATGTATATATATATATATATATATATATATGTGTGTGTGTGTGTGTGTGTGTGTGGTTGTGTGTGTCACCAGATTTTGGGCAAAATGACACCCATTTGTGGATATAAAGGACATCATTTCTATATTTTAGATGGTGTATAGGTCAGTTTTCGAGGCTGTATCCGTCCCTGGTAATGGCATGGTAACCCTGTTGACACTCCTGCACCCACGCAAACAGTTTTTCCTCCAATCCAATTTGGGTCATCGATTTCGTATCTCGGCGTGTAGCCTTGGGACAATGTAATACACTCCAGTTTTCTAGCTTTGTGTATAAGACGCACCCCCGATTTGAGGTTAAAAATTTATGTTCAAAAGTGCGTCTTATACACGCGAAATTACGGTAATACATTCGGTATGTACCCATACATAGTGACAATAGTTCATGTCTCCATGAAATACTAGGTAGTTGACATCATTGCAATGGACACATTATAGTCAATGCGCTAACCCATTTTATCGATAAGTACCTTTCATATCAGGAAATAGTATAACATACTGTTTGAGAGAGAGAGAGAGAGAGATTTCTATATACTTACCCCAAAGCCGCCACAATTCAACTCGTTATCATTGGTGTTCGTTGGGTTTCTGAACCCAAACCGCCACGCAGAGGCCCTGGAGGCGGGTGCTAGCAGGCGCCCGTGCCCAAACACCCCTACCACAAAACATACCCATACCAGAAACACAGGCAGCAGCTTCATCATGTGAGCTGGGTAGTTGAACTGTGTAGCCTGCGTTGAATACCATAATCATGTGAGTCAGTGCCTAGCCCGGATGTCCGGACTGTAATTACAATTAGCATCAAACCCATCATTCTCATGCACGTCGTCCAAACAAAGACAACCCTCTCTACTGGGGGAATTACCGCAATATATTTGGAAATATTCTGTTCCCCAACCGATATTATGCATCTATCTACCACAGTTAAGGGTGGGAGGGATATTTTCTAAGTGGGGGTAGTATTGACATTTGCAATAATCTAAATTCCAAATTTGCTATGCCCGGGTCTCCTGATCAACTTCTTCAATTATCAAGTACCTCTGTTCTGTTATTCTTGAAATTAAAAAAACAAGAAAAATACCATTTTTGCAGCATTTTCGAAACCTTTGAAAAACTGTTTTTAGCGGTCAAACGTATACAGAACTAGTCCACATTATATACCTAAATTACAAGCAAACGTGTACAGAACTAGCTCACATTTTATACCTAATTACTCCTGCTTGTTAAAACGTTAACACACGCGTCTGACTGGTGGTCCTAGTGTGATTTATGGGACTTTCTTTTCCCTTACCCCTATGTCGAAAAAAATTATCTGATAGAGTTAAAAATGTATTTCAAAAATCTGAAATACCCACTTAACACATGTTTGAGATCAATGAATGATTGCTTAAAGGCACATCGGCACACAAAGGCCATTTAGTGCCATAAACTTTGTGTAAAACAATGGTCCTTTGTTATTGTTGAAAACAATTACAAAGCAATAAAGGAGTAAAAATATTCACAAAACAATGAACAGTTTTAGGTTACTGTAAAGTTCGAAATATTGGCGTGCTTAAATTTAGCGAATTGATCCAATTTTCCATATTAGCGAATCGTAATATTAGCGTGTGAACCATCTCGAAAAGTGCCATCTGCCGACAGATGCACGGAAGCTTCACATTTGGTACACTTTTTTAAATTGTACAATGAAACAGAACGGAATGTTAAAAAACATGCAGCCTGATTATGTGATTACCGTAATTTTGCGTGTATAATACGCACTTTTCTACACATTTATTTCCCATTATACGGGGGTGCGTCTTATACACAGAGCTAGAAATCCAGGGTGTTTTACATCGAGCCCCCAGGCCACATGGAGATCAGATATCGAAGACCCGCCATTACCGCACCCCGTATCAGAATATAGCCTTTGGTATGTTTTCATTTCAATTGCGTTTCTAACACCGTTTTAAAGGGTAGTAGCAGAGATACTAAATGTGTAGCAATCCAACGGAAGACGATATCGCCGCCATGGCAGATTGCTGGTGCACATGGCCTTCAAACACAGAAAAGCGCTTAGAGGCCTGTGCAAAATGAAAATTTTTTGAAAAATGGTACAAATATAAACGGATCGTAATATTAGCGAATCTAACCCACTCGCTAATGTCGCCAATAATAGTTCCACGCCAATATTTCAAACTTTACAGTATATGTAGTGCATACAAAGATGTTTCAAAAGAAACTAAATTCTTAAAATATTTTATAATCTGTAAAACAGACCAATCTCATGTAAATAAGATAAAATGCTGTCTGGAGGAACATTTTCAAAGAATTCCTTACATCTATTTACATTAAAATGTCATTTCCTAGATTCAATTAAATCAACACAATCAACTTAAATATGCTTGACAGTCAAAGGACAGTCACACGCTATACATTGAGGGAGGATCTTCCCTTTAAAAGGAAGCAATGAGTCAAATGAGTGTGACCAATTTGAATTCTTGTTAAAACACTCTCCTCACGCCTAATGATCTGAGAACCTCCGGGCCAAAGACCCAACTGTGGATGAATCTCATGTAGTTTGTTGTCTACTGCCTCATCCCACTGTGACTGCCATTTTTGCGTTTTAGAAGGACATTGATGCGCTTTTTAAAATCACCATAAGGGATGGGAACATTTGTGACTCTCTTCAAAAGACCAGCTTGGGCAGCAGCATCTGCCTTTTCATTACCCCTAATGCCAACATGACCGGGAATCCAGTAAAATAAAGTTATTTTCTCTTGGTACTGTCCTAGCCAATGGAGGTGTTCCGGTATGTAGAGGACAATAGGATGTGTCCAGTCTTGGCCCGAAATGGCCTGAAGAGCAGACTTTGAATCGGAGAAAATGATAAAATTTCTTTCATCATCATCTGCCCTCTCCATCCTATCAAGAGCTAGATAGAGAGCATGCAGCTCGGCAGAAAATATAGAGGCCTTATCTGGAAGACTTTCAATGGAAGAATAATTATCAATGACTGCCGTTGCTGCAGCTTTATCATCTGAAACAGAGCCATCAGTGTAGATAAAATCATAGTCTCGAAAGACATCCTTCACCTCATTATGTAGGCTCAAGTACTTCAAAGGATCTGTTTGATCCTTCTTGGCATATGAAAGAGTGAGGTTGACCAGAGCAGTTTGGTATGTCCATGGAGGAGTTTCAGAAAATTCAAACTTTGTTATGATGTCAGGATCAAAATCCAATTATTCTTCACCTGTATATATTTACATATATATATATATATATATATATATATATATATATATATATATATATATATATATATATATATATATATATATATATATATGTATATATATATATATATATATATATATATATATATATATATGTATATATATATATATATATATATGTATATATGTATATATATATATATATATATATATGTTTATATATATATATATATATATATATATATATATATATATATATGTTTATATATATATACACACATATATATATATATATATATATATATATATATATATATATATATATATATATATATATATATATATATATATATTTACAAATGGTAAAACAGACCAATCTCATTTTAATAAGATAAAATGCTGTCCGAAGGGACTTTTTTGAAGACTTCATTAAAACTATTTACATCAAAATATCTATTTCTGATTTCAATAAAATCAGCACAATCAAATAAAATGTCTGACAGTTAAATGACAATCACAGGCTATGCACCGGGGAGGATCCTCCTCCGTTAAAAGGAAAGAATGAGTCATATGACTGTGACCAATACAAATCCCAGCTAAAACACTTTCCACACACCTAATAACTCTAAAACCTCCAGGCCACAGACCCAGCTTAGGATGAATTGTATAATATGATAATATTCTTTTCTCTTGGTACTGTTCTAGCCTATGAAGGCGTTCCAGTATCTTGGGGACACGACGATGAATCCAGTCTCTGCCCCAAATGGCCTTAAGAGTAGACTTTGAATTGGAGAAAATGATAAAATTCCTTTCATCCACCTGATTAAGAGCAAGATACAGAGCAAGCAACTCTGGAGAAAATATTGAAGACTTATCTGGAAGACGGTCAATAGAAGATAATCATCAATGACTGCTGCAGTGGCAGCCTTGTTATCTGAAACAGTGCCATCACTATAAATAAAATCAGCTGTGGGTGACGACCCATTCTTCGACAAAAATTCACACAGACAGTCTTTAAACCGAGAATTGTCAACACCATTTCTTATACAGCTGGTGATACAGTTGATCCTTACTATAAATAGGGTGTTATGACTTTTTCTTCAGATAAAAGGCTTTGAATAAAAAGGGGGTAAATGTCCCCTGAGGTCCATATCTTATACATCTTTCATAATTCCATTTCCAAGTGGTGTCATATTCTTTTTCAAGGTCAAAAAAAGATAGACACCACATGTTCTCCATTTAAGGCCCCCTTCTAATAATAGTTACCTAATACTTGAGGTCTTCGTGTTTCAAAAATAAGTTTTCTTTAACTTAGCTGTTTGAGCTGACCTGGAGAGGAACACAGTTTCTATTATAGAGTGTTTATGAACGTTTATGCACATGCATTCGTTGACATTACCTTTAATTTGCCATAGAATCACGGAACAGTAGAGGATTTGTGCAAGCTTGTTGATGTGGCTCTGAGTTTATTTGGTGATAATGGAGATTTGCATAAGACCAGTAGACTTGGAAACCATGCAACTCACATTTCCTCAGTATAACCTCACTTTCGGCAGCCAGATGCAGTGTGTCAGCTGTATCCTTTGACACATTTGCGTTGCTCCCATTTGTTACCCCAGTTTTATAGATGATGATTGAAAAATTGTTAATCTTAATCGAAGATTGAGTCTCAATTTGAAAGGATCTCATGATACTTGCCACAAGTGATAAATTATGGGCTGTAAAAAACATCTCATTTTTTGGCTGAAAGTGAATAACGATACAGTCTTCGAAGCCAATATTTTAGAATATAACAGATATGAACCCCTCTAGACGCAAATGTTCATGCAGCGCGTAGCGCCCCCAAAAGTGAAACGGCAGCAGATGTAACTAATTGAACCTCAGAATAGCAAGTTCATAACACTAGGAAAATTGGATTGCGAAACTGGCGATGCCATAAAGTTAACGACATGTAAAGGCGTATTGATATAATCATTATTTTTTATCTATTTGAAAAGGCATAAGATTAAAAGATCAAATACAATTTTTCAGCTATTTTGGCGCTCCTTATTGGGTTCTAACGACATTCGGGTGATGGCGAGCCGTCTGGCAGTAGTTAGACAACAGGCGCCATATTTGATTTAGTTATTTACCAAAGGTGACGAAGGTAGGTCATAATCAGTTTCGGGCCGTATGTAAATGTGTGGGGTCATTGATAAAAGTGGCTTAGTGGTACATGTACCCAGAGAAGTACATCCCCATCTCAGATGTACCTAACAAAGATCTACTACGGTTGTCAGTCACGTAAATGACAAGAATGACTCGGAATACTAGGAACGATCCCAAATAGAGTTACGGGATTTCATCAATATGGTTCTCTTTTCACTCCGTCTCACACAATAGAAGGAATAGCATGATTGATAGCCAAGTCAGGGTAGCCCAGTCGACTCCCGATCCTAGGGTCGCGGGTTCGATTCCATCTCTCGATCGTGCAATTTTTTTTCCACCCGCCCAGTGCTTCGTGTGGTACTTAGAAATATTTCATACTCAAAATAACGGTGGCTTTATTTCTATAAAAAAATTTTTACTTAACTTTGCTAAAATGAATTGTTGGTCAAAACCGTTGATCCCAGAAAAGACGTCTGCCTGAATTGCCGTTCGCTATAAGGGCCGATGACTTTATGTTGGGCTTAGACTAAAAACAATCTTTTATCTTTGATTTATTATAATAAACATTTCCACAGTTGTGAAGTTAGGAATTTCTTCGAGAAAATATATAGTTTAATGGATGCAAGTAATGCCTAGCCTTCATATAAAAATTGAGATCTGTGAACTTTAATGGGTGTAAGTATTAATTTATATCTGTTGATGAAGGACACTATAATCAATGCATGCACACTTGCTGCACATGACTTTACCTTAGATCACCAAACACAAGTGGATTCGAAACCAGCCGGTCAACATGAACATGCAAGCCTCAACTAATGTCAACTAATAGCCGCTAATAGGCCAGAAATTGGTGCTTTGGGCACCCCCAGCTGGTGGTGGAGATAAGGTGTCTCAGTAATGTAATCGATGCGAGAGCCCTGATTGGTGCTTGTTCCCACGTGAGCCCGCACTGATGGCTTATGTGGTACTCCTGACATGAGTCCAGCACTTAACTATAAGGCATTACTTTATGCAACTCCCACCCATCTACCTTCTATCTGCCCTTTCACACGTCCCCACGTGATTATCAGTGCCCTATCCATGCACCTTCCACCTGTACTTTGGGCTTGGATCCGTGCGCCCGCCACTCACTTTTTGGGCGCACGGATCCTTACTACACTGCCACTTTCTATTCCTCCTGCGGCCTTTAGAGCCTTGCCGCAACACTTGCCTTCCCCCTTCTCTGTAATTATACTGTACTCCCAGTACCTCTTTCAACGGGGCCCTATCTGGGTGCAAGGTAATGTCACAGGTACCTTGAATTCTGACAGGACCTGAAAGTCAGCATTAACTATGTAAACCACGTTGCTGTTAGTAATTCTGAGGCTTATGGGAACATTCAAAAATGTTTTTGAAATACTCATTGTGCAGATCCCCTGTTGAGGTAGGACCTTGCACCTTACCAAAAACATAAATGATCAAATGGCAAACTCTCATATTCAAGTAAAGGGTGAGTCTTGACATTTTGCCAAAAAAACGAAACACATCCAGATATGTTCTTTAAGGGTGCCACATTACCTCAAAATAGCTACTTATTGATAAGTTTACCATTATTCGGCAACTATGAGATGTGACCTTTACAATAGAATAAGTGCCATTGTCTTCATTACACTCAGTTTTCAGATATTCAAGTTTTATAAATGACCCGTGTATTAACTCAATAACATTACTCCTACTAGGTAACATGTCTTAACTTTCAAACGAATCATTTCATATCACACACACAGAAATACATAAATGCATGTATGCACCCACACATTTGCATGCATTGATACATAGATACAAAATGTATGCATGCATACATACATTCGTGCAAACATACATGTGACAATGTAACATACATGCATACTTAAACACACACAAACATATATGCATACATACGTACATACATACATACATTCAAACATAGATACATACGTACATACATACATACATAAACAATATGCACATGCCTTAACTTTGTAACAGATTTCTTCATATTACACATACATGTACATGTAGTTGTTAAGATGTGACTTTCTAAAAATTGCTGTGTAATAAAGCAGTATCCTTAGTTGTGCTTCTGCTGAGAAATAGGTGACTGTATAATGGAACACATAAGCATATACATGTATCTGTAGATCTTGTATTTTATTAGAAAATATTCATTGCTACGATCATACAATCAAAAGTACACTGAAAACAGAGTCTGGGGAACATAGGCTGCCTAATGTGAAATACATTTGTTGAATTCGGCGAGAAAATCGGTCTCTGTTGTTGACGGTACAGTTCAGGCACAGGGTGCCTATTGTTATATGGTATAGGTCCTATTATAGTTGTTCTGTTTCTCGGTAGATGGCGCCATTTGTCGGCAAGGTATGTAGGTGGCGCTGTATGTTAATTGGTAGCATTGCAATTGACGCATTCCTTCAGGTTCACCTGCAAATAGATAGATAAAAAATGAGATGGGATTGCTCGTTCATTATTGAGAAACATTTGTAGACTTTAATGTTTAATCATTACTTCTTTTAGCCGTTTGACTTTTAGGTTTCGTTCATATCTACAATGTAATGTATGGTCAATAAAGATACATACATATAAGCATACATGTATATGCCGTCGTTGTGCACTCCAAAGACGCGGACATTTGTGTATCTGGCAAACTTGGAAACATTAAGTAGATTATTTAGCAAACTTTGAGTATTCAGTTGATCAAATGTAGTTTACATGATATTTGCTTTTGTTCGTTTACTTTCTTCAAAATGTTTTTTTTTTGCGAATTTTGGAATCCTTTCAAACTGATGTCGTGAGGAATCTGTCTCCGTTTTCTTTGCGTTTTTTTTTTGTTGCGAAGCATTTCTGCATCAAGAACGTATGCTTGCTGTTAAGTATTTCCAGCTATTGTCAAAAAACATCCAGGTCTGTGTACTGTTAAACAGGCTATTTAACATACTGTCCATACTCACAGTATCGTTTAATAAACAAAGGCGTTGTTAGCACGGCGGCCTACTCCTCCATAATATCCATAACTGTTGCCGTGGGAAGCGTAGCCAGATCCATAGGTGGCGCCACCAGTGTAATGGACGCCATAGCTGTTACCGCGGTGGCCGTTAGCGTAGCCATTGTTGTAGCCGTTGCCATGCACGCCATAGCCATAACTATTTCCAGGATAGGCGTTGCCACCATAGCTGCCGCCGCTCTTGTATCCGTATTCTCTTACATAACTGAAATTTGGAGAAGTTCCGATAAAGTTACCATCGTAGACGATGATATGGCAAGTATTTGACAGATTTCCGTAATTGTAAAGGGTCTGCCCTCACAGTCGAGTAGTCTAAAGCCTTTCCAAGGTTGCTAGGCACTAATTAGCCAAAATGTGTCAGAAAAGCTGACGATAAAAGCAATTCCAACGATCCCGCGTATAAAAACAATATTGCCCATAGAAGTTGAACACAATGAACTGGAAACACAATTTTAGGTGAAGTTTTCCCTAAATAATACTCGTATGAACAAATTTTGATCAACTATTATTCAACAAGTTGACATTTATAATGGAGAAATAACATTGTAGTCCCATACAAATAATGGTCCATGCAATCGGTATCTTTTACTCATAGAACAACTTTCTTTCTAATATGCACAGTCAAATTGAAAGGTGGTGAACCTGATATATTCTAAATGTACTAAATTATTTTTTTAATGAAAAGCGTTGTACTTCAAAACATTCTACTTCTTATATATCTGAGCCATCTTATATCATATACCTTAATGTGCAGTGTGCTCATTTATAAATTAGTTTATTCTAATGAAAGACGTTTTACTCACGTTCTTGCCCCGCCAGCGTAGTTATTTACAGGAGCGCCCCTAGCGGTGATCATGGCCACCAGACCGACCAGCAGAAAAGCTACACACAGCGCCTTGTTCATTGTGAGATGCAGAGGTTGCAGCAGCAGAAGATCCTTATGACACTAGTGGTGAGGTGTTGGTAGATGTCTAGGTCAGGACACACTGCAGCCTTTATATACAAATAACGATATTGCCCAAGGCGAGGTAGTGTCATTAGGGGTCGCCCCAACCTATGCTTCACATTATGATGTCATCATAACCGACCATAAGGGACCCTGTTTTGAATGGTCAGTACATCCGTTTTTTAACGGGAAATGCATACCGACCTTATGCTGCAGTGAGGTTTAGAATCGTATGACATGGTTGTTGTGTCAATAAATCATAGTTATGATGATTAGGCCAGGTAGTGTCATCAGGGGTCGCCCCAAACCTACTCCTCACATTATGATGTCATCATAAGTGCGAACGATTCCTTAGGCAATTAATTAATTATATAGTGGATATGACTTATTACAACTATATTTCTATATCTGACGTCTTTGGGTGCCCTGTATTTTGTGGTCATTACAGTAAGTGTTTAACGGGATGTTTATACTGATTTTTTTGTTATTGCGAGGTGTAGAACCGAAGAGTATTGTTTATGAATCGATACATCATAGCTATGATGACACGTGATGACACAAGGTGAACCACGAACTGACCTAGGCAGGATACATTACGCATGTCAAACATTACAAATTCAAAATCTCTCTCTCTCTCTCTCTCTCTCTCTCTCTCTCTCTCTCTCTCTCTCTCTCTCTCTCTCTCTCTCTCTCTCTCTCTCTCTCTCTCTCTCTCTCTCTCTTTAGCAGCGCATAACAAGATGCTGATGGTTATGCTTATGGTTTCTTGGTATTTGTCCTCATATGATTGTTATTCTCCAAACCTTAACACACATAAACATACTAGTACACAATATAGTTGATTTCTTTTAATTAAACCATTGCTGACTTGATTCATTTCGTCATCTGTGTGTATGTATCTGAATCATATGTCGCTTCTATCACTGACAAGGGATAATTAATTATACTCCTTCATCTATGCAAAGGAGTCCATGTGTCTGCATCCTTGGTGAAAAAATACCATCCTGTTACATTCAATTATGTGGTAAGTTGAGAGAGCAAAAGGAGCTGAATGAAATAAGAGTTGAGTTTGTGTATGATCATATTTAATCATATGCAGTTATGTTAATTGTAAGTACTGAATACATACATTTTAAGCGATTCCAGTGTTATTTTTTATCTTTATATTGAGAAGTGTGGCTATCTGTAACACCGTTGTTAATCAGAACGGTAACTGTTTAGTTTGCAAATATTTGTTGCAGTTTTCATGGCGTTTTTTCAAATATTTATTAAATACAAGAGCATGACTACTTTTGAGACCGTTGCACATTTCATCGGTAGAAGCCGAAACCTGCAGTTCGTAAATAAGAAAGGGCTAGTATAGTCATTTGTAAATCGTTTAATTCTTTTTTCATACTGACCCAAAACACATCTGGTAAACTCGTGTTAATGTTTATTGGCAGTTTTGCAAAGGTGATATAAGGTGGTCACAATTTTGATAATTCCAATCTCCTTTTAATCAATTCTATACATATAACACAATGAGAAAAAACGTTTTTGGTTATCTATTGTCAAACTTTTCTTATGTTAGTCCCTTTTCCCTCATCACTGGATAAGTCTTCCAGTTTGCAATGGAAAGCTTTAATACGTGAGGTGTTTTGGACATTAATAGACACAAGGTATAAAGTCAATTGGTCAAATGCTAGCGATTAGTGGGAAGTGAATATCTGCTTCTTGATAAAACTTACGTAAATTGAAACACTAACTTACACTATTATGTAGCTATTTTCTATACGAGATTCCATAATTCAGAGGGTCCACATGCGAACGTCTGAGTAATGGTGCGCCATCAGCAGATTGTTTTCATGCCCTAGGTTCCCTTTGATCACCCGGGTAAGCTACGCTACTACTGTGTGCACATTTACGACACCGGAAAATCCAACAAAGTCCATGCAGTGCAACCCCATTGTGGAAGCAGAAGTTTGATATCGGTAGTATCATGACCGCCGTGTGCTTATCCCAAACCTGGCCGCGGTTCCGAGAAGTGAGGTTGAGAAATCAGCATCAGAAGCACTTTTTTTGTTAATTGTTTTGAAATTTGTTTACAGTAAGAAACAAGTTGGCACGCTCGTCCACTAAACGTCCCACTCAGAATTAGGGATACAGGTGTGGCAACGGAGTTTACCCATTGCAAAGGGTAGGGCCTACTGTCTTATAATATATATATATATATATATATATATATATATATATATATATATATATATATATATATATATATATATATATATATATATATATATATATATATATATATATATATATATATATATATATATATATATTATATGATGTTATACTGTGATTGAATAAATGCCATGAAAAAGGAGAAATAAAAATCATGTTGCACATTTGCGCAATTTGCAATAAAAAAGTACTCGAATTCTTCAATGGCAAATTTTACTGATACTATTTCTCTCTTATATTGTTAACTAGTGTCATAATGCATGCCAGTGCTTCATATAAATTGTAAGGTATTGAATAACAAGTACGGTTGTTGATGCAAAGCATCAATAGTCAAAAGGCGGGGCCAAGTTATTTATGAACTTGTGAGGGAACCGGATGTATAAAGAACATTAACATTATAGAGGAAAATAATTTATAATGACTAGATTTGTATCATTTTTGTAGAAATGAAACAAATATCGGAATTCTAGGCGCAAGCTGGAGACTTCGAAATCTCTTGGGTGCGAAGCTACTTGGGTACGCATCAGTTTGGTTACGAACCAGTTTGGTTACGAAGTCTCCTGATTTCATTCTATACACATAGTAATTTTTTTCTTTAGTAATTTTCCTTCATATACTGAAAAATATACTTTATGTCCGCTTAAAATATTTTATATATTTGAAAACCTCATGCTAAATTAAAATAAGGAAGGCACGATTTTCCGCTGCAAAGGTAATGTACCGGGCCTACATTTATATTATAACCAATCAGAATAGAGAATTATATTCAGTCCGGCCTAAGCATTTCCAACATGGCCGTCCGGACTATGAACATATCAAACCAGCTTCCCAGATAGGCGTGGCCTGAGGGCCCCCCCAATAAAGCGTGTAATATGACTCAGCACATCATAAGAATCCAATATGATTAACTTTGTTTGAAACCATGTACACTACAGTAAAGAGTAGAAATTCCTGCACCTGATGACCGGTCACCTGCCAGCAACTGATTGAGCAGTTGCCCAGCTGCGCGGGCGAGACAAATAGGAACACATATTAAGAGGCTTAGCGGCCCGTAAGATAGGTGGACCACTAAGCCTTCACGAGATCTGAAGAGTATTGGTCTCTTCTAGCAATTGAAATAGGTGCATCTTTAAGGAAATGAGAAAAAATTTGAAATGATTTATGAGAGTTTATTCAATTGGACATATTCACATATTTTTATTTATATAATACTTTCATAGTAAGTTTTTGCATCACATATATGCCAGTATACTAGGGACCTACTTTTATACAACAGGACATATTGTCTGTACAAATTGTAATAGTATGATACTGAGTGAACCAACAGGAAAATAAAAGACATATGTTTTACAGAGAATTTAAAAAGACAAATGACACGCATATTCATAACCCAATACCTGTGTCGAGAAAAGTATCTTTAGCTGTGATATCACTGACGTGTGGCCGTATCTATGTCCAGGGAACTGGATGGCAATCAGTGCAATTTAGTGTATGTTAACTGAACCAGACAAATAAGCTGTATTGTTTTGTCACTTGAATGCATTTTTGAAAACGTTGGATATTTTTTACAAGAAATATATGTATATATATACACACATATATATATATATATATATATATATATATATATATATATATATATATATATATATATATATATATATATATATATATATATATATATATATATATATATATATATATATTCTAATATGCCATTTGCATATGTATATATATATATATATATATATATATATATATATATATATATATATATATATATATATATATATATATATATATATATATATATATATATATATATGTATATATATATATATATATATATATATATATATATATATATATATATATATATATATATATATATATATATTCTAATATGCCATTTGCATTCTATAGCTACAAATATTTACAGATATACTCGTATTTGCAGTAATATGCTTCAAGACGTTGTATATCGCATGTACATAGTTCATACGATGTCAACCAAACGCGACATTCTTTCTGCAAAATAAACTCCTTATCTGAGTTCTTGTATTCTTAGAAAATATGCCATAAACAAATATATTCGTAACATTATTGATGAAAAACGTATATCTTATAATGTGACTCTCTTTATCCATAATGTTGACGAAAAATGGAATCCAGGTAACTGCAAATATCATAAACGATGCAAATAGCATGAGTATTGTTTTTAACTCCTTGTGTCGGCGTTGAAGATGTCCTTGCGACTGCACGTTTGAGTTTGGAATGCGACAAATACGATCTGATGGGGGTTCCTGAATAGAACCTGTAATTTCAGAATGACCAGCCGAGGTAAAATCTCTCAGAGAGATTTCTTGATGGGGGTAGTTCTGTGTGTGTGGGGGGTAGTTCTGTGAATCCGTCTTAGCTCTAGGAACCACGCCTATTGGCTTGACGACTCGAAAAAGCTTATTGCTTTTTCGAACAGCAATGTAAATCAAGATGTACATAGTTATGATAGAAACGACCACGATTAAAAAGAGTGATGTAAGAACGGCATTGAAGACATTGTGCCAGACTATGTTTTGAAGGTTTGAATCGAATGTGCAACTCTCGATGTACACCGTTCCTTCCACTGTTGTCTTATTGACGGAGAAGAAGAGAGTAGCGGGGAAAGCTGCCACAGCGGCGGTACAAACTATAGCCAGCAAAAGCCTGCTCCAAAAGCACTCCTGCCGCGTCTTTAGCGGGTGGCATATGGCAACGTAGCGCTCCGCCGCGACTCCAATGAGAGTCATGCCCGACGTGACGACGACGAAATGGCGAATAAACTCGATGAGTTTACAGACCAAATTTGAGTAGTTGCCAGCGAAGTTTAGCACAACGGTGTAGGGCATGATGAGAAGGCATACCACCAGGTCCATTACAGCTAGCAGTTTGATGAATATTCGCGAGATTTGACTCTCGCGAGATTTGGTGTAGACGACGAGAATCAAAATGTTTCCCACGGTGCCAACGATGCTCAAAGTAGACAGTATAACTCCTAGAACTATGTGCTGAAGAGATATGTCATTATGCACTAAAATGATACTCATATTTTGCTCCATACTTTATTTCTGTGTGCCAAGTGATTTATTTCTGCTTGCTACACAATTTAAAGTCATACACGGTGAATACGTAGTGATTGTCCAATATTTAAGAATGAATTAAATACAGAAAAGAATTTCTTTTCTAATCTGCTGTTTTTTCTAATCTTCTGGTTTTTATCGCTATATGTGTTCCTGGGCATCAAGTGGTCCCTTATAGCCTAGTGGTTGGGATGCCTATCCCTCACAGTCTCGCCTAGCTGAGACTTTTTGGATGTAATATCAGTTTATGTTTTAATCGTGGTCATTCACCAAATACTTAAGAGATAGACCTGGTTTTTGTACCCTTGTATCTTCCTTTAATTTGTATATTTATTTTGTCAGCAGTCTTAGTTTCTATTCTTTGTTTGCTATTCCTATTTTCATTTTGTTTATCAAGTTTGTATAATTGTGTATTACATTTGGTCTATGAATAAACTGCTAGTACCACGCCTGAAGTCGTAGCTTCGTATGTGCACTGGGTCCTCGATGGCGGGTGGACCTGGTCGCTATACAGACGCGCGGTGTTGTGAGGGGCTTCCTATGGTGCTTTTGCACCTGAAAGATCCCGTTCAATTTACAATAACGAGCGGGAAAGTACTTCCCGTTCCGGGGTTATATCTCACGTTATGACCTAAGCTGTAGAAAGTGACACAGAAACCAAATCATCACTCCCTCCTAGGCCATTCGTAATGAAGTACAGATACCATGGTTTGCACTGTTTCCTATGTACTAGTACTTGTCTATAGTTCAATTGCTATTTATTCATTCACTTAAACAAGGTCGCTTCAGACATGCACGGACACCTCTGATATTTCAGTGAATTTACACTCTAGGCACGGTATCCTTTGGTCATAATATCTTAACAGTGCAATATACTGTTAGCAATATATTGTTGGCAATGTAATGTCACCATAGGTATCCAACTTTAGGTACGATGGGGAGGGGTACCAGTTAATGGCTGTGTACGGGTCACGCCAGGAAGGGAGCTTTGTGACCCTTTGAGAAATCACACATGAAATAAAGTATCCTTTGGATGATAGCATCCAGTGCAGTGATAGGTTTTTATAACGATATTGATAGACATCTCAGGTATGATATGGTATCCACTGTATAATGCCCTTGCTGGAAATCTCATATATGGTACGGTACGTATCTAGTGCCCTTGATGGAAGTCTCAGGTATGATATGGTGTCCACTGTATAACGCCCTTGATGGAAGTCTCAGGTATTATTAATTACGCCCTGGTTACGGCATCTGGAAGACTGAGGGTGGGTAGCAGGCCAGACCGCACTTTCCAACAGGGCGTAACAAATTTATCACCTGCTCTTTCATGGTTATTATTTCAAAATTACTTTGGAAGCCAGAACGAGGCTGGTGACCTCTATAGGGGTCAGATTAATGACCAGTGGCAATATCAATTAAATGGTGGTTCAAGTGGTAGTATTGAATTATGCCGTTCGATATTGAATCTACAAAATGTGAACGGCTCCAGATCTAACACCTATTGACCAATCAGCATAGAGAATTGCAGCAGAGCAGGTGATAAGATATGGTATCCACTGTATAATGCCCTTGATGGAAGTCTCAGGTAAAATAGTGTATCCAATGAATAGTGACTTCGACAGATATTTCAGGTGAAATAGCTCATCCACTGTATATGGTAATAGCCATAATAAAAGAAATCTCAGGTAAAATGGATGTACACTGGATAATGACCTTGTTTGATATAAAGATATCTCCGGTAAAATGAGTGTCCAATTGATAATGACCTTGATACATGAATATCTCAGGTGTTGTAGGAAATCCACTTGATAATGACTATCACGTTGTTCACATCCTTGACAAACTACTCTTCGAATCAACACGGGCTACGTTGTTCACATATTTGACAAACTCCTGTTCGAATCAACAAAAAATGAGTTGATGCGCATGCGCTACTTAGTTTCTTTCTGCGTAGTATGTTGAGCCAAAATCAGGTTTACTGCTGCAACCAATGGAGTCAATATGCCACCGAACCGTGAGAAAATAGAATCTGTCAGCTCTCGCTGGTATCTGGGTTGATTACTTGTTATGAATGTTACATGGGGAATTTTTTCCCTTATCAGTCGAAATGCTGAGAGATCTACTCCATGTTCTCTTTACAAGCAGACAATTCCACTGTTACCAGGAACGAAACTCCGTAAGCAAACAGAACAAAAACAAATGAACACAGACCACTAGTCCGGATACTTCTCCATAGGTAAAAATCACACCTATGATTTATTGCTATCATGACAGATCCTTTTATCGACTCATTCGTAAAAGCACATAACGCTATTGCTAAGCTCTCTGAAAAGCAAACAAAGTACTTAGATGTTTTGGCTAAATCTGTAGAAACTGAGGTAAATTTGGAATTACTTCTAATCGTCTTATCTTCTTATGAATATGGATTAGCAAGTTGTAAGATTTTTTCTAAGAACAATGGATTATCCATGTTCGTTTATTTGTACATAACTTGAAATTATATTACAAAGTTACAATATCACTCATAAGTATCAAATTAACATGATAATTTGCTATGTGTCTTATTACATCAGACATATATATATAAATATATATATAATATTTATATATATATATATATATATATATATATATATATATATATATATATATATATATATATATATATATATATATATATATATATATATATATATATATATATATATATATATATATATATATATATATATATATATATATATATATATATATATATATATATATATATATATATATATATATATATATATATATATATATATATATATATATATATATATATATATATATATATATATATATATATATATATATACACATATATATATATATATATATATATATATATATATATATATATATATATATATATATATATATATATATATATATATATATATATATATATATATATATATATATATATATATATATATATATATACTAGTGTGCCTCCTACATGTATTAGTAACAAACACATTGCCAGAGGAGGACGTTCCATGTATGTTTCCGTATTCACATTCATGCCATGATGGTATTTATTGGATAGTTCTCACTGAGTACTCTCATATGAGTACCCCTGTGCTTTTTGCATCATTTTGTATTGGCAAAATTTTGTGCCAGCAGCATAAGATTTAAGGCCTACATCCCTTGCCTCGTGGTTAGATCAATTTTTCGAATGCCTAAGCAATCACCGATCAGACAGGAAGACCATCTAATATGGAAACTACCATGCGTGCACACAAATCGAATTTCACCTAAACAAGGTCGCTTCGAACATACATTTTAGGTATCGACTGGTAACGAATTTGCTTTAAATTTGGCATAGATATAGCTAAGGACATTGCGGAGGAAAGGGTACCACAGTCTGTCCAATTTTGACTTTATTTATAGATATGGAATTTGAAAGTTGAAAAATGTCATTTTTCCCATTTTCAGCAAGAATTCTGAAAGAAATGATCATAAAATTGTGAAGGGAGTCCAAATTTGAAAAGAATGTGATACCTTTCCCTCCGGAATAATCTATCTTTTCTTAATATTGGGCAATGTGAAGGTCCCGGATCCATAATTCTGGATAGGAGCTCCGTTTGAAAACATTATGCATGTTTTTTCAGACTTTCCAATTTATTTCCCTTCAAAAGACGTTTCAGGTAATATGTACTTTATATAGGCGAAAATTTTAGATAAGTCAAACCCCACAAGCTTCCTTAGATAGCTGATCGTTTTCAAAATGAAGATTAAGGGTTTTTATAGTTGGACGCTAATTTCGTATGTGTTAACTGAACAAGCTAAAGAGATGCTATAGTCATCATAAAAGGTTTACGTTATTGTTTTGATAAATCATTCTTTCGTTTTTGCTCTTTTTGGAAGCGCAAATTAGCATACAATTTGAAGGAAGTAACCAGAAGAAAATAAAATGATATCCTTCCCTCCATTTTGATCTTTTCCCCACATTGTGAGAGTTGCTGTTCTTTGGTTCAAAACCAATGATAGAAGCTTCGTTTGAAATCGTATTGATGTTTATTTCAGTTTTTACCCCTCACATCCTACCCTCAGCTGGGAGGGTACTTTTTGATGCTCAATGATTTCTTTATCTTGGCCTTTTAGCTGATATATACTTAATATATGCTAAATGGTCAAATAAAAGCTGAGCTAAGAAAAATGACTCAAAAAGTTAACTCTATGAGTTACTTTGATTGGTAAACACAGGTCAATATATTTCCTACCTTACACAGGTTAATAAGAATATAATATATTTTCCAATTTAGCTAACAGAATGTTCACCATTAGCTATACATTGTCTAAGCATGCAATTTCAATATCAACAGCACACAGAGGATTCATTTTTAATATAAATGTATTTATTTCGTCAAGAAATGTCTACAGAAAAATAGAAGTGACTCGACAGGTGGCGCCACTTGAAAGCGATGCAGAGAGGTCATGCGAAGTCCGTATCCTCTTCCTGATGACGTCATCTATCTATTAATTTCGCGGGTGGTTTTTCGCACAAAATGCTCAATCCTGTTACTTCTGTAAGAAAAAATCACAATGATATGTTTCAATATTTGCGATTGCCTTAATTAAGCAGTGCGTTCATATCAAACAGGGTTCCGGAATTCCCAAAGAATGGAAATACCGACATTACAAATTGTCTACTTTGAGGAATGAATATTTTTATAAGATTAATTTGTGAACTACGATCGAAATCACATAAGGAGCATCAAGTCTAAGAACTCAAATACCAAAGGGTTTTTATTGGACCATGTGTCTAGCCTGTGCAATGAATATGTCAATTTCTATCTAGACAATACTTCACACACACAAGACCACCAGTATGTTTTAAACCATTATCTATTTTTATTAAAAATGATTCATCCTCTTTATCACGCGTACATATCCGCATGATATAAAAATTTCTGTCAATGATACCGTGTTGATTTTGCACATACGAAACAATACATCCGGCAGAGAGCTGCCAAATTTAATTGCGCAGTTTAATTATTGCGTCCTGGTTTAGTATGACAAGTTCTCGTGTCAGTGTGTTGTGCAATACTAGCATATGGTTTGAATGTTCAAATAATGGTGCGCAGTTTAATAAATGCGGACTCCAGGATTGGGCAAAATTCGCATTAATTAAACTGCCGCAATAATAACACGGTAACAGTACTTTCTAGGAGATGCATTAGAGAACGCCTCCAATGGGATGTATCAAAGGACACTTACATGCGTCTAGTAGACGAAGGCGTTGTTTGGAGCAGAGTATGCTGCATTTCCGTGTGTTGCATATCTGTTGCCATGGACACCGTAGCTTCCACCATAGCTGTTACCATGGACACGGTAGCCTCCACCATAGCTGTTACCATGGACACCGTAGCTACCACCATAGCTGTTACCGCCGCGGTAACCGTTGTAGGCGTTGCCCCGGGGGTAGGCGTTACCGTTGTTGTATTCGTACCCTCTCTCGTAGCTGAAAAATAGGGGCAATCGATAAACAATTCTGTAGTAAGATGAGATAAGATGAAATAAATTTCACCCATAGTTGAATAATAAGTACATGGCATGGTAAAACAATATACGACCTACGAGAGACCATACAACATGAATATATATATATATACATATATATATATACATATATATATATATATATATATATATATATATATATATATATATATATATATATATATATATATATATATATATATATATATATATATATATTAATTAATAATAATGATAATTAATTTATTTGGAATGAGCTCCCTGACAACATCAAGGCTGCTGATAGTGTGCAAAACTTCAAGAAACAGCAGAAAACATTGCTATTTCGAAAGGAGTTCAATTGACTATATGGACCATGACAACTGTACAATGACTCTAAAGCGCTTTTGAACATTATAGGTGGAAAGGGCGCTATATCAAATATCAATTATTATTATAAATTAATTATTGATTATTAACAATCTGGGGTAGGGCATGAGAGAAAGTTACAAGTGACTTTGGCTATGAGGGGGTTTCCGGCTGTTATTCCGGTGTCCTCCACCAGTATAACTAGCTAGTCACGAAAAGGTGTCGGTAGATGAAAATTCCAACTTTCAATCTCCTCTTTAGCGTTTTTTCTACGACTGGAGACCACCATAAGGGGTAAACAAAGGGATAGAAAGAGTGGTACGAGTATCAAATTGCCAAACAGATAAACTGAATACCTGTACCACGTTTGCATGAATGATTTATCGCAATGGCAGGTGCCTAATTGCAGAGGTATACTTTTTCCTTAACTGTAAATGTCAATTTATTTTCGGTAAAACTCGAATATCTAGCTGCATGTAATGGTGACGCCCTTTCAAGCAGAGGGCTACGTAATGATATATATTTATATATATATATATATATATATATATATATAGAGAGAGAGAGAGAGAGAGAGAGAGAGAGAGAAAGAGGTATACACACACACATATATATATATATATATATATATATATATATATATATATATATATATACATATATATATATATATATATATATATATATACATATATATATATATATATATATATATATATATATATATATATATATATATATATATATATATATATAGGAATGGACACCAATGGGTCTCCCATTGTGTTTAGCGCCAAATTGACAACAGTCTTAAATGTGCGTGCTGAAACGACAGAAAAGACAAAGAAAGATTTCAAGTGACTTACTATCTGCCTCCTCTCCTTCCTTGATAGTTGGTCATGGCGCTGATCATGGCCACCAGACCAGCCAGAAGAAATGCTACACAGATTGCCTTGTTCATCTTGACTTGTGGAGGTTGTAGTTGCAGTTGAAGCAAAGGTTCTACAGTAGAAGTGATCGGTGATGTCTTTGTGTCTATCTTATAGTACTTATATAGCAAAACTCAACCTGCCCGCGGCGTAGCTGGATGCACGTGCAAAGATTTTACACCAATTCTAGATGACGTCATAGATCAAAAAATCGTGTACGTTTCGCGAGACGCGTCTAATGTAATGAGGGTCATGGAATTGGGAAAAAAGTCGTCTGGTCATGACGTGACGTCATAGAACAATAGAAAACGGCGAAGTGGTCACTCTGACCATAATTTGGAAGGTTTATTGAAAGGAAGTGCATACCGGCCTTTTGTCATAACCTGACCCTTCACGTAATTACCCTCTATATTAAAAACACATTTTCAGAAGAAGTCAGTGGTTCCCTGCTGACTCTGTTGCAGTCATTTTAGTTTTAGCCTCGAAATGAGATGAAGAACCAGCTCTTAACATTTCCCAATAAAGGTATGACAGAAGAACAGTTATCAACAATTTAATAGATGGATAAAAATCGTATACGACTACTAACTTCAAATGTATTGTTATATCGTGGCATACGCAAAGTAAATAATTTTCGAAAATGTGACCCAATCACGGTCGACCAATGACAAATGCGGAACTTTGGTCAATTAATATTCATTTGCGGCTATAAAACAAGATGGGAAGACGCCCACTGAGGTGTAAAGAGTATTTTATTCCGCAATGTGACAAAATAGAGAATATTTCTTTTAATAGAAATATTCTTAACTATTTACGATTTTGATAAAGTTATGGTTGAACAGTTTTATTCAATTGAATAACTTGCAAAAGTTAAAATTTGGTCAACTACTCTAAGCAGATTACTGTATTCCGATTTACTTATAAATAGCATCATTAGCAAAAGTGAGGCAAAAGTGAGCTTCCCTCACCTCCTTCCTGATTTTCATCAGGACGGGAGCGTGAGGATGATGCTAATGGTTTTTTTTTAAATTTCGCACCCTGCTGATTTTTATTCATCATATTATCAATATATTTTCACATTTCAAGTGACGTCAACATACATAATATTCAATTACCTGAGTAAATACTCTCAAACACTGTTACAAATTTCCTCTTACAAATGAGTGAGTCAATTCATTATATAATCTTTCCCATTTTATCCAAAATTTTCTTTCATCTAAGTTCGTTCTATCTTGATACTCTTCTATGATTAATTGATTGTACAACAATCGTTTGACCGCTTGTATATTATGTCTCTTTCCAATTTTTCTGTTATTAAATATTACCATTTTTGTACTTAAGATCACTTTGTCTACCAATTCATCAGAATGGCTATATCCAAATATTTTCTCAGTATCAGTAAATTTAATATTTTCCTTTGTTATATTTTTCCACCATTTTTCTACTTGTTTCCATAGTGTTACGGCAAACTGACAGTCTAAGAAGGCATGTTTTATTGTTTCCTCGGCTGTAAAACATATAGGACACATTGCGGTGTCTGAAATTTTCATTATATGCAATTTATTATTGGTCATTATTCTACTGTGTAGTAATCTAAACTGAAAATATTTCTGATACGGACCTTCTGTCATCTTTGGTATTGATATAAAACCCTTTTCAATAACCTTGTATGGGATCTCCTCATTGAGCACTCGTTCCCATTTGTTTTTAACTTCTACTATGATATTTGAATTGTAAGTCATTAATTTATTGTAAGTTAGATTGCATCCTTTATTTAATAAGCCTATTTCAAACATCAATCTTGGGATATGCGGGCCCATTTCTTTTTTAACTGGTTTGATACCTTGTGTAAGGTTATTAAATTCCATATGTAACCTATGATAGTCTAAAAAGTTAATCTTTAACCCTCGTTCTCTTAATTCTATTTCTGTTAAAAGATTTCCTTCTTCATTTAAAATATCTGATATTAGGATGTAACCTTTTTCTTCCCATTCTCTTCTGTATTCAAAATTCAATTTACTGTTGTGCCATAATGGCGTATTCTGTATTTGGCATAAATTTGAATATTTTAATGTACTGTATAGTTCTCTTACACTTATTGCTGTATCTTTCCAAAACTTATTCCGGGTATTAGCAATAACCTTCTCTTGATATTTATCACCATACATTAATAGGTTCCCAAAACCGTAATGCATAGGAAATATGGCCCAACCTTCCGTATGCATAGCTATTCTCTTTAGCCAAGAGATTTTTAAGGCAGAGTCAAATTTTTGTAGATTGGTCAATTTAAGACCTCCTAGATTGGGTAGATTTTCTGATATTTCCTTTCTGAATTTTGGAGCCTTATTACTCCATAAAAACCTTTTGAACATTTCCTCAAGATTTTTAAAAGATTCTTGAGTTGGGGATGGAAGAGACAATAGGACATGCGTAATTTTAGAAATAAGTAAACTTTTTATAATAACTACTTTTCCAAATGGGGTTAGGAATCTTGCATTCCAAATTTTAATGAGTTTTTGAATTTCCTTTATCTTTGCCGCGATATTTAATTCTGTAATATTATCAAATTTATCAATGTTATAAGTGATTCCTAGGGATATGAATTCCTGTGTCCAGTCCAATTGTAAATCCTCACAAAGGATTGCCCCATTGTCTCCCCACCCCCCAAGTTTAACAACTTTTGTTTTTTCCTTATTAACTCTTAGACCACTCACTTTTTCGAATTCTCCTAAGGTCAACATGCAATTTCTGATTGTTTTCTCATTTGGTTGAATAAATAACGTGGTATCGTCCGCATATTGGGATATTTTTTGCTCTTTTTGAAATATTTTAATACCTTGTATGTTTTCATTGGATCTGATTGATTCAGATAAAATTTCGGCTGCTAAGACAAGTAAGTATGGGGACACAGGGTCCCCTTGACGACATCCTCTCCCAAGTGTTATAGTATCTGAAAAATTTCCATTCTGTAGTATTTTTGATGTGGAGCCTATTTGTAGTGCATTTATCCAGTTTATTGTATCTTCCCCAAAGTTAAATATTTTTAAAGTTTTAGTTATAAATTCCCATGAAATAGAATCGAAGGCTTTTTCAAAATCTATTAATAAAATGAGGCCTTCTTTTTTTTGAAAAATACACTCATTTATTATATCATATGTTTGTCGGGTGTTTTCTCCTATAAAGCGACCATTTACAAATCCTTTTTGGTCTGGATGTATTAATTTTGGCAATGTGTTCTTTATTCTCTCTGCTATTATACCTGAATAAAATTTATATATTGAGTTTAGTAGTGTTATTGGACGCCAGTTTTTTAGACTATTTCTAATTTTCCCCCCTTTAGGAATGCAAGTTATTACCCCATTTAACTGTTCTGGATTCAATATTTTATTTTTTCTGTATGATTTTAATAATTTTAGGAGTAAGATTTTTAAATTAGGCCAGAATATTTTATAAAACTCATTTGTGAAACCGTCGGGCCCTGGGCTTTTATTATTTTTACTTTTTTTAATTATAAAACCTAATTCCTCTATAGTTATCTCATTTTCTAATGTCTCTCTATCGTTCCCATTTAATTTAGGCATTTTTTCCTTTATATTTCTTAAGGATGTATTTTGTATATCTATGCTTTCCCTTTTATGATATAAATTTTCGTAGAATTTACGCATCTCTTCTAATATTTCAGCTGGTTCCTGTATTGTTTTATTGTCTACTTTTAATTCTCTAATATGTTTTGATACAAAAATTTTATTTTCTAGATTGAGGAATACTTTTGACGGTTTTTCACCCATGTAATTATTTTGCCATCTAGATCTAATTAGAGCTCCTTGAAGTTTATATTTCCGAATTTCTTCTAACTCTAATTTTTTATTTTTTAAGTTTTCTATCCACGTATCATTATTTATGTTTTTATGTAAGTCTTTTTCTAAAGCTTCAATTTCTGTTTTTAGTTTTAATTCTTGGTTATTTCTTTCTCTATTTTTTTTTGAAGCATAGGGTATTATTATACTCCTTAATTGAGCGTGTAATACTTCCCATAATAACTCGATTTTTATCATAAAGTCAATATTCAGATTTTTATAGTTATTTTTTATAAATTCCGGATTATAAGGTGTACATGCATAAGTACTTATTATTAGCTCAATTTCCTTTTCAATCCTATCTTTAAGTACCTGATCAAGTAGTAATGAATTATTTAGTTTCCAGTTTCCCCGTCCCCGTTTATGTTTACTAATATTTAATGTCAAAGTGATTGGAGAGTGGTCTGATCTATAGCTACTTTTAATGTTTGAATCTGCGTAAATATCTAAAAGCGTTTCGGAAATTAAAAAATAATCTAATCGCGCCATTTTTTTGTATAATAACTGCCTCCAAGTGAATTGTTTAATGTCCGGGTGGGTGTGTCTCCATACGTCCAAAAGATCTAATCTTTCTATATAATTATTTATAGTTAAGCTAGCTCTAGGATTATTGTGTTTTTTATAATTTAAGGTATCTAATTCAAAGTTTCTTACAGAGTTCCAATCCCCTACCATAATGATATTATTTGTGTGCGTTTCTTCAATTTTATTAAAAATGTTTTCAAAAAAGTTAGGGGAGTCGTCATTTGGTGCATAAATGTTAATTAGCTGAAATCTGGCTACTTCCGGTATCTCTAGATCAACAATTATGTACCTTCCGTCTTCACTACAATTTTTGCTATGAATCTGGTATTCGAAATTGTTGTCAATTGCTATTAGCACCCCCCCTGAATTTTTCTCCTTTCCCGCAATAATAAATTCCACATTCCATTCTTGTTTAAGTGTTGTGATGTCTTCCTGAATGATGTGTGTCTCTTGTAGACACAATATGTTTACTTTTTCTGCCTTTGCTTTATTAAAAATGTCATTCCTTTTTTGTTTATCCCTTAATCCTCTAATGTTACTAGATTCTATATGAATTTTATCGATCTTTGCTTTGTTTTTAGTTTTGATAATATGTATTCTTTTGTGCATATGTAATATTTACCATAAGAGCTTCCAATATTCCCAATATGCGGATTTTTTGTTAAATAAATAAAAAATTTATAGTACTTACCACGGTCCTCTAGTGAGATGAAGAATTTGATAGAGATTTTGTTTAAGTTATTATTGGGGTAGTGTGAGAAATTGATGTCTGTATTGGATGAGTTCCTTAATTTTTGAGTGATGTTAATATTGCATGTTGACCAAAGGAAAAGAGAACAAGTATTTAAATTTAATAAATTCTTTATAGCGTCTTTGTAACTTGATATACAACCCATAGGTCTCATGCGAGACAAGTTTAAACATATATCAGCAAAAAAGTGAACAAAACAAAAATAAATCACAATCATAAACATTTCTCTGTCGAAATTGTGACTAAACAATAATAGCTAGTGTTATGCTGGTGTCTTTCCAGCTAGAACTTAAGTGTCTGATTTTTCTACCAGACACACTAAGAATTAGATTTTCCTAGTGTATGAAAGATGATTCTAGTATATCCGATGCCACAAATATAACAGACTATTCCGGTGACTTTCCGGCTGTTGTCAGTATATTTGTCTGTCCCAAGATACGGTAATAGCCGGTGACTTTCCGGCTGTTATCCTATTCTGTCCCTAGGAACGCTCCTGATTGTCTCAAAATTGACAATTTCTAGAGCAAAAACAGCGGCTTAAATACCGCTGTTGGTGGCGTGCTGAGTTTGACCTACAGTGACACGCACGGTGACCGTCCCCAGGTCTTCTTTTTTTTTGTTTTTTCTTTAAATAAATGTTTCTAAACTTTGTATGTCTTATTATGTTTAGATTTACTGCTGACATCTAGCGGAGTATTTTATGACTAAAGTTGTAACAATGGTAGCAAACCTTGACATACAGAATATGTACTTTTATGTCATAAAATGTCATTATTGACTGGTTTAACCTGGGGATGATTCCGCCCGTGCTACTGGACCGCCGTAACCCATGATACATGAATCAATCTTTCAGTGTTTTGTCTCAAAAGCATGATTTAATTTTACATGTAAGTTGTCACCATTAACATTAGGTGACACGCTACAAAGAATAGCACCGTAAACCCTGAGCCAGTCCAAATTTTCCTCTATATTAACTTTTAGCACAATGCACAACAAAGCAGCAGTATTAGTAGTATGTCTGGACGACGCTGTTATACACACCACTCTTCATAGTACCCTATATTTTAAGAAGTTATTGTAATTATAAATAAAAGTTAATAAGCCGATGTTGTAGCTGTTCAACCCATTACATTGTACACATGACATGCATACATATATTTTGATTATTAATGAAATTTTACTATGACTGTACAACGCAATAATGTTGCCTACATATATACCCGTATTTTGATTATCAATGAATTTTTTAGTACGACCACATATTATAATCACATTTCCGGCCCATACTATAGTCTGTTCAAGTTCATGACGTTGTAACCATTGTATAAGTGTAGTCATGTATATTAACTCAATGTATTATCAAAAAGATGTGAAATCAATTAATACTGGGTACCATCATTTAATATCGGAGACATAGTTTATGGTAGTAGGCTAATCTAATATTCTTGAATATAAAATATCTAAATGTCGAAAGTAAATGATTAAGTTTTTATACACCAAGATCGATGAATTAGCAAAATACCAGCACTCAAACAGTTGTCCAAAATATGATATCAAATATTACTGGATACTATCAGTTGATGTCGTAGACGTGGTTTGTTGCAGTAGGATAATCAAATGGTTTTTTTGGATATAAAATAATTAAATGTCAATAAACGAATGATTAAATAATTAAGTATTACTTTGTACACATGACATGCATACATATGTTTTGATTATCAATGAATTTTTATTATGACCGTACAACGCAATAATGTTGCCTACATATGCTCCTGTATTTTGATTATCAATGAATTTTTAGCACGACCATATAGTATAACCACGTTTCCGACCAATACTGTAGTCTGTCCAAATTCATGACGTTGTAACAATTGTATAAGTATAGTTATGTATATTGAATCGATGTATTATCAAAAAGATGTGAAATAAATTAATACTGGGTACCATCATTTAATATCGGAGACACAGTTTATGATAGTAGGATAATCTAATATTCTTGAATATGAAATATCTAAATGTCAAAAGTAAATGATTATGTTTTTATACCCCAAGATCTATGAATTAGCAAAATACCAACACTCAAACAATTGTCCAAAATATGATATCAAATATTACTGGATACTATCAGTTGAGGTCGGAGACGTGGTTTATTGCAGTAGGATAATCAAATGTTTTTGGATATAGAATAATTAAATGTCAATAAACGAATGATTAAATAAATAAGTATTACATTGTACACATGACATGCATACATATGTTTTGATTATCAATGAATTTTTACTATGACCGTACAACGCAATAATATTGCCTACATATATACCTGTATTTTGATTATCAATGAGTTTTTAGTACGACCACATAATATAGCCACATTTCCGACCAATACTATAGTCCGTCCAAATTCATGACGTCGTAACAATTGTATAAGTATATGATTAAGTTTTTGTACACCAAGATCGATCGATTAGCAAAATACCAACACTCAAACAATTGTCCGAAATATGATATTAAATACTACTGGATACTATCAGTTGAGGTCGGAGACGTGGTTTGTTGCAGTAGGATAATCAAATGTTTTTTGGCTATAGAATAACTAAATGTCAATACACGAATGATTAGATAAATAAGTATTGGAGTCTGTCCGAGGTGAAACCATAATATACTAAGTTCAAAAAGTGAGCACACCAGTACATCTCAACTTGTCAAGTTAATAAACAAGAAGGCATTGCTATCCGGAACACACACATGTCTTGTTATTATTAATTTTATTATAATTTGCGTTTTGATATTAAGCTAAGTGATATTGTTGTTCTGCTATGCGTAATAGATATACTTTTTGTTCTTAATATTCATGAAACAAACAAAAAGAACAATCAGCAAAAAGTTATAAGTGTTTGTTATAGGATTTAGTATAGATATATTTTATAAACATCACGAAGAAAGGAAAGAAAATGAGAGAAAGTAATAATCTCTGTGTTGTCCCTCCGCAGTAGCATTACCTTAATGTATATGTAATAAAGGTGCAAGAACACTAAAAAGAAAATAAGTTGTGTGAGATAATTTTGTTAGATAATATCACCTCGGACTTACCCCGTAGCTCAATAGTGTGTTGACTTGTTCTTGATCGTGAGGAAGTGCAGTGGTGAGTATCTAGTTGTGTAGTTGTCGCATTGCGTTGCAGTGGTCCGTCCTGATGAATGGATGCTATTGGAGTGATGGTATAGTTGTGGCTCTCGCCACCAGATGTCGCCGCTTGCCATGTTGATCTCGACGAGGAGTTGGTAGTAGCCGTACGTAGTCATAGCTGTACATCATGCGGCGGTGACGGTGGTGGTGATGTGTAGATGGATGGCGAAGTTGGGCAGTAGTAACCTACTATTGAAGTACTGACATCGGCCTAGAGTAGAGGTGTGTGTGTCATGGATGCTCAGTAGTTACCTACTATTGAAGTACTGACGTCGGCATGGCCAAGTGGTGTAGATGGCAGGGATGCTCAGTAGTTACCTACTATTGATGTACTGACGTCGGCCATGAGTTTTCCTACTATTGTAGAGTTGATATTGGTTAGGATCCTGTTGTGGCATCGTCGAACACGTTGGTCCTACTATTGTAGAGTGTTGCTGAAGTCGTGTTGACGTCCTCCAAAACGCTGAATAATGGTGGTGCGCCCGACATGCCCTGGTTTTTTGGTTACAGGGTCTCTTATTCAGGTTGACAGCAGTGGTTGGCTAGTAATGACTAGAACATGGTTATGTAAATATATATGCAGATATATTTGTTAAGCGGTTGATAAATTGATAAGTTTTTTTTTTTTTTTTTTTTAAATGTTTTTGTTAAGTCGCCTTAAGTTTTTTAATGTTATTAAGGACTTTTAGGCACTGTCAATATCTCGTTCTGCTACAGTTTTTCATTACCTTTTTTATATGTTGTCATATTCTCGTGCTATTGTCAATCTGGCTATTGTGAAACCATGATCAATGTGTATCATGTCAAAAATATCCATGTAACCGTTCATTAATTCTCTAATCAGTGTCACGACATTATTCTAATAATAGTTAAGTAATGTTGAAGTCATTGTCCTTATGTAATGAAAATATATCATGCACCGAAGTATCTCATGCATTAAGGCCTTATTTGTTCACTGTTCTGTTCTGTCATTGTTATAATGCATCATAAGCAATTGTCAATAATTTAGCCCTCTATCAAATCATCGTCAATCAGCCTTGTACTAGCATGAATTAGTATTTCTCGCATAGTGGTGTTTAAGTCCATAATTACCTTGTCCAAGGCTGCCACTTGAGCTGCATTTGGGTTTTCTCCTCCATCCACCAATTCCGCTGGCAATTCCGCGAATTCTACTGGGTGACCATGTCCAATCATGAGTTGCGCCCTCTCCACCAAGTTTTGCCATGTATGGACCACGTTGACGAGTACTACTAGGATACGCCGCATTCTCACCTTGGGTTGTTGGTGTACGTTTCTTCGGAAGACGCGCCAGGACCTTTCAATTCGTCTTGTCGAGTAGTCAATGACAGAGTCATATTCTTCCATGAAGGCGTCGAAGGTGGATAGGAGGATTCTTGGACGGTTGAAAACTAAGTTCAGTACTGCTGCAGCCATTCTGAGTGATGTCCGTTACCAATGAAGTCTAAGCCTCGAGTGGTTTTTTCTATGTGGTGGCCTCACTTTCGATTTTGCATTTCAGGGTTCACAAGTTGTAAATCACGGGTTTTGAATGTCTTACGCCCTCTAGCGTGTAATTCGAAAGTTATTTTCCCTTTTTTTTCCGTATTAGATCATTTATTAGTCTAATTCCTCTTAGTGTAGACTGCATGATTTTTTTAGCAGTCAGCCAAAACTCCCATATCTCAGAGGTTATTCCAAAATCAAATTTGACTGCGTCTTCTACACTTGTTAAACAGAAACATGTTAGCCCGTATTTTTGAATCAGTCTTGTCCTCAAATTTTGCCATTTTATACCAATGTCTTTCACTTCGTTTTTCAGAGTTTCTATTTCTACTTGAGAATTATGTATTGGTTTAAAGTTTTCTATTTCTTCACATTTGCGTAAACAGTCTTGCGTTATTGTGGACAGGCGGTTTCTCTCTTCAATAAATGTCTCCATACTAGAAATGTTGATGGTGTTCATTATTGATGGTTATTGTCCAATGCTTAATTATGTGTGTATTTGTAGGAAAATTCTATATCACGTTGATATATACTGTAACCCGAGTGATAGCTGTCAATGTTGTGACGTACTGTTGCTTCGTTAGTTGTTCATGTAACGTATACTGGTTGACTCCCCCTTACGCACTGTACCCTGTCAGATGTTTTCGAGTTTTTGTGTGCTGCAAACGCTTTTATGTGACGCACTATTGATTTTGTATGGATCTTGGCCACTCGGGATTTGAAGTACCTTTGACACACACAAGATAGATGGACGACACAAAGTAGACCCTCTTAGGTATTTTCAGGTTGTGATCTATTTATGTATGCTGTAATCATTATTATTTCCTTGCATATATAGGTATATTGCCTATAGTCAAGCTATGTTACTGTGTTTTGCGGCAATATGAATATGGAGTCAATATACAGCCTTGAGTCGGATTTTTAAAAGTCAGAAATCATCAATATGTTATATGAATGAAATGTGAATATGTTATCGTGAATGAAATTTTGTGATATACTGATGCTAATGGTTAGTGAGGGCATGTCAGTGGTTTGCTCTGGCACCTAATACAAACCACTGGATGCTTCTTACGTGGCTTGCCGTGTGGTTTAAGGCGTTGCCATTGACAGATAGATATCTCTCACCACTGCCTGGATTTGAATCCCGGTGTTATATGAGAGAATGATGCTAGTGACGTGAGGTTATTTGGTGGATTTCACCGGTTTCCCACCAGGTACAACTGCCTAGACACGCCCTAGCCGCAATATGGCAAAAAAACTGGCAAAAAAAAGAAAATTCTAAATTCAAGTCTCAACGTGTTCCTAAGTGGGAGCGAAGGCAGGGTCACGAACTCTACAGTCGGTTTAATAGCTTATTTATCAATTTCATATATGTTAGCCAAGCTTTTTGAACTATTGAAACATATGTTAGGTAGCCCCATGTGTGTAGTCGCTGGGATATCTGTGTGCTTTGATATATTTTTTTCATTGAAAGAATTTCCAAATGAAAAATAAGGATTTCTCCGGTTCCTCCACCAGTTACAACTGCCTAAGACACGCCCTAGCCGCAATTTGGCAGAAAAAAATGACAAAAATAGAAAATTCCTAATTCTGGTCTCAATGTGTTCCTGAGCGAATTGATTATGAGTGGTAAAATGAATAGAGCTATATCGCCCGATTGCAATTTTACTGCCAGCAGCCTTCCCGCAGGGCTTGCGTAGTAATGAATAGAGCTAATTAACATTCTCACATCTCTAGACAATTGTCCGCAATGAGGTGATACGGTGGTAATAACTTATTCGCCATACATGCATGGTTTTATTAATGAAATGCTTAGTAAAATCATAAAATACCAATTAAGATTGTATTTACCTTGTTCATGTTTCAAGTTGGTAAAATCATAATTGGTCCATTAGTAATCAAAACATGCATTTGAAAGGTAGGTTTTGTATCAATGGGTGACGAAAGGTCACATGGAACGTTACGAAAAAGAATGAACAGTGGCCTTATTTGAGATAATTAGATTGCTTGCTTTGGACGTAGGTTTACTTTTAGAGTTTTACTTACATAAGATCCTTCATCCTTTTTCCTCACGTTAAATGTGACTGTCTAGGCCACCACTGAGCAGAATAAGGGACCAAATATAACAGAACCTCTCATAGGTTTGCATACAAACAAGGGGGTGCTTTCAGTCTTTTTCTGTGCTGAATTTCACCATTCAAACAATCATTTTTAGTATCAAATGTTGACGGATGTACTAGAAATTTATCGAATCTAATGCCAAGACTATTTGGGTATCACTTATCACTTAATTTCAAATTTGTTCAGAAGTAATTCCATCTAGAAATTAAAAGAAGCAATTCTTTCTCGTTATCAACAAATAATCTTAATGAAACCTTCTCTGAGCGAACTTCTACGCTCGGAAGGTCAATGAAACAGCGATCTCTTAATTTTGAATATATCTTCAGAAGTTATGCAATCTAGCAGTCCAATGTATTTCTTATCAAAAGACCTTTCAGGCAATACATACTTTATGTAGGCTAAAATTCTAAATAAGTCAAACCCCACAAGCTACCTTAAATAGCTGATCGTTTTCTAAATGAAGCTTAGGGATTTCAAAGCTGGAGGTTAAATTCGGATTTGTTAACTAAACAAGCTAAAGAGATGCCATAGTCATCCAAAAGGCTTACATTATTTTTCTTAAAAATTATTTTCGGCTTTTCCGCTTTTTGGAAACACGAATGAGCATAGAATTTGAAGGGAGTAAACAGAAGAAATATATACTACCCTCCATTTTGATCTTTCCTCTACATTGTGAGAGTTGGGTTGTTTTTTATTGAAACAGAAAGCATGTCAATCAAAGTTTACAAATAATTGTACGTGGTCTTTTACCTCGTTACGTACAAACATATTACACCCTTTTAATACGTGGTATACAAATGAACATTTTCTAAGGAAGAGGCTATTCTTATTTTTTGTAAAAACCAGATTTAATTGTTTTTTCAGTTGTGCTATTACTTGTGGAAGAGTTGCCATTTTATTATCCTTTTTGCTCACATATTTCATACTTGGTAATGATGATTAATGAGCAGACGATTATTGGATTTCTATGACCCCCTAGTAGAATACAGTGTAGATGTCTTTCCGAAGAAAACTCTGTCCCTGATATGCTTCTTAATCTATACTATTATGACACGAGCACATGTTGATGCATTGACACTGCAAAACTGAATTACTCGTCTTCCCGTGGATCAATTTCAGTGCGGTTTAAATCGTTAGAACCGCCACAATCAATTCTACTTATGTCTTAATCATATTTGAAATATGTTGCGAAATGGGCGATTTTGCAACTTTTGCAATTTTTATGCCATATGTTCGGTCAATCGCTACTTGTACTGTGTGGCTATTGCAAAATTATAAAGCTCATATCGAGAGGCTTCCAATATGTTTCCGCGAAGTTTGGTGTGCGCATGCGCCTGTAACAACAACTTATTTTCTTCGCTCCGAATTTTTCACCTTTTCTACACTTCACTACTTATTAATTACCTTGTTTCCGTCCTTTCTACCACTATGATTGCTAACTATGACATAAGGGGTCACATCTGAGTGACTTTCTGAGCAAAGCAAGAAACATACACAGACTTTTGACACAGATCACAACGGCAAGTTCTCAACAGTTCTCCCGCCATATTGTCAACACATACGGTCAGTACCAGATTATCGCTCACCGGCCGCGACCAAGTAAGTCTTTCAATCTGCTTCTGCTTCTGCTTTTGCACAATGAATCTGCTCATCTGCCTTTGTCTAGCTGCCTCTGCTACGGCCTTTATTACTTCGTGCCCTGATTACTCACCACCGGACAGAATAGCAGCACTCACAGTTACAAATGGAGCTGGATCTGCATTCATCAGGCCGAGTCTGTCAAAATCGTTGTTTATGGTTGCCCTGAAGCAAAGAAACCCTTCCTCACACAAGGCTCACAGCTACACAAGCATCTTCTATCTGTCGCTTGTCCTTCTCAGCGAATCATGGGATGTGGAGCTCAACCCTGGTCCAGAAAACAGTACCATCTACCCATGTGGAGTCTGTGAATTACCTGTGACCTTCAGCCAGGACGCAATCTGCTGTGACAGCTGCGATACATGGAGCCACAAACCCTGTATGCAAATGTCCACCTCCGTGTTTGACAACCTTGCAAACTCGAGTGCAGTATGGATCTGCCCGAAGTGTGACAACCCAAACTTTTCAGCTATCCTGTATGATATGCCACTGGTTTCTTCAGACGACAACCATTATAGCATTCTCGCCCATTCAGCATTCACAGATATGTCAAATCCTGGTTCTTTCGCAACGCCATCCAAGTGGTCAAGTTCAAGAAGCCATGGGGGGCATTCACCATCTTCCTCAATCGGCTCGCCACTGGATGCACCATCGCCACAGCACCTCATCTACCAACCTAAAAGGAATAGGATAGTCGACAACTTCAAGGTTGCAGTCCTGAATTGCCGCTCCATCCGCAACAAGGTCACAGAATTTGCTACCTTTGTTGATGTCACCTTACCCGATGTTGTTCTGGGTACCGAATCTTGGCTCACTACAGATATCGGAAACAGTGAAATCTATCCACCTGGCTTCACCGTCTTCCGTCGCGATCGTGTATCTAAGGAGAAGTCAAGGGGTGGAGGTGTCTTCATCCTAGTCAAACAAGATTTCGTCTGTTACGAGATCCAACTGGATAAAAACTGTGAACTCATCTGTGTGAAACTGGATCTGAAGGTTCAGCAAAATGTGACCGTGGGCTGCCTCTATCGACCCTCACAACAATGGCAACATCTTGATAGGCGGAGATTTTAACCTACCGCATACTGACTGGGTTAACTTGAGTGCTACACCAGGAAACTCCTGTATCAGTCAGACCGAGACACTGATACATGCCGTTAATGATCACTCGTTGACCCAAGTCATTGTTTGTGCTACGAGGAAGAACAACCTACTCGACCTATTCTTCACAACAAGACCATCGTTGGTAAACCAGTGTGGCTGTATCCCCCCTCTAGGGGAGGCAGACCACGATATAGTCTTTGTGGACTTAAACACCAGGGCAACGATACCCAAGAAGTCACCCACCACCCGACTCCTATACCACAAAGCAGACTGGGAAGGAATGGCCAAGAACCTCAACGGTTTGACTCTACCGGCTGGCGATATACAGCACAAATGGGATTTCCTAGAATCTACCCTCCAATCTCTAGTAAAGAAATTTGTACCTGCTCGCCAATCTCGACCCAACGATCAGAAACCATGGGTCACCTCAGAGTTGAAGACCCTCTTCCACAAACGTGACCGGGCCATCAAGCGACAGAAACAAACTCTTTCAGAGAAACACAAACAGCAATTCCTTGATCTTCGCCACAAGGCTCAAAAAGAAGAACAGGCAGCGTACAGGACCTACATCGACTCCATATTTGACCTGGACAGCGGATCGAGTACGGCTCCCAGTGACAAATCATCAGTACTGAAACGCTTCTGGTCCTTCATCAAATCAAAGAAAAAAGATTCCTGTGGGGTAGCACCGTTGCGTAAGAATGGTACCCTGGTATCAGACGCAAAGGGTAAAGCTGATATTCTGAATCAGCAATATTCATCCGTCTTTGCCAGCGACGACCCCCAAAGAGCTCCCTTGAAAGGCAAAAGTCCCTTTAAGCAGATGGATAATATATCGATCACAACCGAAGGTGTCCCCAAACTGTTAAAGGGGCTAAACCCCAACAAAGCCAGTGGCCCGGACCAGATCTCCCCGATACTACTAAAGAACATGGCTGACTACCTAGCTCAACCTCTAGCATCTCTTTTCCAAGCCTCACTCGAACAAGGCAAAGTACCACACCAATGGAAAAATGCTCTTGTCACCCCCATCTTCAAGAAGGGTAACAAGCATGATGCTGCTAACTACAGACCAGTGTCCCTTACCTCCGTGTGCTGCAAACTCCTTGAACACATCGTGGCAAAATCAGTAATGGAGCATCTAGACATCAGACAGTCAGCATGGCTTCAGAGCTAAGCCTTCATGTGAGACGTAGCTCGTCACATTCATCGATGGGCTGCAGCGCCACCTAGCTAAGGGTATGCAAATCGACCTGGCAATACTGGATTTTAGCAAAGCGTTCGACGTTGTACCACACAGCAAACTCCTGTACAAGCTGGATTACTATGGCATCCGTGGGCTCCCATTAGAATGGATACGATGTTTCCTGAATGACAGAGTGCAGCGTGTAGCAGTTGATGACAAGGCTTCAGACGAGGCTCCGGTAACATCAGGAGTCCCACAGGGCTCAATTCTGAGTCCGATCCTCTTCCTTGTCTTCATAAACGATATGCCTGAATGCATCAACCTCGAAATGCAGGTTGTTTGCAGACGACAGCATAGTCTACAGGACAATAACATCAGTCGCTGATTCCATCGCTCTCCAAAAAGACCTGGATAGCCTCCATGAATGGGAAGTAACATGGGGTATGTCATTCAACCCCAGTAAATGCAACACCATGAACATCGCCCGGAAAACCAAAGTTGCCCGCACTGACTACACACTTAAAGGCGAGGTCCTGAAGATGTGTTGAATCAGCACCCTACCTCGGAGTTACCATCAGCTCCAATCTTACCTGGAACCATCACATCAAGACCACTGCAGCGAAAGCCAATAAGACCTAAGGCTTCGTCAAAAGAAACTTGAAAGGTGCCAGTAAGAAAGCAAAGATCCTTGCCTACCAGACTCTTGTGCGACCAAAGCTAGAATACTGCTCAACCGTCTGGGCCCCGCATCATCAACAGACGATTAATAGTCTAGAAATGGTCCAGAGACGTGCAGCCAGATTTGTGGAACACAAGTATGGTAGGGAGAGTGTGACAGCCATGCTGCAAAATCTATGCTGGGAGGAGTTAATACAACGGCGCATCCGAGCTCAGATACTTATGCTTTACAAGATAAACAACGCCTTGGTCTGCATCCCGGCTACCCAACTAATCATTGGTCACTACAACACCAGAAGTAGGGCCAGAGGCGGCTTTAGGCAGATAGAGGCATCAACAGACTCCTACAAGTACAGCTTTTTCCCGACTGCTATACGAGCCTGGAATACCCTTCCACAAGACATTACCAGTATTCAATCTCTTGACGGGTTCAGATCTGCTCTCAGTCAGGTGACCCTGAACGTCAGTAGAATCTATTAAGGTAGAATCTATTTTAACCACTTAACAAGCCTAACAAGACTAAAACACTGACTGTCTGACCTGGTGCATACCAGGGTATCCTTCCCAACAGACCAGCTCTCCAAATATCTTTTCCACTTCTCCTCTACATGCTTCGCTCTAACTAACCACCCTTTATATTAACCCTTAACACCTTTTAGACATGCGCCTGTCACAATACTCAAACCTGAGTGCGACAGTATTTGATGATGATGATGAAGTACAAGTAAAGAATGACGTCACGGATTACAAATTCATAACTTTGTGACTGCAATTGAAGGGGAATGCAGAAATATCATGGAGCTGTGCGAGCATTTACAGCTTTGCTTTGTCATCATAATACTCACGCACCACAGGGGTTGTACCGGATTGCAGTCTTACAACATATAAGATATTAATTCACATTGTCCGCAATCATATACAAATATGGCACTTGGGTAAGTGCAATATCAATTTTTATTGCACGCTGAAAGCGCCTCGTGCAATATCATTTTTCAGCGTGCAATAAAAATTGATATTGCACGAAAACTAAGTGCCATATTTGTTTTATTATATGCCTTGTGTTAATTCAGTAATATCACAATCAAAATACAGTACTATGAATACCTGAAAAAGTCACATGCATTAGCTTCAGAAATGTAATGATTTATTTATTTAATTCAAAAATGTGTTTTCCCAATATCCCCTTCCTCGTCATGATTTTACAAGAAGCCCGAACTCTTTTGAGTTCCTTGTCTCAATTCGTTTCTGTAGGGTTCCTTTTCAAGAGTTCAAGTTGAGAATTGAGCACATGAACCTGACTGCTCTGAGTCTGAGTGTTGGAAAGTAATATTGCACCCCAATATCAAATTTGTAAGGTGGTCATGTGACCATGATCTGACCAATCACAGCAGAGAATGAGCAGTAGGCATATAATAATTACATCTATCATCCTCAGTATTGTTAAATATTTTCAGGTTTCTCTTGGTAATTAAGGATCAGTGTAATAATTGTATTAACCCATCAATGTCTAAGGGTTCCACTGGCTATTTTCGTCCGGATCTTCAATACTTTTGACGATATGTTTCGACTTCACAACATATTTGAAGGAGAGTTGTTGGTATTGTTCTGCTTAACAGTTCCCCTTCAATTTCATTTACAAATATGCCTTCGCTTATAAGATTTCGCCGAAATTGTCAGGCTCTTTTGGCCGCTATAAGCATAATTGAGTTAAGTAAAATATATCTTAGTCTCGCATTCAGGCCACATATTGTTGCGAGAGGATGAAGTTTTTACTATTCTGAGAGTTGGTGTTTCTAACTCTTGATAGAAGCTTCGTTTGAAAGCGTATTGATGTTTATTTCAGTTTCACCTCTAACATCATCCCCTTAACTTTTTGATGCTCAATGATGTCTTTATCTTGGCATTTTAGCTGATATATACTTAAAATATGCGAATTGGTCAAATAAAAGCTGGGCTAAGGAAAAATGAGTCAAAAAGTTCACTCTACGAGTTACTTTGATTGGTAAACACAGGTCAATATATTTCATACCTTACACAGGTTAATAAGAATATAATATATTTTCCAATTTAGCTAACAGAATGTTCACCATTAGTTATACATTGTCTAAGCATGCAATTTCAATATCAACAGCACACAGATGATTTATTTTTAATATAAATGTATTTATTTCGTCAAGAAATGTCTACAGAAAAATAGAAGTGACTCGACAGGTGGCGCCACTTGAACGCGATGCAGAGAGGTCATGCGAAGTCCGTATCCCCTTTCTGATGACGTCATCTATCTATTAATTTCGCGGGTGGTTTTTCGCACAAAATGCTCAATCCTGTTACTTCTGTAAGAAAAAAGCACAATGATATGTTTTAACATTTGCGATTGCCTTAATTAAGCAGTGCGTTCATATCAAAAAGGGTTCTGGAATTCCCTAAGAATGGAAATACCGACATAATGGATTGTCTTATTATAATTGTCTGGATGAAGGTGGTTATAAAACAGAGCTTGTGGAACTGCAATTGTAATCACATAAGAAGCATCAAGTGTTAGAACCCAGATACCAAAAGGTTTATATTGGACCATGTGTCCAGCCTGAGCAATGTATATGTTAATTTCTATCTAAACAATACTTCACACACACACAAGACGACCAGTATGTTTTATACCATTATCTATTTTCATCAAAAATGATTCAACCTCTTTATCATGTACTTATGCGCATGAAATTGTGTGTAACAAATTTCTGCAAAAATGAAATTAATGTCAAATGATATCGTGTTAATTTTGCGCATATAAAATAATGCACTCGGCAGGTAGCTGCCACATTTAATTGCGCAGTTTAATTATTGCGTACTGGTTTAGAGTGCCAAATTACTTCTATTAGAAAAGAGCACAACGATGTTTTGATATTATCTTTTGATATTTCAATATTTTTATTTAAAATGATTCAACCTCTTAATCACGTGTTCATATCCGCATAAAAATGCGTGCAATAGATTTCCGCAAAAATCAAATTACTGTCAATGATACCGGGTTCATTGTGCACAAATGAAATAATGCAGGTAGCTCCCAAATTTAATTGCGCAGTTTAATTATTGCGTACTGGTTTAGAATGACAAGTTCTCGTGTCAGTGTGTTGTACAATACTAGCATAGGGTTTGAATGTCCAAATAATGGTGCGCAGTTTAATAAATGCGGACTCCAGGATTGCGCAAAAAGCGCAGTAATTAAACTGCCGCAATAATAACACGGTAATAGTATTTCCTAGGAGATGCATCAGAGATCGCCTTCAATGGGATCTATCAATGGACACTTACATGCGTCTAGTAGACGTAGGCGTTGTTTGGAGCAGGGTATGCTGCATTTCCGTGTGTTGCATATCTGTTGCCATGGACACCGTAGCTTCCGCCATAGCTGTTACCATGGACACCGTAGCTTCCTCCATAGCTGTTACCACGGACACCGTAGCTTCCACCATAGCTGTTACCGCCGCGGTAACCGTTGTAAGCGTTGCCACGAGGGTAATGCTGCTCTCCCACATACGAATCTAATGTGCGAACATACACTATCTCAAATCTACGATTAAAGCCACGAATTGGCTATAAAATTGGTGTTTTCCACATTCGTTAGATATGTACGTTCAACCACGTTCGTAGGTTGTTGTGCCTTGTCGAAAATTTGATTAGTGTACGGAAATATACGTCAATGTACGACAACATACGACAATGTACAACATATTGCGACAGCATATTCGACAATGTACAACAATATATGTTCGCCAAAAAATACTTCCCTACGACAGAATTTTTGTCGCACCCAAAAGTTTTACATGTAAAACTTTTTTTCAAATTCGCAGCATTGCCTACCAAAACCTAAGACTGACTGCGAACAACCACGATACATCACGACAACACTGGAATAACTACGATTTTTTAATTTGCACCTTGTCGCACCTTAAAATTCGTATGTGGGAGAGCAGCATTAGCGTTACCGTTGTTGTATTCGTACCCTCTCTCGTAGCTGAAAAGAGAAAGTGCAATCGATAAACAATTCTGTAGTAAGACGAGATAAGAGGAAAACACTATAGAGGAAAATAATTTATAATGACTAGATTTGTATCATTTTTTTAGAAATGAAACAAATATCGGAATACTAGGCGGAAGCTGGAGACTTCGAAATCTCTTCGGTGCGAAGCTACTTGGGTATGCATCAGTTTGGTTACGAACCAGTTTGGTTACGAAGTCTCCTGATTTCATTCTATACACATAGTAATTTTTTCTTGTCCGCTTAAAATATCTTATATATTTGAAAACTTAATGCTAAATTAAAATAAGGAAGGCACAATTTTCCGCGGCAAACGTAATGTACAGGGCCAACATGTATATTATAACCAATCAGAATGGAGAATTATATTCAGTCCGACCTCAGGATTTCCATCATGGCCGTCCGGACTATGAGCATTTCAAAACAGCTTCCCATATAAGCGTGGCCTGAGGGCCCCGCCAATAATCAATACATAGCATGGTAAAATAATGGACGACCTACGAGAGACCATACAACATGAACATATATATATATATATATATATATATATATATATATATATATATATATATATATATATATATATATATATATATATATATATATATATAACATGTACGTGTGTTTATTGACTTGCGTGGTAAAAAATAGAACATTTTAAATGTGCGTGCTGAAGACATAGAAAGGACATAGAAAGACCTCAAGTGACTTACTATCTGCCTCCTCTACTTCCTTGATAGTTGTTGTATCCCGGGCCGGTTGCGCTGATCATGGCCACCAGACCAGCCAGAAGAAATGCTACACAGATTGCCTTGTTCATCTTGACTTGTGGAGGTTGTAGTTGCAGTCGCAGCAAAGGTTCTACAGTAGAAGTGATCGGTGATGTCTTTGTGGATATCCTATAGTACTTATATAGCAAGACTCAACATGCCCGCGGCATATCTGGATGCACGTGCAAAGATTTCGCACCAATTCTGTATGACGTCATCGATTGAAACATCGTGTACATTTCACCAGACGCGTTCTGATGTAATGAGGGTCATGGAATTGGGGGAAAAGTCGTATGGTCATGACGTGACGTCATAGAACAATGGAAAACGGCGAAGTGGTCACTCTGACCATACTTTGGAAGGTTTATGGAAAGGAAGTGCATACCGACCTTTTGTCATAACCTGACCCTTCACTTAATTACCCTCTATATTAAAAATACATTTTCAGGAGAAGTCAGTGGTTCCCTGCTGACTCTTCTCCAGTCATTTTAGTGTTGGCCTCGAAATGAGATGAAGAACCAGCTCTTAACATTTGCCAACAAAAGTATGACAGAAGAACAATTTAATAGATAGATGAAAATAGTATACGACTACCTAACTTCAAATGTGTTTTTATATCGTGGCATACGCAAAGGAAATAATATTCGAAAATGTGACCCAATCACGGTCAACGAATGTGGTCAATTAATATTCATGAGCGGCTATAAAACAAGATGGCCAGACGCCAATAGAGGGGTAAAGAGTACTTTATTCCGCAATGTGACAAAATAGAGAATATTTCTTTCGATATAAATATCCTAAACTATTTACGATTTTGATAAAGTTATGGTTGAACAGTTTCATTCAATTGAATAACTTGCAAAAGTTAAAGTTTGGTCAACTACTCTAAGCAGATAACTGTATTCCGATCTACTTATAAATAGCATCATTGGCAAAAGGGAGGCAAAAGTGCGCTTCCCTTACCTCCTTCCTGATTTTAATCTGGACGTGAGCGTGATGATAATGCTAATGTTTAGTGAGGGCATGTCGGTGGTTTGCTCTGGCACCCAATACAAACCACTGGATGCTTCTTACATGGCTTGCCCTAATGGCAGTGTGGTTTAAGGCGTTGCCATTGACAGATAGATGTCTCTCACCACTGCCTGGGTTTAAATCCCGGCGTTATATGAGAGAATGATGATAGTGACGTGAGGTTAAGTGGTGGATTTCTCCGATTTCCCACCAGTTACAACTGCCTAGACACGCCCTAGCCGCAATATGGCAGAAAAACTGACAAAAAAAGAAAATTCCAAATTCAAGTCTCAACATGTTCCTGAGTGGCAGCGAAGGCAGGGTTACGAACTCTACAGCCGGTTTAATAGCTTATTTATCAATTTCATATATGTTAGCCAAGCTTTCTGAACTATTGATACATATGTTAGGTAGCCCCAAGTGTGTGGTCGCAGGGATATATGTGTGGTCGCAGGGATATCTGTGTGCTCTGATTTTTTTTTATTGAAAGAATTTCCAAATGAAAAATAAGGATTTATCCAGGTCCTCCACCAGTTATAACTGCCTAGACACATCCTAGCCGCAATTTGGCAAAAAAACTGACAAAAATAGAAAATTCCAAATTCTGGTCTCAACGTGTTCCTGAGAGGCAGCGCAGGCAGGGTCTGCCCATTCTACAGCCGGTTTAATAACTTATTTATCAATTTCATATATGTTAGCCAAGCTTTCTGAACTATTGATACATAATAGAAAATTCCAAATTCTGGTCTCAACATGTTCCTGAGCGAATTAATTATGAGTGGTAAAATGAATAGAGCTATATCCCCCGATTGCAATTTTACTGCCAGCAGCCTTCCCGCAGGGCATGTGTAGTAATGAATAGAGCTAATTAACATTCTCACATCTCTAGACAATTGTCCGCAATGAGGTGATACGGTGGTAACAACTCATTCTGAATACATGCATGGTTTTATTAATAAAATGCTTAGTAAAATCATAAAATACCAATTAAGATTTTATTAACCGTGTTCATGTTTCAAGTTGATAAAATCATAATTGGTCCATAAGTAATCAAAATCATGCATTTGGAAGATAGGTTTTGTATTGGGTGATGAAAGGTCACATGCAATTTTACGAAAAAGATTGAACAGTGGCCTTATTTTGGACAATTAGTTTGCTTGCTTTGAACGTAGGTTTACTTTCAGAGTTTTACTTACATTAGAGCCTTCATCCTTTTTCCTCACGTTAAATGTAACTGTCTAGGCCACCACTGAACGGAATAAGATACCAAATATGACAGCACATCTCATAGTTTTGCATACAAACCGGGGAGGTCTTTTTGTGCTAAATTTCACCATTCAAACAATTATGTTGGGTATCAAATGTTGACGGATGTACTAGAAATTTAGCATATCTAAAGCTAAGAGTATTTCGGAGGGATGGGTACTACATCTCTCTTAAGTTTGAATTTATTCGGAAGTTGCCCAATCTAGAAGTTGACAAAAGCACTTCGTTCTCGTTTTTCTCGGTCTTCGAGCGAACTTCTACGCTCGGAAGGTCATTGATACAGCGATCTATCAACTTTGAATTATTTCGGAAGTTGTGCAATCTAAAAGTTGAAAAAGTCCCTTTTTACTTGTTTTCAACCAAACTACCTGATTGAAACGATCTCCGAGCGAACGTCTACGCTCGAAAAGCCATTAATACAGCGATAGCTTAATTTTGAATTTGTTCGGAGGTTATGTCATCTAGAAGTTGAAAAAGGTACTTCTTTCGAATTCTCGTTTTCAACAAAACTACCTAAATGAAACGGTCTCCGAGTGAACTTTTACGCTCGGAATGTCATTGATACAGCGATCTTTTAATTTTGAATTTGTTCGGAAGTTATGCAATCTAGCAGTTGAAAAAACACTTTTTGCTCGTTTTCAACAAAACAACCTGAATGAAACGTTCTCCGAGCGAACTTACGTGATACAGCAATGTTCCGTCTCCGTGATGAACTACGTTGAATCCCGCGTGATCTTAGCTTGCATTCAAAAAAGCGCTAAGGAAGAACGACACTCTTTTACATATTTAATAGACTCTACAGAATAAAGAAACACATATCGTCAATAGAAGTAGCGTATCAAGTACATTCCTTCGCATGTTATTCATAATCAGAATACTCGCTTAAGATGGCTTGTAGGGTTAATTTGTGAATACAGGTTCATTTTGAGATTTTTTACGTGTTAAAGCCAACATCCTTTGCATCGATGGTCAGATCAATTGTGAATGTTCAGGCAATCACCAAGGAGACCGAAAGACTGTCTACTGCAAAAATTGCATAGGCTTCAACACAAACAGGAAATGACCCGTTTTTCCACATCGAATTTCACCTAAAAATATTCGCTTCAAACACGCATTTTAGGTATCGAATTATAACGAAATTTGCTTGAGATTTAGCAAAGATATAACTTAGGGTATTTCGGAGGAAAGGCTATCACAGTTTTTCCAATTTTGACTTTATTCAAAGTTATAGACTATGAAAGTTGAAAAATGCACTTTTTTCTCATTTTCAACAAAAGATCTGAAAGAAATGAAATAAGATTTTGAAAGGGGTAAAGAGTAAAAAACAGGAATACCCTTCACTCCATATCAATCTATCCTCAACATTTGTGAAATGTGAACTTCCCGGGTCCATAAATGTGGGTAAGAGCTCTGTTTGAAAACACTTAGTAGTGTTTTCAGTTTTACCAAAAAGATTTTTTATACCCTACTATGAGGGTACTTTTTGTGATGTTTAATGTTTTTCTTATCAGAAGACCTTTCAGGCAATATATCCTTTATATGGGCTAAATTGTTAAATAAGAGCAGGGTACGCAGAGTCAACGAATTAACCCCACTTCATGTACTTCCTTTAAATAGCTCATCGTTTTCAAAATGAACAAAATGGCTTTTAAGTTTGAAGTTTATTTCGGACGTTAATCATATACAAAAAATGTGTGCTAATTAAGCAAGCTGAATAGAAGCCATAGCCATCCTTGGCTTACATTATTTTTTAAAATTAAAAATCAATTTTCGGCTTTTGCGCTTTTTGGAAACGCGAATGAGCATAGAATTTGAAGGGAGTAAATAGAAGAAATATATACTTCCCCCCATTTCGATATTTCCTCTACATTGTGAGAGTTGGTGTTTTTTTTATGTTTTATTGAACCAGAAAGCATGCCAATCACAGTTTACGAATAATTGTATATGGTCTTTTACCTCGTTTATGTACAAATATATTCACTCTTTTAATACGTGGTATAAAGAAGACCATCTTTTAAGGAAGACTCTATTCTTATTTCATTTTTTTTTGTGAAAGCGAGATACTTTTCCGGATTTAATTGATTTTTCATTTGTGCTATTACTTGTGGACGAGTTGTCATTTTATTTTATTATCCTTTTTGCTCACACATTTCGTACTTGGTAATAGTGATTAATAAGCTAATGATTATTCTATGATCCCCTATTAGAAAAGGATGTCTTTCCTAGGAAAACTCTTTCCCTATTATGCTTCTTAATCCATACTAATATGACACTAGCACATGCTGATGCATTGACAATGCAAAAATGAATGGCTCGTCTTTCCCTGGATCAATTTCAATGCGGTTTAAATCGTTAGAACAGCTACAATCAATTATACTTGTCTCTTAATTCTATTTGAAATCTGTTGCGAAATGGGCGATTTTGCAACTTTTGCAATTGTTATGCCATATTTTCGGTCAATCGCTACTCGTACTGTGTGGTTATTGCACAAACATGAAGCTCTTATCAAGGGGCTTTCATTATGCTTCGGCGAAGTGCAAGTAAAGAATGACGTCACGGATAACAAATTCGTAACTTTGTGACTGCATTTGAGGGGAATGCAGAAATATCATCGAGCTGCTCGAGCATTTAAAGCTTAAGCTTAGCTTTGTTATCATATTAATCATACCCCATAAGTGATGTACCGGATTGCAGTCGTACAACATATGAGATATTGTTTCAAATTGTCCGCAATCGTTACATTTATCATCCTCAGTAATGTTAAATATTTTCAGTTTTCTCTTGGTAACTAAGGATCTGTGTAATAACTATATTAACCCATCAATGCCTTAGACTTCCTCTGGCTATTTTCTTCTGGATATTCAATACTTTTGACGATAATTTGGAATTAAGAACAACTTCACAATATATTTGAAGGAGAGTTGTTGGTATTGTTCTGCTTAACAGTTCCCCTTCAAATTTCATTCAAAAATATGCCTTGGATTCTAAGATTTCGCCGAAGTTGTCAGGCTGTTTTGGCCGCTATAAGCATAATTGAGTTAAGTGAAAATATCTTAGTCTCGCATTTAGGCCATACTGCATGTTGTTGCAAGGGTATATAGTTTTTGCCATTCTGAGAGTTGTTGCTCCTTAGTTCATAATTCTTGGTAGAAGCTTCGTTTGAAATCATGTCGATGTTTATTTCAGTTTTTACCTCTTACATCCTACCCTGAGCTGGGAGGGTACTTTTTGATGATCAATGAATTCCTTATCTTGGCCCTTTAGCTAATATATACTTAATATATGCTAAATGGTCAAATAAAAGCTGGGCTAACAAATAAATTAGTCAAAAGTTAACTTTAATTGGTAAACACAGGTCAATATTTCCTAACTTACACAGTTTAATTAAAATAAAACTAAAAGAATGCTTACCATTAGTTAAATTGTCTAAGCATGCGATCTCAATATCAAGAATTTTTGTTCCTCAGTTGTCTCTTGGTAATTAAGTATCTGTGTAATATTTTAAAGTGAAAATGTATTAGTCTCGTATTCAGGCCACATTTTGTTGCGAGGGGATAAACTTTTTGCCATTCTGGGATCCTTGGACCATATAGACCATTGATAGAAGCTTCGTTTGAAATCGTATTAATATTCATTTCAGTTTTTACCTCTAACATCCTACCCTCAACCTTTTGATGCTCAATGATTTCTTCATCTTGGCCTCTTAGCTAATATATATCCAATGTATGCTCAATGGTCAAATAAAAGCTGGGCTAAGGAAAAATTAAGTCAAAAAGTTAACTTTGACTGGTAAGCAGTTATCACAGGTCAATATTTCCCACCTTACCCACGTTAATCTAAATAAAACTAACATAATGTTTATCATTAGTTATACATTGTCTAAGCATGCAATCTCAATATCAACAGCACACAGAGGATTTATTTTTAATATAAATGTATTTATTTCGTCAAGAAATGTCTACAGAAAAATAGAAGTGACTCGACAGGTGGTGCCACTTGAAAGCGGTCTGAGCCCGCCATGATGCAGAGGTCATGCGCAGTCCGTATCCCCTTTCTGATGACGTCATCTATCTTTTAATTTCGCTGGTGGTTCCTTCGCACAAAATGCTCAATCCTGTTATTTCTGTAAAAAAAAGCACAATGATATGTTTTAATATTTGCGATCGCCTTGATTATCCAGTGCGTTCATACCAAACAGGGTTCTGGAATTCCCTAAGAATGGAAATACCGAAATTACGGATTGTCTGATTGGCTGAATGAATGTCGTTTAATATAAAACAGAACTTGTGGAACTACAATTGTAATCACATAAGAAGTACCAAGTGTAAGAACTCAAATACCAAAGGGTTTATATTGGACCACATGTCCAGCCTGTGCAATGTATAGGTTAATTTCTATCTAGACAATACCTCATACACACACGACGAACAGTGTTTTAAACCATTATCTAGTTGTATTTTAAATGATTCAACCTATTTATTACGCGTACATATCCGCATGAAAATGTGTGTAATAAATATCTGCAAAAATGAAATTACTGTCTATGATACCGTGTTATTTGTGCGCATATAAAATAATGCACTCGCCAGGTAGCTGCAAAATTTAATTGCGCAGTTTAATTATTGCGTACTTGCGTTCTCGTGCCAGTGTGTTGTACAGTACTAGTATAGGCTTTGAATGTCCAAATAATAGTGCGCAGCTTAATAAATGCGGACTCCAGGGTTGTGCCAAATGCGCATTAATTAAACTGCCGCAATAATAACACGGTAGCAGCACTTTCTAGGAGATGCATCAGAGACCGCCTTCAATGGTATGTATCAATGGACACTTACATGCGTCTAGTAGACGTAGGCGTTGTTTGGAGCAGGGTATGCTACGTTTCCGTGTGTTGCATATCTGTTGCCATGGACACCGTAGCTTCCACCATAGCTGTTACCACGGACACCGTAGCTTCCACCATAGCTGTTACCATGGACACCGTAGCTTCCACCATAGCTGTTACCGCCGCGGTGACCGTTGTAGGCGTTGCCACGGGGGTAGGCGTTACCGTTGTTGTATTCGTACCCTCTCTCGTAGCTGAAAAATTGGGGCAATCGATAAACAATGCTGTAGTAAGACGAGATAAGATAAAAGAAAATTCACCCGTAGTTGAACAAGTACGGCTGTTGATGCAAAGCATCAATAGTCAAAAGGCGGGGCCAAGTTATTTATGAACTTGTGAGGGAACCGGATGTATAATGAACATTTGCACTATAGAGGAAAATAATTTATAATGACTAGATTTGTATCATTTTTGTAGAAATGAAACAAATATCGGAATTCTAGGCGCAAGCTGGAGACTTCGAAATATCTTGGGTGCGAAGCTATTTGGGTACGTATCAGTTTGGTTACGAACCAGTTTGGTTACGAAGTCTCCTGATTTCATTCTATACACATAGTAATTTTTTCTTTGGTAATTTTCCTTCCTATACTGAAAGATATACTTTATGTCCGCTTAAAATATTTTATATATTTGAAAACTGAATGCTAAATTAAAATAAGGAAGGCACAATTTTCCGCGGCAAACGTAATGTACAGGGCCAACATTTATATTATAACCAATCAGAATAGAGAATTATATTCAGTCCGACCTCAGAATTTCCAACATGGCCGTCCGGACTATGAGCATTTCAGAACAGCTTCCCATATAGGCGTGGCCTGAGGGCCCCGCCAATAATCAATACATACTGCATGGTTAAATAATGGACGACCTACGAGAGACCATACAACATGAACATATATATATATATATATATATATATATATATATATATATATATATATATATATATATATATATATATATATATATATATATATATATATATATATATATATATATATATATAACATGTACGTGTGTTTATTGACTTGCGTGGTAAAAAAATAGAACATCTTAAATGTGCGTGCTGAAGACATAGAAAGGACATAGAAAGACCTCAAGTGACTTACTATCTGCCTCCTCTACTTCCTTGATAGTTGTTGTATCCCGGGCCGGTTGCGCTGATCAT
>OZ012687.1:36165049-36235490 GCA_963942565.1 Maea johnstoni
AGGGTATATCAGTTGCTCACCGACTGTTTTCAGTACCCAAAGCCACACGAAAGATCTGCTGGCTTCGAATCCAGGTTATTTTCGTTTAAAATATAAGTAGACCATATGGTAGAGCACATAAACAATCTATTGAATTTATCGGCTTTCTCCTGGTAGGAGGAATTCGCAAATAATTAGCTGAGCCAACTATTTGAAAATGGCGGTGTGCGAAAATTAGCATACACAAATTCAAAGCTGCACATTTTATACTGCACATAGATAAACATTTTCTGGAATTCGGGCAACATACATGAATGACTTAGATATAATTTGAACCACGCATATGGGGCAAATTGGTGAGACACTGCAACTAGTCAAAGCACAATGCATTTTTGAGGTAATGTGGAACACATCTGGATGTGTTTCGTTATTTTTGGCGAAATGCCGAGACTTGCACTTTATTTGAAAATGAGAGTTTACTTCATGATCATTCATGTCTTTCTTAAGGTGCAAGGGGATCTGCACGATGAGTATTTTAAAAACATTTTTAAATGTTCCCATTAGCCTCGAAACTACTAACAGCACGTGGTTTACATAGTAAATGCTGATTTTCAGGTCCTGCCAGAATCCAAGGTGCCTGTGACATGACCTTGCACCTAGAGGGGGTTCATATCTGTCATATTCTGAAATACTGGCCTTGAAGACTGTATCGTTATTCAATTTCAGTCAAGAAATGAGATGAAAACTTTGGTCGAAATGGTCTATCTCGAAGGTATCTGTATGGTCAATGCAGACAGCCATGTCGTTCAGAACTGATTTAACATAAAGCAGGTAGGTGGAGGGAGTCAGGGAGATGTGTAGCGGTGAAACAGGGAGGTGGAAGGACAGGAGTAGTGGCGGGACAGGGAGGTGGAAGGAGAGGGGAAGCGGCGGGACGGGGAGGGGGAGGAGATGGGTAGTGGTGGAGCAGAATGTCAGGGCGGTGGAAGGAGAGGGAAGGGGTAGGGGAGGAGTGGTGGTGGGACGGGGAGGTGGAAGGAGAGGGGAAGCGGCGGGACGGGGAGGGGGAGGAGAGGGGTAGTGGTGGAGCAGAATGTCAGGGAGGTGGTAGGAGAGGGAAGGGGTAGGGGAGGAGTGGTGGTGGGACGGGGAGGTGGAAGGAGAGGGGAAGCGGCGGGACGGGGAGGGGGAGGAGAGGGGTAGGGGTGGAGCAGAATGTCAGGGAGGTGGAAGGAGAGGGAAGGGGTAGGGGAGGAGTGGTGGTGGGACGGGGAGGTGGAAGGAGAGGGGAAGCGGCGGGACGGGGAGGGGGAGGAGAGGGGTAGTGGTGGAGCAGAATGTCAGGGAGGTGGAAGGAGAGGGAAGGGGTAAGGGAGGAGTGGTGGTGGGACGGGGAGGTGGAAGGAGAGGGGAAGCGGCGGGACGGGGAGGGGGAGGAGAGGGGTAGTGGTGGAGCAGAATGTCAGGGAGGTGGAAGGAGAGGGAAGGGGAAGAGTGGTGGTGGGACGGGGAGGTGGAAGGAGAGGGAAGGGGAAGAGTGGTGGTGGGACGGGGAGGTGGAAGGAGAGGGGCAGCAGTGTGAGGAGATGTATGGAGTGGTATAGTGGTGGGATGAGGAGGTGGAAGGGGAAGGGGAGTGAGGCAGGCAGGCATATGGGCGAGGTAAGAAGAGGAAGAAAAAGGAAGTGGGTATGGGAGAGGTAGGGGTAAGAGAAAGGGTATGCTAAAAATGGGCCACCGCGAAAAAAATACTTTAGGAGCTATCATTAAGTTGCTCCTTCCCAAACCACACAATGAGATGGTGCAATGGAACCACTGAGTGTGTATTTGTTATTTAAACGCGTGGAACCCTCAAGTGTGGGAAAAGAGGTAAGCAAGTTAAAAAGCTGGACCCGCTTTATACAACTTGAGGCACATCAATGATATGCTTTAGGAATGGAGGGGTGATGAAATGTTTGTCAATGTTTAGGATGATAATAATAAACTTTAAATGGAAAGCTCTGATGATTTTGTAAGCACACATTTATTGCCAGTATTCTCAAAGCGGCATTAGTAAAGTATATCTGACCTAATCGCTTATATTAGGCTTTTCTCTCGCTTTTTCGCAAAAATGAAAATGACAGTGAGTAAGACCCATAAATAGACATCATGTGATTCGAAATCTTGGCCGACGTCATGCCTGCGTCGCCAGGGAGCAAAGACAAGACAGTCTTGTTGCTCACACTCCTCAATCCCAGCCTGCATCGTTTGGTATAGTAGGATACAGACGTGAAGCTTCTTATAGAAGGGAGCAGGGAAGATGAGCTGTGTTAGAAAGTAACAGGACGAACTACAAAGTTTTGCACTGGTAGATGTCGCAGGTCAGTAAAAGAAAATACTATTAAAATGTAATTGAGCCGACTACAATGCAAACGAGTGGAAGAGAGAGAGAGAGAGAGAGAGAGAGAGAGAGAGAGAGAGAGAGAGAGAGAGAGAGAGAGAGAGAGAGAATGAAAATACTTAGCTATCATGGGCAAGTATTATTAAATTTACAGAGCAAGAATATATCAAAAAATTAAAAAAATCTAATTGTTTTTTTACAATTTTTTGGTGTGACATAATGCGTCCTGGCAAGTGGGTATCACTCCAACAAAGGGATTTCCCCCTTTTGTTGCCACAACAATAGGGAAACAAAGGCAGCGTCATTGTCTTTTCATGTCATAAAAGAGCAAAAAAAGTACCCTTTCCCTCATAGCTCTGTAGCAAAAAAATTAACTCGAAACACCCCCAATTTTATTTCGCCTATAGAATGCAGATTTACGGGGCAAGAACATATCAAAAGATAAAAAAAATTCTCTGGACTAAACTTTTTTTTACAATTCATTATGTGCGATAAATTGCCCTATATTTGCGTCCATTTTTGAAAAAAAGTGATAATTGTAGACTCAACCCCTCCAATTTAATCTTAGGTTATGCAAAAGAAAGTTGGTTTGAAATGCTGTTTGCTCAAGCAGAAGAGGGACCTACTCCATTACCTGCATGCAAATTTACACTGAAGATCTGCACTTTCTTTTTCTTTGGACAAACAACCCACAAGGAGCTACAGGGCGTGTTTTTCAACACATTCATGCCAGTGAGCCTGTTGGTCGAAAACTAATGACAACTGTATGAGAACCGAAAATGAATGAAATAATATTTCTTTTCCAAGCCCTATTATTGTACGGCCGAACCTAAGTTTATTTTGGTCACATATAACATCATTCTAATTTTTTAAACATTGAAATCTACTGCATCAAATAATTTGGAGTGGTTAAAAATCAAATATGAGAACAGTGTTGCGTGCGCATCCTAAGCAAATAGTAGTAGGTCACTCGCAATGTCAAACAACCTGGAGTGTAATAGTCAAACAACGTTTGGTTTACTGTTGCATAAAACAGACGCGGGTGACTGACAGTGGCAACACTAGATGGCAGCACCAACCTAATACACACGTGTGCCCTTTTGGAAATTTGAGAAAAACAACAACTCGATATTCCAGTTTTATTGACGTATGATGTATTTTACATTACTCTGCACAGGCATACCACAATAGTGACTAGTGAGGCATTCGTTAACTCGAGTATGGAGTGATGAAGGGCGTCCTACGACAGGGCAGATAATGCAAATGGCGACCGAATCAGTGATTATACTACACTTGGTCACTTCAGGCATGAATTGTATAGAGATGGCAGCATAATATTAGTTTATTTTGTGGTATGCCTCAAGGTATGGTTACACAAAAACCCGTAATTACTTTCAAAAATCTTAGTGGTGCATAGTGAGCTCGTCAATTAAAAAGATTTGGATGATGTCATTTTCCCTTTATTTTGATAAATATTTTCTTTTGTTTTGCACTATCAAGAAGTTTAATGTTATGGTTTTTCAGACATGTTGAGTGTCTACGTGCCCTGCACCTATGTATTAAATGGAACCTCTGATATAATGCGTGATAACGGACATACATGTATAAGCTACATTCTATGGATGTCGGATTACACTCTTTAAGCTCCCACTGAAGCACCTTAAACCTTGAATTAAGATACTAGTAGTGTGGTTGCTCATCTAAGCTTAAACCTAACTTAGTGTGAGAACGAGGCTATATGAGATATGGCCTACAGATTCTGTCATAACATCCATTACCTGGTAATAATATGGAGCTTCCAGCCAAGGCTATTGAAGTTGAACGGATTGTTTCTTTTAAATAGGTTCTCTTAAAAAACAACACATTTTTTTTTTATAAAATTGATGTTTAAACCAGCGACAAATAGCGCACATGCTCTTTTTCTGTTGTACCCTCTTGTACGAAACATATGGGAAAACATTTCTAAAGTAGAGACTGAAATAATTCTCTTTCTTAATTTTAGTTTCGATTGATTGGACGCAATTACTTTTTTTTGTAAGTAAAATTGCCATTTGAAATGACTTTTATTTCTGATCTGTTAAAGTCATGAAATTACACCCTGCTCGGCGGGTATATTTGTAATGCTTAATGCGTTCCCCAATACAAGTTATTTTATGCTAACTAGTGAAGTAAACGCAGGGAAGAGGGATAATAAAAGAATTAACCGCGCAAGTTTTGGAAGTAGAGTAAGCATCTGCTTAAGCAACTGGTAAAATGGAAGCAATTTATTGAGGACCTGATAATTTGCTTGTCGCAGACGTTCGCGTATTGTTTTGCTTGTCGCACTGTGTGACATTACCAGGTGGGAGTTCTTTAGTTGCGATATTTTCGGTGTTTGGCATTTGTTTATTTTCGTCTCTCCTTTTCGATTTTTCTAAAGCATTGTGAGTAACTCGCAGTCTTAATTGAAAGGTTGGCACAGAGACATGTAGAATTATGTGTTTTGGAAGTCCCAAGTTGGCATAACATATATGACGTTGTGTTTGCTAAGTTTTTTTTGTAAAAGTGGCCTATCAAATAATGTGATAGCAAGGACTTGCAGTTGCGGGTACGCAACTTTTATATTTTACCACTGTGGGAGTGTGGTCGATATTATGAAACAAATATGACATCCCAGTGAGGGTAACATGATGGGGAAAGTTAGGGGGTCAAAAGGGGGGCTAAGAATCTGTTATGTGGCACATTCAATAAAAAAAATACTTAATGGTAGCAACAACCTTGCTTTCTCTATATGTATTCTCTAGAAAATATCATAACTTCTAAATATTCTTAACATAAATGAACGTTTTTAGCAAATTTTTTAGATTTTTTTTAGATTTGCGTCACTTATTCTTTGCGAATTAAGGGTACTGCTGCCCTATATCCTGTCATATATTCTTATTTAAGTTATTTTGATTGATTAAAGACCTAAACATCATAATCCCAAACTATTTTGCCACTCTAAAGTCAGGTTTTATAGGCCATATATGATTGGAAGGCGAGCCAAAGTGTAGGTGGCGCCACCTGCCACCAGGGGGCAGTGTCTGGTGCGACGCCTCCATATCTGAAAATGTTCGGAATAGTTATATGTACCACCATACCAAGTTTCACGCTTTTAATACAAAGTGCACGATTTGACCAAAATACGTCTCAAATCCGCCTGACTATAAGCCCTTCTGGCGGGTATACTTGTATTTCTTAATGCGTTCCCAAATAAAAGTTCTTACATGCAATATATACTTTGTAAAGGATAACCAGTGAAGTAAAAGCAGTGCAGATGAAAAAAAAAAAGAATTATGCATAAAGTTGTTGAATTAAAATTCAGCGGCATTGAAATTTTCCCCATTTTACTAAAAAAATGTATTCAACTAAATTTTAGCGTATTGCGATAAGCCAACAATATATTGTACAGTATCAATTCCTGAAGTACTAAGATGATCTTTTGACTAGTGACGCAAATAGACAGCGGATCTACCACTTCCATTAAGTCTGTGTGGAAAACGAAAGAGGAATTCTTTCATAAGCTCTGGCTCCATTACTAGTCAAGATTCATCTTAGACTGAAAAAAAAGTTATGATAAAATGTATTTCCCTTAATTCTATAAGCCAGCCCGGTTAGTTATCTATATGCGTAGCAGAATAGCCGCCATTGGTTTCCTTGTTGTACCACAAAACGGCCTCTAGAACAAACTGACGTCATAGAAAACAACAATCACACCATAGCCATAAAAACTCTGACCGTGAATGACGTCATAACACGGCCACAATGGAACGTCATCTCCATGCCGACGGGTAGTTGCCAAGACCCACTGTTGGTATTGACAGCACGTTTTGCGTTATTGTGAATTTGGATTCATCTAAATCGCATATTTGACACAAAAATGGGGTGTAAAAACTCCAAAGTGACACCTCTCAGAACACCTACACCACCCCCTGATTTTCGCAGGGTATCTGAGAGGCGTAGCGGCGGATTCAGCCGTGTGCACGAACCACGGTGTTTGGCGCGGGTTGCGGAGGATCTGAATTTGTTGAATGTGGATGAATCTGACGATGACAGCTTCGGTGCAGAAGCAATAAGACGGTACCTCGGTGATGACGAGGGAAGACGGGGCACACCGAACCATCGTAGACCATCGGTTCCCAGGGTAAGAATGATTATTCTTAACAAATTTAAGTTCGCGTTAAGTTATATTTTGCCAAATTTCCCACGAGTAAAATATATATAAACCGTGCAAAAGGACTGGAACAAATTGACTTTATGCCAGTGCAGACGCAAACGGAGTGGCGGATTTTAATGGGGGAATGGAAGGCAGTAAATGTAATTGTAAGTCATTGACTGTACTATTCATGTACAAAATCAACATATATATCAATATATAGTACATTATTTCTTCAAATCATGGCAACGCAAAATCAATGTAACATAAAAGATAGAATACAATCCAGAAAGACTCAATTTAAAGAGGTGAGTGCAGAGATGATAGAAGGGCGGCTATTTTTTAGCAAAAAATCGTGCACTTAGGTGTACAAGCATGAAACTTGGTTCAACAATGATTTAAGGAATGCTTATAAGAATCGGAAGAGGACACAAGCTGTAGGTCAACGTTATGATCCATTTTTGGGCCATTTTAGGTCAAAATGGACATTTTTTGTGATTTTGCATACTGAGTATTAAAAAAAATATTGACCTGGGTAGAAGCACGAAACTTGGTATAATTATGATTTAAGGAATGCTTATAGACATTGGAAGGATACACGCGCTGTTGATCATTGCTATGACATATTCTTGGGCCATTTTAGGCCAAAAAAGGACATTTTTGGTATTTTTGCAGGTAAAGACTTTCATTGATCTTGTTAGAAGCATGCGACTTGGTACAACTATGGTTTAACGAATGTTTATAGGAATTCGAAGGGGACACAGGTTGTTGGTCACCACCATGACCTATTTTTTATACATTTTAGGCCAAAATTGGGCAAAAACGTACATTTCAATGTTTAACACTTAAACAGATTTATTTATTTTGGGTTGAAGCATGAAACTTTGTACAATTATGGTTTAGCGAATTCTTATAGAAATTTGAAGGGAACACAGGCTGTAGGTCATCCATTTGACCTATTTTTAGGCCATTTCACAGACATTTCAAAGAAAAACATTCATATATTTGTGGGATGCATCAAGTCTGCAACATACATTTCCTTATGGATATGAATACAGATAGATTAAGTATCATGTATGTCATATGTAACCTAAATATCACATTTTTGGGGTTAAATGAGGCAAAAATGTCCAAAAGCTAGCACTTCTTAAAATGAATTACACAGATTGAGTTAAATGATAGACTAAAAATAAAACCTTCAATGTGAGTACTCAGTTAGGTTTCACTTTCTTTAGATAATTAGATAATAGTCCCTGACTGCATATTTTAGTTACCATTCAACATTATATTTGAGAAATGAACAATGCCATTCATTGACTATGAATGGCATAATTATGCTTCAAAGCAGTAATAGAAAAGTTCTCTTCCATGGTTGATGAGTTCAGGGTGAAACATGTAATAATATAATTTCAAAAAAGAGAGGGGTGGGGTGGAGCGATATTCAGGTCTAACTGTTTACCATTTCACATCTTTTAAAACTGGATTTTTTAGAGTAAGAATGCACGCTTTTGGCATGTATCCTCTTTACTCAGAGAACAGTGTCCTCCACATTCACAAAGACCTGTGCATTTGAGACTACCTTTATAACATTTACACTGACACTTGCATGATTTTGTACACTTGCGGTATAAGAGTTCATAATTTATGTCCGATCTGTCCAGAAAGGTTTTCCATATCAAGTCGTTTTTTTTCCTGCCCCACTTTGCAGGACTTGAGGGCTCTGGGTCCCTCTGTGTTGCTTGTCCCTAAATATGTCCTCCCTAGTATGTAGCACCTAGAATGTGTTGCACAAGGGCTGCCTGTGATGGGAGAATGCTCTCCAAACAAAGAGACTTCCAGGAGAAAAGGTATTGAGTTGCAGAATGTGTTCCACTAAAATGGAGCAATTCAATACATTGAACATTTTCTAAAGGCCTATTCCATTTCTATTCTACAAAAGATGTCAATTTCGATAGGTCCCACACGTTTACAGGTCCAGCATTGTTTTCCAATATCGTAGATGTTCAACACATACAGACAATATTGTATGGAAGTTCTAATTCTCTTCTTCAGCTTATTCAGCGTGTCAGACCACCAACTCCAGGATTAGTCCTCAGCTATCCTGTCAGTTCCTCAGAGAACTCCCCTGCGAGTTCCCCAAGTTGGGGATCGCCTAGGAGCTCCCTTTCGAGCTCCCCTGAACCCGGCTACGGATCCACCTGTCAGACAGGCGTTCTACCACCGCGCAGCAGCACCCCACACCCCGACATGCCTGGGGTGGAGTGGTTCCCCCGACAGGAGGGTTCCGAGATGACTCGGCTTCCGGCTGACATCTCCAGAGTGCTGGCGCCACGCCCATCACGTGCGAACACCACCGCTGATGACGATGACGAACCGTCCATCACCGAGCTCTGTGTAAGTTTAATACACCCAGGAATGTGCATATTGAAATATCCAAGGTCCCTTGGCGCTCCAATGTTGAGCTACAACCCAGGACAAAATGGATATTTTCTTATGGGAAAACTCCTTTTTAGCGCAAGCTATGCAAGAAAGTTTACCAATGCTTTTTATGAGCATATTTTCAAAGATTATTGAGTGGAAAAAAAGTAAAATTGAATTTTGCTAATCATCGTGCAATGATAACTAGTGTACTTGGAAACTCTTAAATTAGGCTCGATGACTTGTGTTTTTTTGACGTTGATGACAGGGAAGTCCTTCATGTTTCACAGCTTCAAACAGTAACACTAGGCAAACTCGTTCAGAAATGTGTAGTTATACATAACACATATACGTCATTCATATTTTGTAGATCCGCAACCAGAACATCAGGCGAGCTAAGATGTTTCAGGCGAACTCGGCCCTCGGGGTTGAGGGGAGCTCTGCAGGTAAACACACTTAATTTTTGATAACATAAGCTTTTCTTTTCTTTAAACTCGCTCAAAGTCATTTACAGACATGGCAAAAATGGTGTAGAAAGAGGCAAAATGTCCAGAAACCGCATGTCCAATGTGGTAAGCTTAGATCGATAGCAAGTGTGTACATTGAATTCTGAGCGATGCACTCTGACATAAAAAGATGCACCTTAAGCCTTAACCGATGCATGTGCATCGATGTACACAGGCTTGGATCCGCACCAGTAGTAGCATACCCAAACGACGTACATGTACATGTACTATACAGGTCTTGTTGGGATTGTCTTTTTTATGTTTCTGTCGCTTACCTAAGAAACTATTTGGGTCTATATTTTTGTTCATGGCGTAATTGTCTTTGAATATACGTTCCTGTCTTTTGCCTGTCTGATTTTGTAGCATTGGAAGAGGGGGAATCCGCAGAAAATATGACGAAGGTCAATTTGTCCATAGGACTAATGATTTTGACCCATGTTAGATCAGTAGATATTTTATGGATTTATAAACAAAAATCCTGTATGAATAACATCATCATTATTTTCAGGACGAACAGGAAGTGGCACCAACATCCGTGCACCCACCAGACGACAAGTTCGGTGGGCGGAGCTTCCTAACATCTCTGACTAGGCTGATTAGGACGGACCCGGATCTTGACCCCAGCAACGGACAAGGACTTACGGATTTTGCCAAAAAAAATGCCTCAACCGAACACTGCGTTTATTTGCACTTTGTTAAACTCCATTCCTGGGCTCCCATCCAACATGTTTAAATTATTTTTCAGTTTTTTAACAGTTTTTTCCTTGTTCTATGCACAGTCTTGTGATGTTGCAACTACGCGTGGAGCCCTCCAAGCCGTGCACGTGCGTGGCCGTCAGAGAACCGCCACGTGTGACGTCACTGCTCGTGGGCGACCATGCCCCTCGCGCGAGCGATTGTCACCCTCCCGTTGTCAAGGAAATGTATTAACCCCTTCCCGTTGTTAGGGAAGATCACTGTGGCATCAATGCTCATGATAAAGGAACGAGAGAGGTTTACAATATTATTCTAACCATGACTATTATCAAATGAGGGCCAAGAGCTTTCTAGGGTGGTGTAAGAAATCCTATACCGCTGTAAATCACTAGAACACTTACAACTGAGTAAGGTTCTGGCTGAAATATGTCTTTGTAGGATTATGATACCTCGCAAGAAAATGCTTGGCCCTCGTTTGATAATAGCCATGGTCAAATAGTATTGGGAACCTTCCTCGTTTAATTTCATGGGCATTGATGTCAAAGTGATCTTCCTTGACAACGGGAGGGGGTTCACGCCATCGCCTAGGTGGTTAATGATTCTCCTTGACAACGGGAGGGTGACAGTCGCTCGCGCGAGGAGCATGGTCGCCCACGCGCAGTGACGTCACACGTGACGGTTCCCTGGCGACCACGGACGTGCACGGCTTGGAGGACCCCACGCGTGGTTGTAATTTCAGAAGACCGTGTCTAAAACACGGAAAACTGTTCATATTCGAACACTTCAATAATGTCTCGTATTTTAATTCGGTAGGATAGATTAAATGTGCCATCTATGTGTTACGGCTAGCCTGATAGAATCGCCCTTTAAAGCAGAGTGGTCCTCAGATTTCGTCTTTGGGTCACGATGCTTTCTAGGGAGATATAAAACCACAACCTTTTTCGTTTTAGATAAAACATCATTGTGATTGCTTGCTTTGCGTCCAAATTTAACTATTTAAGATAAAGATGGGAGCCTAGATTCATGTACAATAGTCAAGTTGCTAACACTTGCAATTATCAATATCTTTAAAAAAAACATTGTATTTTAACATATTTTATTCATCTCTGCTCAATGAGATCACCTTGCATTGAAGATAAGAAATGAAGATGTGTATGGATACCCATAATTTGGATTTTATATGTCTACTCATTTTAGTTTCACTTCATACACATCAGATCCATTGTTGCTTGGTGAGATCATTTTGTTAGAAAGATGAACTCTTGATGTGAAAAGAGAAATATGAAAAGTGTTTGTATCAAACACTGATTATCATAATGTATCTATTTGGTGATTATTATTTTTTGGGAATAAAGTTGCTAGGTATTATTTGAGTTTGAAAAATTGTCTTGTTATTTCTTCCAAGAAATGCCATTGCTTTTCAAGTATGCACAATTAAGTAGAAAACAATTCCATATGGTCAACAATGGTATCCTGATTCTGGTTTCTGAAGTTAGAAGATCATCCCCTAAAGAATGCATTAGTGATATAACAACTGTTACAAATTACCGTTAAGATATTTTGCGATCATGGCCGATTTTCGATTTTGACAAAACGGCATAGGTGTTATCTGATCCCACATTCTCCTAGATACAGAAGTGCAAAGCATTTAAACACAAGTGACATTGATAAATGACTGTTACTATAGGGGACAAAGTAGCTCAGTTGGTAAGGTGTCAGACTTTTAATCAGTAGGTCGCTGGTTCAATTCCCATCCGGGGCACTTTGGTCTGCATTATCAACAATCCGTACCATGCGCAGTGCGCATGCTAATATGACGTAGCAGACTCGGTAGCTGCCGTCCAATTTACTAAACTAAAATGGTAGTATAATTTTACTGGAAACGTATTTCTGAAGATTCGGTTTATAAAAATAGACAATTTCACCTTGATATTGTATCTTTGAATACTTATAAATGTTTACAAATAAAAAAAAAGTTAAATAAAAAACGAATCATTCACTTCCTTTTTCACTTTTAAAAGAACTGTTTTTTGGTAACATTTCCCTTCTTTAAGTCATTTAAAGGATAGGAAAATGCCTTGGAACACTGATTCCAACCCCTTTTTTGACGAATATATAAAGGTGGCACCAAGCGATTTCACCCGGAACGTGAAAGTAGATATCTTTGGCTGTATGATTCAATAGAAATTAAGGTGATTACTGAAAGTCGGCCCGCTTCCATTTTTCACTTGAAAATCTATTGTTTTAGTGTTTTGCTAGATTACCAAAGACGATTGTTTCATCGTGTTTGTGCGATTGTTAGCTCACATTTCCGACAGTTTACCAGTTTGTCGGCAACTACAGACGTACAGCATTCACAATTGAATTACCACGTTCACATGCACTTTGAAAATATACCCAAGTTGCTAATGGTCCTTGGGCAAGACAGTTTATTCCATTTATTTTCTGTTGTACCCTCTTGTACGAAACATATGGGAAAACATTTCTAAAGTAGAGACTGAAATAATTCTCTTTCTTAATTTTAGTTTCGATTGATTGGACGCAATTACTTTTTATTGGAAGTAAAATGGCCATTTGCAATGACTTTTATTTCTAATCCGTTAAAGTCATTTTTCCCAGTTTTTTTACCCCATGAAATTACACCCTGCTCGGCGGGTATATTTGTTATGCTTAATGCGTTCCCCAATACAAGTTATTTTATGCTAACTAGTGAAGTAAACGCAGGGAAGAGGGATAATAAAAGAATTAACCGCGCAAGTTTTGGAAGTAGAGTAAGCATCTGCTTAAGCAACTGGTAAAATGGAAGCAATTTATTGAGGACCTGATAATTCGCCTGTCGCAGACGTTCGCGTATTGTTTTGCGTGTCGCACTGTGTGACATTACCAGGTGGGAGTTCTTTAGTTGCGATATTTTCGGTGTTTTGCATTTGTTTATTTTCGTCTCTCCTTTTCGATTTTTCTAAAGCATTGTGAGTAACTCGCAGTCTTAATTGAAAGGTTGGCACAGAGACATGTAGAATTATGTGTTTTGGAAGTCCCTAGTTGGCATAACATATATGACGTTGTGTTTGCTAATGCTGGTCTCCCACATACGAATCTAATGTGCGAACATACACGATCTCAAGTCTACGATTAAAGCCACGAATTGGCTATAAAATTGGTGTTTTCCACATTCGTTAGATATGTACTTTCAACCACGAAACTATACGACATCCCACGACAGCATATACGATTGATGTACGACTACGACATTATATGTGCGACATTGTACGTTTTCTTTCGTGAGTAGGCGGACACATTCGTAGTTGGGTACGAATATGAAGGTGCGAATGTGTGCGAATATGCACGCCATAAATACGACTAACTACGACATACACACGCATATATACGACAGGTCTACGTGTACTTACGACAATATTCGACTAATTACGTTATATGTTCAAACTAAAAATAACAAAATTCGTAAGTATACTACGATTTGTGGTGAAATCACCGTCAATTCGTGGCTTTGTAGGATTAATTTTGGCCAATTACCTATTTTTCCATTCTGAAGTAGGTCATGTATATGGTGGCACCTTTTCGTACCTTAAATGAGTGTACGCAAATGTATGTGAATGTACGATTACATGCGACAGTGTACAACATATTACGACACGATGTTCAACAATGTACAACGATGTTCGACAATGTACGACAAAAACGACTTCCTTACGACAGCATTTTTGTCGCACCCAAAAGTTTTACATGGAAAACTTTTTTAAAAATTCGCAGCATTACTTACGAAAACCTAAGACTCACTGCGAACAACCGCGAGAACCTACGACAACCAACGAAAAACTACGACTTTTTAATTCGCACCTTGTCGCACCTTAAAATTCGTATGTGGGAGAGCAGCATAAGTTTTTTTTGTAAAAGTGGACTATCAAATAATGTGATAGCAAGGACTTGCAGTTGCGGGTACGCAACTTTTATATTTTACCATTTTGGGGGTGTGGTCGATATTATGAAACAAATATGACATCCCAGTGAGGGTAACATGATGAAATGGATCCCCTCGGGGGAAAGTTTCACTCAGGCTTCGCCCTCGGGAAAACCATCCGCCCACGGTGATCCATTCCATCCTGTAACATCCGAGACGGGATGTCATACTTTTTTATATTGATTGCATACAAGTATTATTTATTGGAAAAAATGGCCTTTTTCGACGACTATTTCATATTCCTAATCTCTAATAGCCTTTTTTTCATTTTTACCCCATGAAATTAATAGTCAGGCGGATTTGTGAAAAATCGTGCACTTTGTATTAAAAGCGTGAAACTTGGTATGGTGATACATATAACTATACTGAACATTTTCAGATATGGAGGCGTTGCACCAGTGCCCCCTGGTGGCAGGTGGCGCCACCTACACTTTGGCTCGCCTTCCAATCATATATGGCCTATAAAACCTGACTTTAGAGTGGCAAAATAGTTTGGGATTATGAGGTCTAGGTCTTTAATCAACAAAATTAATTTCAATAAGAATATATGACAGGATATAGGGCAGCAGAACCCTTAATTTGCAAAGAATAAGTGACGCAAATCTTAAAAAATCTAAAAAATTGGCTAAAAACGCTCATTTATGTAAAGAATATTTGTTGGTACCATTAAGTATTTTTTATTGAATGTGCCACATAAATGATTCTTAGCCCCCCTTTTGACCCCCTAACTTCTTGTACAGAGATATGTGTATGTACAAATTGAATGAAGGAAGGCCTTCATACTTTATTATCCGAAATACATATGGGAAGTTTCACAGACATTGGATTATATTCACAGATTCATATACATCCATTTGATGAAAGGCCATGTTGCAGGTGATGCCACCTTCCACCAAGGGGTACTTCTCGACTATCTTCATTAAATACCTTTCAGAAATGATATTCAATGTCAATGAAACAGGGAATTGACAAAGATGTGACTATTTACCATGTGTGTAATGCGTAGTCAACTTCAATGTGTACATACACATATCTCTGTACAAGTAGTTAGGGGGTCAAAAGGGGGGCTAAGAATCTGTTATGTGGCACATTCAATAAAAAAATACTTAATGGTAGCAATAACCTTGCTTTCTCTATATGTATTCTCTAGAAAATATCAAAACTTCTAAATATTCTTTACATAAATGAACGTTTTTTTAGCAAATATTTTAGATTTTTTTTTAGATTTGCGTCACTTATTCTTTGCGAATTAAGGGTACTGCTGCCCTATATCCTGTCATATATTCTTATTTAAGTTAATTTGATTATAGATTATAGACCTAAACATCATAATCCCAAACTATTTTGCCACTCTAAAGTCAGGTTTTATAGGCCATATATGATTGGAAGGCGAGCCAAAGTGTAGGTGGCGCCACCTGCCACCAGGGGGCACTGGTGCGACGCCTCCATATCTGAAAATGTTCGGAATAGTTATATGTACCACCATACCAAGTTTCACGCTTTTAATACAAAGTGCACGATTTGACCAAAATACGTCTCAAATCCGCCTGACTATAAGCCCTTCTGGCGGGTATTCTTGTATTTCTTAATGCGTTCCCAAATAAAAGTTCTTACATGCAATATATACTTTGTAAAGGATAACCAGTGAAGTAAAAGCAGTGCAGATGAAGAAAAAAAAGAATTATGCATAAAGTTGTTGAATTAAAATTCAGCGGCATTGAAATTTTCCCCATTTTACTACAAAATGTATTCAACTAAATTTTAGCCTATTGCGATAAGCCAACAATATATTGTACAGTATCAATTCCTGAAGTACTAAGATGATCTTTTGACTAGTGACGCAGATAGACAGCGGATCTACCACTTCCATTAAGTCTGTGTGGAAAACGAAAGAGGAATTCTTTCATAAGCTCTGGCTCCATTACTAGTCAAGATTCATCTTAGACTGAAAAAAGCTATGATAAAATGTATTTCCCTTAATTCTATAAGCCAGCCCGGTTAGTTATCTATATGCTTAGCGGAATAGCCGCCATTGGTTTCCTTGTTGTACCACAAAACGGCCTCTAGAACAAACTGACGTCATAGAAAACAACAATCACACCATAGCCATAAAAACTCTGACCGTGAATGACGTCATAACACGGCCACAATGGAACGTCATCTCCATGCCGACGGGTAGTTGCCAAGACCCACTGTTGGTATTGACAGCACGTTTTGCGTTATTGTGAATTTGGATTCATCTAAATCGCATATTTGACACAAAAATGGGGTGTAAAAACTCCAAAGTGACACCTCTCAAAACACCTACACCGCCCCCTGATTTTCGCAGGGTATCTGAGAGGCGTAGCGGCGGATTCAGCCGTGTGCACGAACCACGGTGTTTGGCGCGGGTTGCGGAGGATCTGAATTTGTTGAATGTGGATGAATCTGACGATGACAGCTTCGGTGAAGAAGCAATAAGACGGTACCTCGGTGATGACGAGGGAAGACGGGGCACACCGAACCATCGTAGACCATCGGTTCCCAGGGTAAGAATGATTATTCTTAACAAATTTAAGTTCGCGTTAAGTTATATTTTGCCAAATTTCCCACGAGTAAAATATGTATAAACCGTGCAAAAGGACTGGAACAAATTGACTTTATGCCAGTGCAGACGCAAACGGAGTGGCGGATTTTAATGGGGGAATGGAAGGCAGTAAATGTAATTGTAAGTCATTGACTGTACTATTCATGTACAAAATCAACATATATATCAGTATATAGTACATTATTTCTTCAAATCATGGTAACGCAAAATCAATGTAACATAAAAGATAGAATACAATCAAGAAAGACTCAATTTAAAGAGGTGAGTGCAGAGATGATAGAAGGGCGACTAAGTAAAAAATCGTGCACTTAGGTGTACAAGCATGAAACTTGGTTCAATAATGATTTAAGGAATGCTAATAAGAATCGGAAGAGGACACAAGCTGTAGGTCAACGTTATGATCCATTTTTGGGCCATTTTAGGTCAAAATGTACATTTTTTGTGATTTTGCATACTGAGTATTAAAAAAAATTATTGACCTGGGTAGAAGCACGAAACTTGGTATAATTATGGTTTAAGGAATGCTTATAGACATTGGAAGGATACATGCGCTGTTGGTCATTGCTATGACATATTCTTGGGCCATTTTAGGCCAAAAAAGGACATTTTTGGTATTTTTGCAGGTTAAGACTTTCATTGATCTTGTTAGAAGCATGCGACTTGGTACAATTATGGTTTAACGAATGTTTATAGGAATTCGAAGGGGACACAGGTTGTTGGTCCCCACCATGACCTATTTTTGAGCCATTTTAGGCGAAAATTGGGCAAAAACGTACATTTCAATGGTTAACAATTAAACAGATTTATTTATTTTGGGTTGAAGCATAAAACTTTGTACAATTATGGTTTAGCGAATTCTTATAGAAATTGGAAGGGAACACAGGCTGTAGGTCATCCATTTGACCTATTTTTGGGCCATTTCACAGACATTTCAAAGAAAAACATTCATATATTTGTGGGATGCATCAAGTCTGCAACATACATTTCCTTATGGATATGAATACAGATAGATTAAGTATCATGTATGTCATATGTAACCTAAATATCACATTTTTGGGGTTAAATGAGGCAAAAATGTTCAAAAGCTAGCACTTCTTAAAATGAATTACGCAGATTGAGTTAAATGATAGACTAAAAATAAAACCTTCAATGTGAGTACTCAGTTAGGTATCACTTTCTTTAGATAATTAGATGATAGTCCCTGACTGCATATTTTAGTTACCATTCAACATTATATTTGAGAAATGAACAATGCCATTCATTGACTATGAATGGCATAATTATGCTTCAAAGCAGTAATAGAAAAGTTCTCTTCCATGGTTGATGAGTTCAGGGTGAAACATGTAATAATATAATTTCAAAAAAGAGAGGGGTGGGGTGGAGCGATATTCAGGTCTAACTGTTTACCATTTCACATCTTTTAAAACTGGATTTTTTAGAGTAAGAATGCATGCTTTTGGCATGTATCCTCTTTACTCAGAGAACAGTGTCCTCCACATTCACAAAGACCTGTGCATTTGAGACTACCTTTATAACATTTACACTGACACTTGCATGATTTTGTACACTTGCAGTATAAGAGTTCATAATTTATGTCCGATCTGTCCAGAAAGGTTTTCCATATTCTCGATAGGTCCCACACGTTTACAGGTCCAGCATTGTTTTCCAATATCGTAGATGTTCAACACATAAAGACATTATTGTATGGAAGTTCTAATTCTCTGCTTCAGCTTATTCAGCGTGTCAGACCACCAACTCCAGGAGTAGTCCTCAGCTATCCTGTCAGTTCCTCAGAGAACTCCCCTGCGAGTTCCCCAAGTTGGGGATCGCCTAGGAGCTCCCTTTCGAGCTCGCCTGAACCCGGCTACGGATCCACCTGTCAGACAGGCGTTCTACCACCGCGCAGCAGCACCCCACACCCCGACATGCCTGGGTTGGAGTGGTTCCCCCGACAGGAGGGTTCCGAGATGACTCGGCTTCCGGCTGACATCTCCAGAGTGCTGGCGCCACGCCCATCACGTGCGAACACCACCGCTGATGACGATGACGAACCGTCCATCACCGAACTCTGTGTAAGTTTAATACACCCATGAATGTGCATATTGAAATATCCACGGTCCCTTGGCGCTCCAATGTTGAGCTACAACCCAGGACAAAATGGATATTTTCTTATGGGAAAACTCCTTTTTAGCTCAAGCTATGCAAGAAAGTTTACCAATGCTTTTTATGAGCATATTTTCAAAGATTATTGAGTGGAAAAAAAGTAAAATTGAATTTTACTAATCATCGTGCAATGATAACTAGTGTACTTGGAAACTCTTAAATTAGGCTCGATGACTTGTTTTTTTTGACGTTGATGACAGGGAAGTCCTTCATGTTTCACAGCTTCAAACAGTAACACTAGGCAAACTCGTTCAGAAATGTGTAGTTATACATAACACATATACGTCATTCATATTTTGTAGATCCGCAACCAGAACATCAGGCGAGCTAAGATGTTTCAGGCGAACTCGGCCCTCAGGGTTGAGGGGAGCTCTGCAGGTAAACACACTTAATTTTTGATAACATAAGCTTTTCTTTTCTTTAAACTCGCTCAAAGTCATTTACAGACATGGCAAAAATGGTGTAGAAAGAGGCAAAATGTCCAGAAACCGCATGTCCAAAGTGGTAAGCTTAGATCGATAGCAAGTGTGTACATTGAATTCTGAGCGATGCACTCTGACATAAAAAGATGCACCTTAGGCCTTAACCGATGCATGTGCATCGATGTACACAGGCTTGGATCCGCACCAGTAGTAGCATAACCAAACGTATGTACATGTACTATACAGGTCTTGTTGGGATTGTCTTTTTTATGTTTCTGTCGCTTACCTAAGAAACTATTTGGGTCTATATTTTTGTTCATGGTGTAATTGTCTTTGAATATACGTTCCTGTCTTCTGCCTGTCTTATTTTGTAGCATTGGAAGAGGGGGAATCCGCAGAAAATATGACGAAGATCAATTTGTCCATAGGACTAATGATTTTGACCCATGTTAGATCAGTAGATATTTTATGGATTTATAAACAAAAATCCTGTATGAATAACATCATTATTATTTTCAGGACGAACAGGAAGTGGCACCAACATCCGTGCACCTACCAGACGACCAGTTCGGTGGGCGGAGCTTCCTAACATCTCTGACTAGGCTGATTAGGACGGACCCGGATCTTGACCCCCGCAACGGACAAGGACTTACGGATTTTGCCAAAAAAATGCCTCAACCGAACACTGCGTTTATTTGCACTTTGTTAAACTCCATTCCTGGGCTCCCATCCAACATGTTTAAATTATTTTTCAGTTTTTTAACAGTTTTTTTCTTGTTCTATGCACAGTCTTGTGATGTTGCAACTACGCGTGGAGCCCTCCAAGCCGTGCACGTGCGTGGCCGTCAGAGAACCGCCACGTGTGACGTCACTGCTCGTGGGCGACCATGCCCCTCGCGCGAGCGACTGTCACCCTCCCGTTGTCAAGGAAATGTATTAACCCCTTCCCGTTGTTAGGGAAGATCACTGTGGCATCAATGCTCATGATAAAGGAACGAGAGAGGTTTACAATATTATTCTAACCATGACTATTATCAAATGAGGGCCAAGAGCTTTCTAGGGTGGTGTAAGAAATCCTATACCGCTGTAAATCACTAGAACACTTACAACTGAGTAAGGTTCTGGCTGAAATATGTCTTTGTAGGATTATGATACCTCGCAAGAAAATGCTTGGCCCTCGTTTGATAATAGCCATGGTCAAATAGTATTGGGAACCTTCCTCGTTTAATTTCATGGGCATTGATGTCAAGGTGATCTTCCTTGACAACGGGAGGGGGTTCACGCCATCGCCTAGGTGGTTAATGCATCTCCTTGACAACGGGAGGGTGACAGTCGCTCGCGCGAGGAGCACGGTCGCCCACGCGCAGTGACGTCTCACGTGACGGTTCCCTGGCGACCACGGACGTGCACCGCTTGGAGGACCCCACGCGTGGTTGCAACTTCAGAAGACCGTGTATAGAACACGGAAAAACTGTTCATATTCGAACACTTTAATAATGTCTCGTATTTTAATTCGGTAGGGTAGATTAAATGTGCCATCTATGTGTTACGGCTAGCCTGATAGAATCGCCCTTAAAAGCAGAGTGGTCCTCAGATTTCGTCTTTGGGTCACGATGCTTTCTAGGGAGATATAAAACCACAACCTTTTTCGTTTTAGATAAAACATCATTGTGATTGCTTGCTTTGCGTCCAAATTTAAGTATTTAAGATAAAGATGGGAGCCTAGATTCATGTACAATAGTCAAGTTGCTAACACTTGCAATTATCAATATCTTTAAAAAAACATTGTATTTTAACATATTTTATTCATCTCTGCTCAATGAGATCACCTTGCATTGAAGATAAGAAATGAAGATGTGTATGGATACCCATAATTTGGATTTTATATGTCTACTCATTTTAGTTTCACTTCATACACATCAGATCCATTGTTGCTTGGTGAGATCATTTTGTTAGAAAGATGAACTCTTGATGTGAAAAGAGAAATATGAAAAGTGTTTGTATCAAACACTGATTATCATAATGTATCTATTTGGTGATTATTATTATTTGGGAATAAAGTTGCTAGGTATTATTTGAGTTTGAAAAATTGTCTTGTTATTTCTTCCAAGAAATGCCATTGCCTTTCAAGTATGCACAATTAAGTAGAAAACAATTCCATATGGTCAACAATGGTATCCTGATTCTGGTTTCTGAAGTTAGAAGATCATCCCCTAAAGAATGCATTAGTGATATAACAACTGTTACAAATTACCGTTAAGATATTTTGCGATCATGGCCGATTTTCGATTTTGACAAAACGGCATAGGTGTTATCTGATCCCACATTCTCCTAGATACAGAAGTGCAAAGCATTTAAACACAAGGGACATTGATAAATGACTGTTACTATAGGGGACGAAGTAGCTCAGTTGGTAAGGTGTCAGACTTTTAATCAGTAGGTCGCTGGTTCAATTCCCAGCCGGGGCACTTTGGTCTGTCCTTGGGCAAGACAGTTTATTCCATATTACTTCATTCTACCCAGCTGCAAAATGGGTATCCAGAGAATATCCGAGGCTAGGTGAAAGGAGTGAAAAGCAATTTATGTTAGTGGCGCTGGGCACGATAGAGCGCATCTAGGCAAAATATGGTAGAGGTTATTATCAGCGCCAATAAAGGCCGGCGCGCAGAAAAAGGAAGTGGGTATGGGAGAGGTAGGGGTAAGAGAAAGGGTATGCTAAAAATGGGCCACTGCGAAAAAAAATACTTTAGGAGCTATCATTAAGTTGCCCCTTCCCAAACCACACAATGAGATGGTGCAATGGAACCACTGAGTGCGTATTTGTTATTTAAACGCGTGGAACCCTCAAGTGTGGGAAAAGAGGTAAGCAAGTTAAAAAGCTGGACCCGCTTTATACAACTTGAGGCACATCAATGATATGCTTTAGGAATGGAGGGGTGATGAAATGTTTGTCAATGTTTAGGATGATAATAATAAACTTTAAATGGAAAGCTCTGATGATTTTGTAAGCACACATTTATTGCCAGTATTCTCAAAGCGGCATTAGTAAAGTATATCTGCCCTAATCGCTTATATTAGGCTTTTCTCTCGCTTTTTCGCAAAAATGAAAATGACAGTGAGTAAGACCCATAAATAGACATCATGTGATTCGAAATCTTGGCCGACGTCATGCCTGCGTCGCCAGGGAGCAAAGACAAGACAGTCTTGTTGCTCACACTCCCTAATCCCTGCTAGCGCTCATCCTGCATCGTTTGGTATAAGGATACAGACGTGAAGCTTCTTATAGAAGGGAGCAGGGAAGATGAGCTGTGTTAGAAAGTAACAGGACGAACTATGAAGTTTTGCACTGGTAGATGTCGCAGGTCAGTAAAAGAAAATACTATTAAAATGTAATTGAGCCGACTACAATGCAAACGAGTGGAAGAGAGAGAGAGAGAGAGAGAGAGAGAGAGAGAGAGAGAGAGAGAGAGAGAGAGAGAGAATGAAAATACTTAGCTATCATGGGCAAGTATTATTAAATTTACAGAGCAAGAATATATCAAAAAATAAAAAAAATCTCTGGACTAATTGTTTTTTTACAATTTATTGTTTGTGACATAATGCGTCCTGGCAAGTGGGTATCACTCCAACAAAGGGATTTTCCCCCTTTTGTTTCCACAACAATAGGGAAACAAAGGCAGCGTCATTGTCTTTTCATGTCATAAAATAGCAAAAAACGTACCCTTTCCCTCATAGCTCTGTAGCAAAAAAATTAACTCGAAACAACCCCAATTTTATTTCGCATATAGAATGCAAATTTACGGGGCAAGAACATATCAAAAGATAAAAAAAATTCTCTGGACTAAACTTTTTATTACAATTCATTATGTGCGATAAATTGCCCTATATTTGCGTCCATTTTTGAAAAAAAGTGATAATTTTAGACTCAACCCCTCCAATTTAATCTTAGGTTATGCAAAAGAAAGTTGGTTTGAAATGCTGTTTGCGCAAGCAGAAAGAGGACCTACTCCATTACCTGCATGCAAATTTACACTGAAGATCTGCAATTTCTTTTTCTTTGGGCAAACAACCCACAAGGAGCTACAGGGCGTGTTTTTCAACACATTCATGCCAGTGAGCCTGAACATTGACCTGGTTATAACCTTGTGATCAGAGCAATTGTAAAAATATTCAAAAGAGAACTGTTGGTCGAAAACTAATGACAACTGTATGAGAACCGAAAATGAATGAAATAATATTTCTTTTCCAAGCCCTATTATTGTACGGCCGAACCTAAGTTTATTTTGGTCACATATAACATCATTATAATTTTTTAAACATTGAAATCTACTGCATCAAATAATTTGGAGTGGTTAAAAATCAAATATGAGAAGAGTGTTGCGTGCGCATCCTAAGCAAATAGTAGTAGGTCACTCGCAATGTCAAACAACCTGGAGGGTAATAGTCAAACAACGTTTGGTTTACTGTTGCATAAAACCGACGCAAGTGACTGACAGTGGCAACACTAGATGGCAGCAACAACCTAATACACACGTGTGCCCTTTTGGAAATTTGAGAAAAGCAACAACTCGATATTCCAGTTTTATTGACGTATGATGTATTTTACATTACTCTGCACAGGCATACCACAATAGTGACTAGTGAGGCATTCGTTAACTCGAGTATGGAGTGATGAAGGGCGTCCTACGACAGGGCAGATTATGCAAATGGCGACCGAATCAGTGATTATACTACACTTGGTCACTTCAGGCATGAATTGTATAGAGATGGCAGCATAATATTAGTTTATTTTTGTGGTATGTCTCAAGGTATGGTTACACAAAAACCCGTAATTACTTTCAAAAATCTTAGTGGTGCATAGTGAGCTCGTCAAATAAAAAGATTTGGATGATGTCATTTTCCCTTTATTTTGATAAATATTTTCTTTTGTTTTGCACTATCAAGAAGTTTAATGTTATGGTTTTTCAGACATGTTGAGTGTCTACGTGCCCTGCACCTATGTATTAAATGGAACCTCTGATATAATGCGTGATAACGGACATATAAGCTACATTCTATGGATGTCGGATTACACTCTTTAAGCTCCCACTGAAGCACCTTAAACCTTGAATTAAGATACTAGTATTGTGGTTGCTCATCTAAGCTTAAACCTAACTTAGTCTGAGAACGAGGCTATATGAGATATGGCCTACAGATTCTGTCATAACATCCATTACCTGGTAATAATATGGAGCTTCCAGCCAAGGCTATTGAAGTTGAACGGATTTTTTTTTTAAATAGGTTCTCTTAAGAAACAACACATTTTTTTTATAAAGTTGATGTTTAAACCAGCGACAAATAGCGCACATGCTCTTTTTCTGTTGTACCCTCTTGTACGAAACATATGGGAAAACATTTCTAAAGTAAAGACTGAAATAATTCTCTTTCTTAATTTTAGTTTCGATTGATTGGACGCAATTACTTTTTATTGGAAGTAAAATGGCCATTTGCAATGTCTTTTATTTCTAATCTGTTAAAGTCATTTTTCCCAGAAGTAAACGCAGGGAAGAGGGATAATAAAAGAAATTACCGCGCAAGTTTTGGAAGTAGAGTAAGCATCTGCATAAGCAACTGGTAAAATGGAAGCAATTTATTGAGGACCTGATAATTTGCTTGTCGCAGACGTTCGCGTATTGTTTTGCGTGTCGCACTGTGTGACATTACCAGGTGGGAGTTCTTTAGTTGCGATATTTTCCATTTGTTTATTTTCGTCTCTCCTTTTCTAAAGCATTGTGAGTAACTCGCAGTCTTAATTGAAAGGTTGGCACAGAGACATGTAGAATTATGTGTTTTGGAAGTCCCTAGTTGGCATAACATATATGACGTTGTGTTTGCTAAGTTTTTTTTTGTAAAAGTGGCCTATCAAATAATGTGATAGCAAGGACTTGCAGTTGCGGGTACGCAACTTTTATATTTTACCACTGTGGGGGTGTGGTCGATATTATGAAACAAATCTGACATCCCAGTGAGGGTAACATGATGGAATGGATCCCCTCGGGGGAAAGTTTCACTCAGGCTTCGCCCTCGGGAAAACCATCCGCCCACGTAATCCATTCCATCCTGTAACATCCGAGACGGGATGTCATACTTTTTGATATTGATTACATTCAAGTTTTTTTTATTGGAAAAAAATGGCCTTTTTCGACGACTATTTCATATTCCTAATCTCTAATAGCCTTTTTTCATTTTTACCCCATGAAATTAATAGTCAGGCGGATTTGTGAAAAATCGTGCACTTTGTATTAAAAGCGTGAAACTTGGTATGGTGATACATATAACTATACTGAACATTTTCAGATATGGAGGCGTTGCACCAGTGCCCCCTGGTGGCAGGTGGCGCCACCTACACTTTGGCTCGCCTTCCAATCATATATGGCTTATAAAACCTGACTTTAGAGTGGCAAAATAGTTTGGGATTATGATGTCTAGGTCTTTAATCAACAAATGACTAAAAACTCTCAAAAGTGAAATAAAATAGTAAAAGTTAGCCTGCCAATTGCATCAGACTTCAAGTCAGTGATTGTGCCATAGTACAACAGGCACTGAGGGAAGGCCTTCATACTTTATTATCCGAAATACATATGGGAAGTTTCACAAACATTGGATTATATTCACAGATTCATATACATCCATTTTATGAAAGGCCATGTTGCAGGTGATGCCACCTTCCACCAAGGGGTACTTCTCGACTATCTTCATTAAATACCTTTCAAAAATAATATTCAATGTCAATGAAACAGGGAATTGACAAATATGTGACTATTTACCATGTGTGTAATGCGTAGTCAACTTCAATTTGTACATACACATATCTCTGTACAAGTAGTTAGGGGGTCAAAAGGGGGGCTAAGAATCTGTTATGTGGCACATTCAATAAAAAATACTTAATGGTAGCAACAACCTTGCTTTCTCTATGTGTATTCTCTAGAAGATATCATAACTTCTAAATATTCTTTACATAAATGAACGTTTTTAGCAAATTTTTTAGATTTTTTTTAGATTTGCGTCACTTATTCTTTGCGAATTAAGGGTACTGCTGCCCTATATCCTGTCATATATTCTTATTTAAGTTAATTTGATTGATTAAAGACCTAAACATCATAGTCCCAAACTATTTTGCCACTCTAAAGTCAGGTTTTATAGGCCATATATGATTGGAAGGCGAGCCAAAGTGTAGGTGGCGCCACCTGCCACCAGGGGGCACTGGTGCGACGCCTCCATATCTGAAGATGTTCGGAATAGTTATATGAACCACCATACCAAGTTTCACGCTTTTAATACAAAGTGCACGATTTGACCAAAATACGTCTCAAATCCGCCTGACTATAAGCCCTTCTGGCGGGTATACTTGTATTTCTTAATGCGTTCCCAAATAAAAGTTCTTACATGCAATATATACTTTGTAAAGGATAACCAGTGAAGAATTATGCATAAAGTTGTTGAATTAAAATTCAGCGGCATTGAAATTTTCCCCATTTTACTACAAAATGTATTCAACTAAATTTTAGCGTATTGCGATAAGCCAACAATATATTGTACAGTTTCAATTCCTGAAGTACTAAGATGATCTTTTGACTAGTGACGCAGATAGACAGCGGATCTACCACTTCCATTAAGTCTGTGTGGAAAACGAAAGAGGAAGTCTTTCATAAGCTCTGGCTCCATTACTAGTCAAGATTCATCTTAGACTGAAAAAAAGTTATGATAAAATGTATTTCCCTTAATTCTTTAAGCCAGCCCGGTTAGTTATCTATATGCTTAGCGGAATAGCCGCCATTGGTTTCCTTGTTGTACCACAAAACGGCCTCTAGAACAAACTGACGTCATAGAAAACAACAATCACACCATAGCCATAAAAACTCTGACCGTGAATGACGTCATAACACGGCCACAATGGAACGTCATCTCCATGCCGACGGGTAGTTGCCAAGACCCACTGTTGGTATTGACAGCACGTTTTGCGTTATTGTGAATTTGGATTCATCTAAATCGCATATTTGACACAAAAATGGGTTGTAAAAACTCCAAAGTGACACCTCTCAAAACACCTACACCGCCCCCTGATTTTCGCAGGGTATCTGAGAGGCGTAGCGGCGGATTCAGCCGTGTGCACGAACCACGGTGTTTGGCGCGGGTTGCGGAGGATCTGAATTTGTTGAATGTGGATGAATCTGACGATGACAGCTTCGGTGAAGAAGCAATAAGACGGTACCTCGGTGATGACGAGGGAAGACGGGGCACACCGAACCATCGTAGACCATCGGTTCCCAGGGTAAGAATGATTATTCTTAACAAATTTAAGTTCGCGTTAAGTTATATTTTGCCAAATTTCCCACGAGTAAAATATGTATAAACCGTGCAAAAGGACTGGAACAAATTGACTTTATGCCAGTGCAGACGCAAACGGAGTGGCGGATTTTAATGGGGGAATGGAAGGCAGTAAATGTAATTGTAAGTCATTGACTGTACTATTCATGTACAAAATCAACATATATATCAATATATAGTACATTATTTCTTCAAATCATGGTAACGCAAAATCAATGTAACATAAAAGATAGAATACAATCCAGAAAGACTCAATTTAAAGAGGTGAGTGCAGAGATGATAGAAGGGCGGCTAAGCAAAAAATCGTGCACTTAGGTGTACAAGCATGAAACTTGGTTCAATAATGATTTAAGGAATGCTAATAAGAATCGGAAGAGGGCACAAGCTGTAGGTCAACGTTATGATCCATTTTTGGGCCATTTTAGGTCAAAATGTACATTTTTTGTGATTTTGCATACTGAATATTAAAAAAAAAATTATTGACCTGGGTAGAAGCACGAAACTTGGTATAATTATGGTTTAAGGAATGCTTATAGACATTGGAAGGATACACGCGCTGTTGATCATTGCTATGACATATTCTTGGGCCATTTTAGGCCAAAAAAGGACATTTTTGGTATTTTTGCAGGTAAAGACTTTCATTGATCTTGTTAGAAGCATGCGACTTGGTACAATTATGGTTTAACGAATGTTTATAGGAATTCGAAGGGGACACAGGTTGTTGGTCACCACCATGACCTATTTTTGAGCCATTTTAGGCCAAAATTGGGCAAAAACGTACATTTCAATGTTTAACAATTAAACAGATTTATTTATTTTGGGTTGAAGCATGAAACTTTGTACAATTATGGTTTAGCGAATTCTTATAGAAATTGGAAGGGAACACAGGCTGTAGGTCATCCATTTGACCTATTTTTGGGCCATTTCACAGACATTTCAAAGAAAAACATTCATATATTTGTGGGATGCATCAAGTCTGCGACATACATTTCCTTATGGATATGAATACAGATAGATTAAGTATCATGTATGTCATATGTAACCTAAATATCACATTTTTGGGGTTAAATGAGGCAAAAATGTCCAAAAGCTAGCACTTCTTAAAATGAATTACACAGATTGAGTTAAATGATAGACTAAAAATAAAACCTTCAATGTGAGTACTCAGCTAGGTATCACTTTCTTTAGATAATTAGATAATAGTCCCTGACTGCATATTTTAGTTACCATTCAACATTATATTTGAGAAATGAACAATGCCATTCATTGACTATGAATGGCATAATTATGCTTCAAAGCAGTAATAGAAAAGTTCTCTTCCATGGTTGATGAGTTCAGCGTGAAACATGTAATAATATAATTTCAAAAAAGAGAGGGGTGGGGTGGAGCGATATTCAGGTCTAACTGTTTACCATTTCACATCTTTTAAAACTGGATTTTTTAGAGTAAGAATGCATGCTTTTGGCATGTATCCTCTTTACTCAGAGAACAGTGTCCTCCACATTCACAAAGACCTGTGCATTTGAGACTACCTTTATAACATTTACACTGACACTTGCATGATTTTGTACACTTGCGGTATAAGAGTTCATAATTTATGTCCGATCTGTCCAGAAAGATTTTCCATATCAAATCGTTTTTTTTTCCTGCCCCACTTTGCAGGACTTGAGAGCTCTGGGTCCCTGATGTGTTGCTTGCACCTAAATATGTCCTCCCTAGTATGTAGCACCTAGAATGTGTTGCACAAGGGCTGCCTGTGATGGGAGAATGCTCTCCAAACAACGAGACTTCCAGGAGAAAAGGTATTGAGTTGCAGAATTTGTTCCACTAAAATGGAGCAATTCAATACATTGAACATTTTCTAAAGGCCTATTCCATTTCTATTCAACAAAAGATGCCAATTTCGATAGGTCCCACACGTTTACAGGTCCAGCATTGTTTTCCAATATCGTAGATGTTCAACACATAAAGACATTATTGTATGGAAGTTCTAATTCTCTTCTTCAGCTTATTCAGCGTGTCAGACCACCAACTCCAGGAGTAGTCTTCAGCTATCCTGTCAGTTCCTCTGAGAACTCCCCTGCGAGTTCCCCAAGTTGGGGATCGCCTAGGAGCTCCCTTTCGAGCTACGGATCCACCTGTCAGACAGGCGTTCTACCACCGCGCAGCAGCACCCCACACCCCGACATGCCTGGGGTGGAGTGGTTCCCCCGACAGGAGGGTTCCGAGATGACTCGGCTTCCGGCTGACATCTCCAGAGTGCTAGCGCCACGCCCATCACGTGCGAACACCAACGCTGATGACGATGACGAACCGTCCATCACCGAGCTCTGTGTAAGTTTAATACACCCAGGAATGTGCATATTGAAATATCCAAGGTCCCTTGGCGCTCCAATGTTGAGCTACAACCCAGGACAAAATGGATATTTTCTTATGGGAAAATTCCTTTTTAGCGCAAGCTATGCAAGAAAGTTTACCAATGCTTTTTATGAGCATATTTTCAAAGATTATTGAGTGGAAAAAAAGTAAAATTGAATTTTACTAATCATCGTGCAATGATAACTAGTGTACTTGGAAACTCTTAAATTAGGCTCGATGACTTGTTTTTTTTTGACGTTGATGACAGGGAAGTCCTTCATGTTTCACAGCTTCAAACAGTAACACTAGGCAAACTCGTTCAGAAATGTGTAGTTATACATAACACATATACGTCATTCATATTTTGTAGATCCGCAACCAGAACATCAGGCGAGCTAAGATGTTTCAGGCGAACTCGGCCCTCAGGGTTGAGGGGAGCTCTGCAGGTAAACACACTTAATTTTTGATGACATAAGCTTTTCTTTTCTTTAAACTCGCTCAAAGTCATTTACAGACATGGCAAAAATGGTGTAGAAAGAGGCAAAATGTCCAGAAACCGCATGTCCAAAGTGGTAAGCTTAGATCGATAGCAAGAGTGTACATTGAATTCTGAGCGATGCACTCTGACATAAAAAGATGCACCTTAGGCCTTAACCGATGCATGTGCATCGATGTACACAGGCTTGGATCCGCACCAGTAGTAGCATGCCCAAACGACGTACATGTACATGTACTATACAGGTCTTGTTTGGATTGTCTTTTTTATGTTTCTGTCGCTTACCTAAGCAACTATTTGGGTCTATGTTTTTGTTCATGGTGTAATTGTCTTTGAATATACGTTCCTGTCTTTTGCCTGTCTGATTTTGTAGCATTGGAAGAGGGGGAATCCGCAGAAAATATGACGAAGGTCAATTTGTCCATAGGACTAATGATTTTGACCCATGTTAGATCAGTAGATATTTTATGGATTTATAAACAAAAATCCTGTATGAATAACATCATTATTATTTTCAGGACGAACAGGAAGTGGCACCAACATCCGTGCACCCACCAGACGACCAGTTCGGTGGGCGGAGCTTCCTAACATCTCTGACTAGGCTGATTAGGACGGACCCGGATCTTGACCCCCGCAACGGACAAGGACTTACGGATTTTGCCAAAAAAATGCCTCAACCGAACACTGCGTTTATTTGCACTTTGCTAAACTCCATTCCTGGGCTCCCATCCAACATGTAAATTATTTTTCAGTTTTTTTAACAGTTTTTTCCTTGTTCTATGCACAGTCTTGTGATGTTGCAACTACGCGTGGAGCCCTCCAAGCCGTGCACGTGCGTGGCCGTCAGAGAACCGCCACGTGTGACGTCACTGCTCGTGGGCGACCATGCCCCTCGCGCGAGCGACTGTCACCCTCCCGTTGTCAAGGAAATGTATTAACCCCTTCCCGTTGTTAGGGAAGATCACTGTGGCATCAATGCTCATGATAAAGGAACGAGAGAGGTTTACAATATTATCCTAACCATGACTATTATCAAATGAGGGCCAAGAGCTTTCTAGGGTGGTGTAAGAAATCCTATACCGCTGTAAATCACTAGAACACTTACAACTGAGTAAGGTTCTGGCTGAAATATGTCTTTGTAGGATTATGATACCTCGCAAGAAAATGCTTGGCCCTCGTTTGATAATAGCCATGGTCAAATAGTATTGGGAACCTTCCTCGTTTAATTTCATGGGCTTTGATGTCAAAGTGATCTTCCTTGACAACGGGAGGGTGTTCACGCCATCGCCTAGGTGGTTAATGCATCTCCTTGACAACGGGAGGGTGACAGTCGCTCGCGCGAGGAGCATGGTCGCCCACGCGCAGTGACGTCACACGTGACGGTTCCCTGGCGACCACGGACGTGCACGGCTTGGAGGACCCCACGCGTGGTCGCAACTTCAGAAGACCGTGTATAGAACACGGAAAAACTGTTCATATTCGAACACTTCAATAATGTCTCGTATTTTAATTCGGTAGGATAGATTAAATGTGCCATCTATGTGTTACGGCTAGCCTGATAGAATCGCCCTTTAAAGCAGAGTGGTCCTCAGATTTCGTCTTTGGGTCACGATGCTTTCTAGGGAGATATAAAACCACAACCTTTTTTCGTTTTAGATAAAACATCATTGTGATTGCTTGCTTTGCGTCCAAATTTAAGTATTTAAGATAAAGATGGGAGCCTAGATTCATGTACAATAGTCAAGTTGCTAACACTTGCAATTATCAATATCTTTTAAAAAAAACATTGTATTTTAACATATTTTATTCATCTCTGCTCAATGAGATCACCTTGCATTGAAGAAAAGAAATGAAGATGTGTATGGATACCCATAATTTGGATTTTATATGTCTACTCATTTTAGTTTCACTTCATACACATCAGATCCATTGTTGCTTGGTGAGATCATTTTGTTAGAAAGATGAACTCTTGATGTGAAAAGAGAAATATGAAAAGTGTTTGTATCAAACACTGATTATCATAATGTATCTATTTGGTGATTATTATTATTTGGGAATAAAGTTGCTAGGTATTATTTGAGTTTGAAAAATTGTCTTGTTATTTCTTCCAAGAAATGCCATTGCTTTTCAAGTATGCACACTTAAGTAGAAAACAATTCCATATGGTCAACAATGGTATCCTGATTCTGGTTTCTGAAGTTAGAAGATCATACCCTAAAGAATGCATTAGTGATATAACAACTGTTACAAATTAGCGTTAAGATATTTTGCGATCATGGCCGATTTTCGATTTTGACAAAACGGCATAGGTGTTATCTGATCCCACATTCTCCTAGATACAGAAGTGCAAAGCATTTAAACACAAGGGACATTGATAACTGACTGTTACTTTAGGGGACAAAGTAGCTGAGTTGGTAAGGTGTCAGACTTTTAATCAGTAGGTCGCTGGTTCAATTCCCCGCCGGGGCACTTTGGTCTGCACGGTCCTTGGGCAAGACAGTTTATTCCATATTACTTCATTCTACCCAGCTGCAAAATGGGTATCCAGAGAATATCCGAGGCTAGGAGAAAGGAGGGATGAAAGGAGTGAAAAGCAATTTATGTTAGTGGCGCTGGGCACGATAGAGCGCATCTAGGCAAAATATGGTAGAGGGTGATCAGCGCGCCAATAAAGGCCGGCGCGCAGAAAAAGGAAGTGGGTATGGGAGAGGTAGGGGTAAGAGAAAGGGTATGCTAAAAATGGGCCACTGCGAAAAAAATACTTTAGGAGCTATCATTAAGTTGCCCCTTCCCAAACCACACAATGAGATGGTGCAATGGAACCACTGAGTGCGTATTTGTTATTTAAACGCGTGGAACCCTCAAGTGTGGGAAAAGAGGTAAGCAAGTTAAAAAGCTGGACCCGCTTTATACAACTTGAGGCACATCAATGATATGCTTTAGGAATGGAGGGGTGATGAAATGTTTGTCAATGTTTAGGATGATAATAATAAACTTTAAATGGAAAGCTCTGATGATTTTGTAAGCACACATTTATTGCCAGTATTCTCAAAGCGGCATTAGTAAAGTATATCTGCCCTAATCGCTTATATTAGGCTTTTCTCTCGCTTTTTCGCAAAAATGAAAATGACAGTGAGTAAGACCCATAAATAGACATCATGTGATTCGAAATCTTGGCCGACGTCATGCCTGCGTCGCCAGGGAGCAAAGACAATACAGTCTTGTTGCTCACACTCCCTAATCCCTGCTAGCGCTCATCCTGCATCGTTTGGTATAGTAGGATACAGACGTGAAGCTTCTTATAGAAGGGAGCAGGGAAGATGAGCTGCGTTAGAAAGCAACAGGACGAACTACGAAGTTTTGCACTTGTAGATGTCGCAGGTCAGTAAAAGAAAATACTATTAAAATGTAATTGAGCCGACTACAATGCAAACGAGTGGAAGAATATATCAAAAAATAAAAAAAATCTCGGGACTAATTTTTTTTTACAATTTATTGTGTGTGACATAATGCGTCCTGGCAAGTGGGTATCACTCCAACAAAGGGATTTTCCCCCTTTTGTTGCCACAACAATAGGGAAACAAAGGCAGCGTCATTGTCTTTTCATGTCATAAAATAGCAAAAAACGTACCCTTTCCCTCATAACTCTGTAGCAAAGAAATTAACTCTAAACACCCCCAATTTTATTTCGCATATAGAATGCAAATTTACGGGGCAAGAACATATCAAAAGATTAAAAAAAAATCCCTGGACTAAACTTTTTTTTACAATTCATTATGTGCGATAAATTGCCCTATATTTGCGTCCATTTTTGAAAAAAAGTGATAATTTTAGACTCAACCCCTCCAATTTAATCTTAGGTTATGCAAAAGAAAGTTGGTTTGAAATGCTGTCTGCGCAAGCAGAAAGAGGACCTACTCCATTACCTGCATGCAAATTTACACTGAAGATCTACAATTTCTTTTTCTTTGGGCAAACAACCCACAAGGAGCTACAGGGCGTGTTTTTCAACACATTCATGCCAGTGAGCCTGAACATTGACCTGGTTATAACCTTGTGATCAGAGCAATTGTAAAAATATTCAAAAGAGAACTGTTGGTCGAAAACTAATGACAACTGTATTAGAACCGAAAATGAATGAAATAATATTTCTTTTCCAAGCCCTATTATTGTACGGCCGAACCTAAGTTTATTTTGGTCACATATAACATCATTCTAATTTTTTAAACATTGAAATCTACTGCATCAAATAAATTGGAGTGGTTAAAAATCAAATATGAGAAGAGTGTTGCGTGCGCATCCTAAGCAAATAGTAGTAGGTCACTCGCAATGTCAAACAACCTGGAGTGTAATAGTCAAACAACGTTTGGTTTACTGTTGCATAAAACAGACGCAAGTGACTGACAGTGGCAACACTAGATGGCAGCAACAACCTAATACACACGTGTGCCCTTTTGGAAATTTGAGAAAAACAACAACTCGATATTCCAGTTTTATTGACGTATGATGTATTTTACATTACTCTGCACAGGCATACCACAATAGTGACTAGTGAGGCATTCGTTAACTCGAGTATGGAGTGATGAAGGGCGTCCTACGACAGGGCAGATAATGCAAATCAGTGATTATACTACACTTGGTCACTTCAGGCATGAATTGTATAGAGATGGCAGCATAATATTAGTTTATTTTGTGGTATGCCTCAAGGTATGGTTACACAAAAACCCGTAATTACTTTCAAAAATCTTAGTGGTGCATAGTGAGCTCGTCAAATAAAAAGATTTGGATGATGTCATTTTCCCTTTATTTTGATAAATATTTTCTTTTGTTTTGCACTATCAAGAAGTTTAATGTTATGGTTTTTCAGACATGTTGAGTGTCTACGTGCCCTGCACCTATGTATTAAATGGAACCTCTGATATAATGCGTGATAACGGACATATAAGCTACATTCTATGGATGTCGGATTACACTCTTTAAGCTCCCACTGAAGCACCTTAAACCTTGAATTAAGATACTAGTATTGTGGTTGCTCATCTAAGCTTAAACCTAACTTAGTCTGAGAACGAGGCTATATGAGATATGGCCTACAGATTCTGTCATAACATCCATTACCTGGTAATAATATGGAGCTTCCAGCCAAGGCTATTGAAGTTGAACGGATTTTTTTTTAAATAGGTTCTCTTAAGAAACAACACATTTTTTTTTATAAAGTTGATGTTTAAACCAGCGACAAATAGCGCACATGCTCTTTTTCTGTTGTACCCTCTTGTACGAAACATATGGGAAAACATTTCTAAAGTAGAGACTGAAATAATTCTCTTTCTTAATTTTAGTTTCGATTGATTTGACGCATAGAGGTTCCATCACGAGTGGATGGAAAGAGGAGGAATCTTGCACGAGTGAGTGATTTTGTGTCTTGGGACGAGGCTTGCCGAGTCCCAAGACACAAAATCACTCACGAGTGCAAGATTCCTCCTCTTTCCATCCACGAGTGATAGAACCTGTTTCTCCCACGATAAAAAGGAGAAATTTACACGTTTTACCGTGAAGTTAGCTAGCTAAACTAGGTCAGCCAAAGGTCACCCGCGCACTAGTTCAACAATGGTAATACGCGTTTGTTGTGACGTGCACCGTTTGTTTCCCCAGAAACTGGCGCCAGATCACGTACGTGACGCTTGTTCAAATCCACGCGCGCTATTGTTGGGTCTACCTTTGACCCACTCTGCCAGGGCGACGATACCGTCTTCCGGTTGGATTGCTACACGACTAGTATCTCTGCAAGCGACTGCACGATCACTAATGCATGTTTTCTTACGTTCTGTCCTGTTTCATTGTACGATTTCAAAAAGTATACCAAATATGAAGCTTCCGTGCATTATTCGCCATTCAGTTATTTATAATTGCGCAAACTACGATATATGTGACATTTCGGGCGTAATGCCATAGTACTATTTGCGATAGCTCATGAGAATATGCGGTGAAAAGTCCTGCATTGACCAATCAGCCAGTCGGCCGTCCAGCGCTCTCGCAACAAACAGGCCACTGCGAGGTTGACGTCATTGTTGATTGTAATTTTGACCACGCGCGTCGCGTGCATCACACGTTTTGACCAATGGGATATATTCAATGACGTCACTTTTCAAAATATTCCGCGAAATAGTCCCGACGTAGAGGCAGAGATACTATGCGTAGCGGGATCTCTGGGTAGGAGAATGCCTTTGACCCAGAAGCAGTGACCCATTGATTGAAATTGAGGGATCTGATTGGACAATTACACCAGTTTGACCTTTAACCCCATTGAAGAACACCCATTGAGGAAGACAAATCCTTAACTGTAAAACACACCTCAGAGTGGGAGAAAATTACTTTTTATTGGAAGTAAAATGGCCATTTGAAAAGACTTTTATTTCTAATCTGTTAAAGTCATTTTTCCCAGTTTTTTTACCCCATGAAATTACAACCTGCTCGGCGGGTATATTTGTAATGCTTAATGCGTTCCCCAATACAAGTTATTTTATGCTAACTAGTGAAGTAAACGCAGGGAAGAGAATTAACCGCGCAAGTTTTGGAAGTAGAGTAAGCAATTTATTGAGGACCTGATAATTTGCTTGTCGCAGACGTTCGCGTATTGTTTTGCGTGTCGTTCTGTGTGACATTACCAGGTGGGAGTTCTTTAGTTGCGATATTTTCGGTGTTTTGCATTTGTTTATTTTCGTCTCTCCTTTTCGATTTTTCTAAAGCATTGTGAGTAACTCGCAGTCTTAATTGAAAGGTTGGCACAGAGACATGTAGAATTATGTGTTTTGGAAGTCCCTAGTTGGCATAACATATATGACGTTGTGTTTGTGTTTTTTTTTTGTAAAAGTGGCCTATCAAATAATGTGATAGCAAGGACTTGCAGTTGCGGGTACGCAACTTTTATATTTTACCACTGTGGGGATGTGGTCGATATTATGAAACAAATATGACATCCCAGTGAGGGTAACATGATGGAATGGATCCCCTCGGGGGAAAGTTTCACTCAGGCTTCGCCCTCGGGAAAACCATCCGCCCACGGTGATCCATTCCATCCTGTAACATCCGAGACAGGATGTCATACCTTTTGATATTGATTGCATACAAGTATTTTTTATTGGAAAAAATGGCCTTTTTTCGACGACAATTAAAAGCGTGAAACTTGGTATGGTGATACATATAACTATACTGAACATTTTCAGATATGGAGGCGTTGCACCAGTGCCCCCTGGTGGCAGCTAGTGGCGCCACCTACACTTTGGCTCGCCTTCCAATCATATATGGCCTATAAAACCTGGCTTTAGAGTGGCAAAATAGTTTGGGATTATGATGTCTAGGTCTTTAATCAACCAAATTAATTTCAATAAGAATATATGACAGGATATAGGGCAGCAGTACCCTTAATTTGCAAAGAATAAGTGACGCAAATCTTAAAAAATCTAAATAATTGGCTAAAAACGCTCATTTATGTAAAGAATATTTGTTGGTACCATTAAGTATTTTTTATTGAATGTGCCACATAAATGATTCTTAGCCCCCCTTTTGACCCCCTAACTTCTTGTACAGAGATATGTGTATGTACAAATTGAAGGAAGGAAGGCCTTCATACTTTATTATCCGAAATACATATGGGAAGTTTCACAGACATTGGATTATATTCACAGATTCATATACATCCATTTGATGAAAGGCCATGTTGCAGGTGATGCCACCTTCCACCAAGGGGTACTTCTCGACTATCTTCATTAAATACCTTTCAAAAATTATATTCAATGTCAATGAAACAGGGAATTGACAAAGATGTGACTATTTACCATGTGTGTAATGCGTAGTCAACTTCAATTTGTACATACACATATCTCTGTACAAGTAGTTAGGGGGTCAAAAGGGGGGCTAAGAATCTGTTATGTGGCACATTCAATAAAAAATACTTAATGGTAGCAACAACCTTGCTTTCTTTATATGTATTCTCTAGAAAATATCATAACTTCTAAATATTCTTTACATAAATGAACGTTTTTAGCAAATTTTTTAGATTTTTTTTAGATTTGCGTCACTTATTCTTTGCGAATTAAGGGTACTACAGCCCTATATCCTGTCATATATTCTTATTAAAGTTAATTTGATTGATTAAAGACCTAAACATCATAATCCCAAACTATTTGGCCACTCTAAAGTCAGGTTTTATAGGCCATATATGATTGGAAGGCGAGCCAAAGTGTAGGTGGCGCCACCTGCCACCAGGGGGCACTGGTGCGACGCCTCCATATCTGAAAATGTTCGGAATAGTTATATGTACCACCATACCAAGTTTCACGCTTTTAATACAAAGTGCACGATTTGACCAAAATACGTCTCAAATCCGCCTGACTATAAGCCCTTCTGGCGGGTATACTTGTATTTCTTAATGCGTTCCCAAATAAAAGTTCTTACATGCAATATATACTTTGTAAAGGATAACCAGTGAAGTAAAAGCAGTGCAGATGAAAAAAAAAAGAATTATGCATAAAGTTGTTGAATTAAAATTCAGCGGCATTGAAATTTTCCCCATTTTACTACACAATGTATTCAACTAAATTTTAGCGTATTGCGATTAGCCAACAATATATTGTACAGTATCAATTCCTGAAGTACTAAGATGATCTTTTGACTAGTGACGCAGATAGACAGCGGATCTACCACTTCCATTAAGTCTGTGTGGAAAACGAAAGAGGAAGTCTTTCATAAGCTCTGGCTCCATTACTAGTCAAGATTCATCTTAGACTGAAAAAAAGTTATGATAAAATGTATTTCCCTTAATTCTATAAGCCAGCCCGGTTAGTTATCTATATACTTAGCGGAATAGCCGCCATTGGTTTCCTTGTTGTACCACAAAACGGCCTCTAGAACAAACTGACGTCATAGAAAACAACAATCACACCATAGCCATAAAAACTCTGACCGTGAATGACGTCATAACACGGCCACAATGGAACGTCATCTCCATGACGACGGGTAGTTGCCAAGACCCACTGTTGGTATTGACAGCACGTTTTGCGTTATTGTGAATTTGGATTCATCTAAATCGCATATTTGACACAAAAATGGGGTGTAAAAACTCCAAAGTGACACCTCTCAAAACACCTACACCGCCCCCTGATTTTCGCAGGGTATCTGAGAGGCGTAGCGGCGGATTCAGCCGTGTGCACGAACCACGGTGTTTGGCGCGGGTTGCGGAGGATCTGACTTTGTTGAATGTGGATGAATCTGACGATGACAGCTTCGGTGAAGAAGCAATAAGACGGTACCTCGGTGATGACGAGGGAAGACGGGGCACACCGAACCATCGTAGACCATCGGTTCCCAGGGTAAGAATGATTATTCTTAACAAATTTAAGTTCGCGTTAAGTTATATTTTGCCAAATTTCCCACGAGTAAAATATGTATAAACCGTGCAAAAGGACTGGAGCAAATTGACTTTATGCCAGTGCAGACGCAAACGGAGTGGCGGATTTTAATGGGGGAATGGAAGGCAGTAAATGTAATTGTAAGTCATTGACTGTACTATTCATGTACAAAATCAACATATATATCAATATATAGTACATTATTTCTTCAAATCATGGTAACGCAAAATCAATGTAACATAAAAGATAGAATACAATCCAGAAAGACTCAATTTAAAGAGGCGAGTGCAGAGATAATAGAAGGGCGGCTTAGCAAAAAATCGTGCACTTAGGTGTACAAGCATGAAACTTGGTTCAATAATGATTTAAGGAATGCTAATAAGAATCGGAGGAGGACACAAGCTGTAGGGGAACGTTATGATTCATTTTTGGGCCATTTTAGGTCAAAATGTACATTTTTTTGTGATTTTGCATACTGAGTATTAATTATTTTTTTTTATTGACCTGGGTAGAAGCACGAAACTTGGTATAATTATGGTTTAAGGAATGCTTATAGACATTGGAAGGATACACGCGCTGTTGGTCATTGCTATGACATATTCTTGGGCCATTTTAGGCCAAAAAAGGACATTTTTGGTATTTTTGCAGGTAAAGACTTTCATTGATCTTGTTAGAAGCATGCGACTTGGTACAATTACGGTTTAACAAATGTTTATAGGAATTCGAAGGGGACACAGGTTGTTGGTCACCACCATGACCTATTTTTGAGCCATTTTAGGCCAAAATTGGGCAAAAACGTACATTTCAATGCTTAACAATTAAACAGATTTATTTATTTATTTTGGGTTAAAGCATGAAAATTTGTACAATTATGGTTTAGCGAATTCTTATAGAAATTGGAAGGAACACAGGCTGTAGGTCATCCATTTGACCTATTTTTGGGCCATTTCACAGACATTTCAAAGAAAAACATTCATATATTTGTGGGATGCATCAAGTCTGCAACATACATTTCCTTATGGATATGAATACAGATAGATTAAGTATCATGTATGTCATATGTAACCTAAATATCACATTTTTGGGGTTAAATGAGGCAAAAATGTCCAAAAGCTAGCACTTCTTAAAATGAATTACACAGATTGAGTTAAATGATAGACTAAAATAAAACCTTCAATGTGAGTACTCAGTTAGGTATCACTTTCTTTAGATAATTAGATATTAATAGTCCCTGACTGCATATTTTAGTTACCATTCAACATTATATTTGAGAAATGAACAATGCCATTCATTGACTATTAATGGCATAATTATGCTTCAAAGCAGTAATAGAAAAGTTTTCTTCCATGGTTGATGAGTTCAGGGTGAAACATGTAATAATATAATTTCAAAAAAGAGAGGGGTGGGGTGGAGCGATATTCAGGTCTAACTGTTTACCATTTCACATCTTTTAAAACTGGATTTTTTAGAGTAAGAATGCATGCTTTTGGCATGTATCCTCTTTACTCAGAGAACAGTGTCCTCCACATTCACAAAGACCTGTGCATTTGAGACTACCTTTATAACATTTACACTGACACTTGCATGATTTTGTACACTTGCGGTATAAGAGTTCATAATTTATGTCCGATCTGTCCAGAAAGGTTTTCCATATCAAATCGTTTTTTTCATGACCCACTTTGCAGGACTTGAGAGCTCTGGGTCCCTCTGTGTTGCTTGCCCCTAAATATGTCCTCCCTAGTATGTAGCACCTAGAATGTGTTGCACAAGGGCTGCCTGTGATGGGAGAATGCTCTCCAAACAACGAGACTTCCAGGAGAAAAGGTATTGAGTTGCAGAATGTGTTCCACTTAAAATGGAGCAATTCAATACATTGAACATTTTCTTAAGGCCTATTCCATTTCTATTCAACAAAAGATGTCAATTTCGATAGGTCCCACACGTTTACAGGTCCAGCATTGTTTTCCAATATCGTAGATGTTCAACACATAAAGACATTATTGTATGGAAGTTCTAATTCTCTTCTTCAGCTTATTCAGCGTGTCAGACCACCAACTCCAGGAGTAGTCCTCAGCTATCCTGTCAGTTCCTCAGAGAACTCCCCTGCGAGTTCCCCAAGTTGGGGATCGCCTAGGAGCTCCCTTTCGAGCTCCCCTGAACCCGGCTACGGATCCACCTGTCAGACAGGCGTTCTACCACCGCGCAGCAGCACCCCACACCCCGACATGCCCGGGGTGGAGTGGTTCCCCCGACAGGAGGGTTCCGAGATGACTCGGCTTCCGGCTGACATCTCCAGAGTGCTGGCGTCACGCCCATCACGTGCGAACACCACCGCTGATGACGATGACGAACCGTCCATCACCGAGCTCTGTGTAAGTTTAATACACCCAGGAATGTGCATATTGAAATATCCAAGGTCCCTTGGCGCTCCAATGTTGAGCTACAACCCAGGACAAAATGGATATTTTCTTATGGGAAAACTCCTTTTTAGCGCAAGCTATGCAAGAAAGTTTACCAATGCTTTTTATGAGCATATTTTCAAAGATTATTGAGTGGAAAAAAAGTAAAATTGAATTTTACTAATCATCGTGCAATGATAACTAGTGTACTTGGAAACTCTTAAATTAGGCTCGATGACTTGTTTTTTTTGACGTTGATGACAGGGAAGTCCTTCATGTTTCACAGCTTCAAACAGTAACACTAGGCAAACTCGTTCAGAAATGTGTAGTTTTACATAACACATATACGTCATTCATATCTTGTAGATCCGCAACCAGAACATCAGGCGAGCTAAGATGTTTCAGGCGAACTCGGCCCTCAGGGTTGAGGGGAGCTCTGCAGGTAAACACACTTAATTTTTGATAACATAAGCTTTTCTTTTCTTTAAACTCGCTCAAAGTCATTTACAGACATGGCAAAAATGGTGTAGAAAGAGGCAAAATGTCCAGAAACCGCATGTCCAAAGTGGTAAGCTTAGATCGATAGCAAGTGTGTACATTGAATTCTGGCCTTAACCGATGCATGTGCATCGATGTACACAGGCTTGGATCCGCACCAGTAGTAGCATACCCAAACGCCGTACATGTACATGTACTATACAGGTCTTGTTGGGATTGTCTTTTTTATGTTTCTGTCGCTTACCTAAGAAACTATTTGGGTCTATATTTTTGTTCATGGTGTAATTGTCTTTGAATATACGTTCCTGTCTTTTGCCTGTCTGATTTTGTAGCATTGGAAGAGGGGGAATCCGCAGAAAATATGACGAAGGTCAATTTGTCCATAGGACTAATGATTTTGACCCATGTTAGATCAGTAGATATTTTATGGATTTATAAACAAAAATCCTGTATGATTAACATCATTATTATTTTCAGGACGAACAGGAAGTGGCACCAACATCCGTGCACCCACCAGACGACAACTTCGGTGGGCGGAGCTTCCTAACATCTCTGACTAGGCTGATTAGGACGGACCCGGATCTTGACCCCCGCAACGGACAAGGACTTACGGATTTTGCCAAAAAAATGCCTCAACCGAACACTGCGTTTATTTGCACTTTGTTAAACTCCATTCCTGGGCTCCCATCCAACATGTTTAAATTATTTTTCAGTTTTTAAACAGTTTTTTCCTTGTTCTATGCACAGTCTTGTGATGTTGCAACTACGCGTGGAGCCCTCCAAGCCGTGCACGTGCGTGGCCGTCAGAGAACCGCCACGTGTGACGTCACTGCTCGTGGGCGACCATGCCCCTCGCGCGAGCGACTGTCACCCTCCCGTTGTCAAGGAAATGTATTAACCCCTTCCCGTTGTTAGGGAAGATCACTGTGGCATCAATGCTCATGATAAAGGAACGAGAGAGGTTTACAATATTATCCTAACCATGACTATTATCAAATGAGGGCCAAGAGCTTTCTAGGGTGGTGTAAGAAATCCTATACCGCTGTAAATCACTAGAACACTTACAACTGAGTAAGGTTCTGGCTGAAATATGTCTTTGTAGGATTATGATACCTCGCAAGGAAATGCTTGGCCCTCGTTTGATAATAGCCATGGTCAAATAGTATTGGGAACCTTCCTCGTTTAATTTCATGGGCATTGATGTCAAAGTGATCTTCCTTGACAACGGGATGGGGTTCACGCCATCGCCTAGGTGGTTAATGCATCTCCTTGACAACGGGAGGGTGACAGTCGCTCGCGCGAGGAGCATGGTCGCCCACGCGCAGTGACGTCACACGTGACGGTTCCCTGGCGACCACGGACGTGCACGGCTTGGAGGACCCCACGCGTGGTTGCAACTTCAGAAGACCGTGTATAGAACACGGAAAAACTGTTCATATTCGAACACTTCAATAATGTCTCGTATTTTAATTCGGTAGGATAGATTAAATGTGCCATCTATGTGTTACGGCTAGCCTGATAGAATCGCCCTTTAAAGCAGAGTGGTCCTCAGATTGCGTCTTTGGGTTACGATGCTTTCTAGGGAGATATAAAACCACAACCTTTTTCGTTTTAGATAAAACATCATTGTGATTGCTTGCTTTGCGTCCAAATTTAAGTATTTAAGATAAAGATGGGAGCCTAGATTCATGTACAATAGTCAAGTTGCTAACACTTGCAATTATCAATATCTTTAAAAAAAACATTGTATTTTAACATATTTTATTCATCTCTGCTCAATGAGATCACCTTGCATTGAAGATAAGAAATGAAGATGTGTATGGATACCCATAATTTGGATTTTATATGTCTACTCATTTTAGTTTCACTTCATACACATCAGATCCATTGTTGCTTGGTGAGATCATTTTGTTAGAAAGATGAACTCTTGATGTGAAAAGAGAAATATGAAAAGTGTTTGTATCAAACACTGATTATCATAATGTATCTATTTGATGATTATTATTATTTGGGAATAAAGTTTACTAGGTATTATTTGAGTTTGAAAAATTGTCTTGTTATTTCTTCCAAGAAATGCCATTGCTTTTCAAGTATGCACAATTAAGTAGAAAACAATTCCATATGGTAAACAATGGTATCCTGATTCTGGTTTCTGAAGTTAGAAGATCATCCCCTAAAGAATGCATTAGTGATATAACAACTGTTACAAATTACCGTTAAGATATTTTGCGATCATGGCCGATTTTCGATTTTGACAAAACGGGCATAGGTGTTATCTGATCCCACATTCTCCTAGATACAGAAGTGCAACGCATTTAAACACAAGGGACATTGATAAATGACTGTTACTATAGGGGACAAAGTAGCTCAGTTGGTAAGGTGTCAGAATTTTAATCAGTAGGTCGCTGGTTCAATTCTCAGCCGGGGCACTTTGGTCTGTCCTTGGGCAAGACAGGTTATTCCATATTACTTCATTCTACCCAGCTGCAAAATGGGTATCCAGAGAATATCCGAGGCTAGGTGAAAGGAGGGATGAAAGGAGTGAAAAGTAATTTATGTTAGTGGCGCTGGGCACGATAGAGCGCATTTAGGCAAAATATGGTAGAGGGTGATCAGCGCGCCAATAGAGGCCGGCGCGCAAGGTGCTGCTATTACTATGGCCAATGAGGCTCTAGTTTCAATATCAGTGCTTACGGCAAAACGCGTCTCTGGCACGTGACAAGATGAAAGTTCGTGACCTCTGCCGTAATTAGCTTTGACCTGTAACGACAATGGCTGGGATTAATCAGGTGCGAAAAGGTGCGAAAAATTTTCCCAGACATGAAGTCAATACATGATTTCAATCTCATGCCTGACTCTGGTTTTTGGCCGCTCTGTTCTATAGATAAACTCGCTGCCAAAAACCAGTTATTTACGACATATGAGTAGGAGCATTTTCCCTGTAGTACAAGTAGGGTTGTAGATGCAAAGCATCAATAGTCAAAAGGCGGGGCCAAGTTATTTATGAACTTGTGAGGGAACCGGATGTATAAAGAACATTAACATTATAGAGAAAAATAATTTATAATGACTAGATTTGTATCATTTTTGTAGAAATGAAACAAATATCGGAATTCTAGGCGCAAGCTGGAGACTTCGAAATCTCTTGGGTGCGAAGCTACTTGGGTACGCATCAGTTTGGTTACGAACCAGTTTGGTTACGAAGTCTCCTGATTTCATTCCATGCACATCGTAGACTACTGGCAGTCCTATAAGCCGCTTCACGCCAACAATAGATGGTGGGCGATACCAGTCCCTAATCCGTGACGTGATTGTGAGACTGGCGCTAGTCTATACACACAGTAATTTTGTTCTTAGTAATTTTCCTTCCTATACTGAAAAATATACTTTATGTCCGCTTAAAATATTTTATATATTTGAAAACTTCATGCTAAATTAAAATAAGGAAGGCACGATTTTCCGCGGCAAAGGCAATATTTATATCATAACCAATCAGAATAGAGAATTATATTCAGTCCGGCCTCAGGATTTAGATCACGTGACGTCTGCCCATGTACATCTCAAAACAGCTTCCCAGATAGGCGGGCCTGATGGCCCCGCCAATAATGCCATCTGTTGTTGCCGCGACTGAACCTGACTAACACCTACGGTTAGCCTGCAACGCAGTCAGAAGGCCGATCGCGTCAAGTGTATGTGAATACATATGTATCTGATCCCAGATTTAACATTAGCTGATAATACCTTGCTGTTATTAAGCTAAAGTCACAACAAGATTTCCCATGTAGAAAACCTCGGTGCACCATATGCCTTAGCGGCCGGGGCATTTGAGAAAGGTGCCACCTGCACGGACTTGTGCGGGGTTTTGCCAGATACAGGCAACTCTGCTTAATCCGGATTTTCGTCTAAACCGGACAAATTGGAAGGTCCCAGTCCCTTCCTATACATATAATTCCTATATGCATAATCCGGATTTTGCCTAATCCGGACAGGAATTTAGGATCCACATCAGTCCGGATTCAGCAGAGTTACCTGTACTCTGGTTTCCTCCATCACTGACCAATGGCTAGTCACGAATGAGCCTAAATAAGGCAGACAACTGACGATAATCGAAATTCAAATTCAAATTTGTTTTATTTATAAGTGCTTAAAAGTACCATATTTAATTATGTGCATGAAATGCTAGAGGTATATTTATATTCATATTGAAAGACCGGCCGGTTCGAATTATTTTTTCTTTCAGATTCTGGCTGACTGATAATCTTTTACATCAAAATGATATAACAATATACATGGCCATTTTTGATTAATTTTCAAAAAGAACTTATGTTTCATATTCTAGCTACCAACATAGCGATAATTTGTGCTTAATTCTAACATGGTAAATATCATTCTTTTTATATTTATACTGACTAAGCATGAGATTGGGGTGCAAGAAAAGGCTATCTACAAGTATATAAAATGTTCGTTACCACTAATTAATAAATAAGAAATGATTAAATCATGACAATGAATGGCCTACGAAACCTTGGGATGTTGAGCATTATGGGGATTTAATGACCGGTCATACTCTATACATTTTGTTAACTTATTAATGACAAATCTACGCAAGCAAGAGCAATCGCTGGTGAGCTATAATCTGTGGATCTTTGATGCTTTCAGTGGATATCATAAAAAAAGGGGCAAGACATTTCATCCAGTTGTCATAGAACACACCATACTATTTTATTCATTTCACTTTGTAATTTTCCGGACTAAAAATTGAACTTAATCAATTCAAAATGATGATGGATAATATTAATAATAAACAATAATAATAATGATAATAATGATAAAAATAATAATAATGATAATAGCAACAACAACAACAACAATAATAATAATAATAATAATAATAATAACAATAATAATAAGGGGGTCAGGGTTAAAATTGTGTGGTTTATACTTTCTGAAAAGACTGGAAGTGTCGATACCGTACACTTATTTTTCTAAAATACCAAACGCCACTACCATAATCGAAAATATGGCAATCCCTGCGGGAATAAGGCGGCTCCTGTGACAGTTTCTCTGCACTAGGATTCACCTCCATCCGGTATGGTGCCTGAGATATAGTGCCGGCAGCTGCATATAGATGTCGCCACTCTTCAAGATGCTATGTTCACTCAACCATTTTACTAGCCTAGATTTCTAGGCTGTCATATGTATTTTTCTGTTATGTTTTTTTCTGTTACCAAGCACCAAATAGTGTAGCTAGCCACAGTGGCCAATTTAGTTTACATTTATCTCACCAGGATTCAGTTTGATTATGAGCCTAGTCCCTGTAAACATAGAGATAGGAGGAGCAGGTGGTGCCATCTATCTACCAAACCTGTAGATCGAGCAACTCTATCGTCGGGTATGCCGTTGTTTACATTCTGAGATTGATAGGCCATACCCACGATAGAGAAAGCCCCATACAAAACGTTTCCACTGCGCCCAAAAAACTGGGCGCTCACATTTCTAGCTCAGTCTGGCCACCCAAACCAACTGAATTCGTTCCCTACCTTGTTAATTTACGTTGTGACGCTTTTACAGCACTCAAATCCGTCCAGAGTGCGAGAAATGAGAGCTTTTTGGCTGGAAGCGATAATTTTCACCGTGTCCGTTCCGCCATTTAATTCGAGATATGACTAGTCGAGCAACACACGTGTGAGAAGGTAATAGGTTTGATACGGGAAATGATGGACAGTGCTGCTCGACTAGTCATGCCTCGAATTCAATGGCGGTAAGGACACGGTGAAAATTATCGCTTCCAGCCAAAAAGCTCTCATTTCTCGCACTCTGGACGGATTTGAGTGCTGTAAAGGCGTCACAACGTAAATTGCTCGATCTACCAAACCTGGTACCACACCACAGTGCTTGGTCAACACATAGGGGAAGGTGAACATTACAGGGACTAGGAGCCTAGTCTACCATTTTACCCACATTTAGTACGTCATGCATGTGCAAAGACAGTCACATTTTCACTTTTCAATCCACTTTTTACGAATTTAAGATAATGATATTTTTCATGATATTAAGAGATGGAATGTTTTCTAGAATACTACAATCAACTTTCCATTAAATATTTTGTAAAATCATTCTTGATTCCTAATCCCGGGGGGGGGGGGGGCACTTGGGTATTTAGGGGGGTGCATACGTTCGTTATCAAAATTAAAAAATACCCCTAAAGCACTGATTTCTGGCCAAAAAAGCACCCTTATTTTAATAAAACGCTGATTTTTTCCACTAAATGAACACCCCTTCTTTTATCAAAACACTGACATTGGATAAAAGGGACGACGTATTTTAACTCAAGATTTTATAATCCTCTGCTTGTTTAGCGGCAGCAAGTGGCGGCAGCAAACTCGGAAGCCCTGAGTCACTTCGGGAGTCACTCGGCGTCAGAGCCGCGTATATTTCGTGGATTGTAAGGGGATTTTGACCCCCATACTTCGTACCTGGGTACAAAAAAGTACCCTTCTTTTACAAAATCGCGGACGTGCGGAGGTCTTAAAAAAGACCCCTTCTTCCGCGAAATACGTAACGAAGGTGCGGCCCCCCTCTGTACCTGAGTGCCCCCCCCCCCCGGGTTCCTAATGTATTGCCTACAGTATCCTAGAGCCAGGTGTCAATTTTGAGGGAACTCTTGTGCATGTTAATGACTTGACCATTCACCACTGTTATTTAACTACGTATACATAGCCTTTAAAAAGCAACAATCTTCAAGATTGTTGTCGTTAGAGAGAACTTATTAACCCACAATTACCCCACCACAATATTGGTTGATCACAGTATTCATAAAATCCATAACTTTTTTTTAAAACTATATCATTAATATTTTTAATGTGGTTGCCATGGTTATGTCTATATATAATGAAAAACACTCAAAACTCATCTTTATCAATTTTAATCGAAGAAAAATACATTTTATATACATAGCAATAAGCAAATATACGGTATTATCATATTTCGATAGCTAAGAAAGACCTTATAAGGACTAAGAATCATGCATAGTGAATCATTTAAAGAAGTATCACATTTTCTTCATTTCAAACAAGATTCGTTTTTCAAAGAAAAAGGACTCATTTCATTTATTTTGACCAAAAACAACCCCCCCTTAAAATAATTCAACCAAAAAGGCGCAACATGTGGGAGCAGGTAAGGGAAAAAAATACAGAATTCAGAAGGCCAGAAAATATTGTCCACTGACTTGCACTTTCCAGAATCTTTTAGTAAAAAGGGAGGTGTGCTTGTTTGGGGTCTAGGCATTTAAACGGAGGAATACAGTCTTTGGTAACAAAATAGTATTTTGAGGAATATTTGACTAAAAATATTCAAATATTCATTTTTGAAATAATACTCTAATGAAAGATGTGTGTTCGAAAGTTGTCAAATCGTGTGTGCACTCTAGAATGAAATGTAAGCCTAGCTCACATAACCTTAAAATTAAATAAATCAAAAATTGAAAATAAATGAAGTGAAAAATGAAATTTCAGAGTGAATTCGGAGATATGTACTTAACACATACACATCTGAAGCAAACTCATGGTCTGACATAAATGTGAATATTTTGATAACAATGCACTACATGTATTTTGAGAAATAGGTCACTAAAAGTTTGCCCTCTTCCAAATATTCGAATTATACTAAAATTAATGAGTCTTATTAAACGTTTTCAGACAATGTGTATGCTCTAGGAATGAATGGGTAAAGTACATATAAAGAACTATACTGTCCTAGCTATGCTGATGGTACAGGTGACCATCTATGAATATTTGTTTATTGTTATTTAATAATTACGACTAAATGATTATGGAAAACAAAAATCCTGTTGCACATGTGTGCAATTTGAAATTTAAAAAAGTACATACAAAGATCCATAAAAACCTGAAAATTTTATTGAATTAATTTCAGAAGAGCGTACTGTCTGAGCATGCACAGGTTAAAGTGTCGCTCTTTCACAATCAATCTGGTTCAAGTAAACATACCAATTATACTGATCATGACTAGCAATACACTCTTCAAATGCATGGTCACATCTTAATTAACATGGATAACACAGGAACCTCACTGTTGAATAATCATGCAGTGTTTGTATGAGTATCTGTAGTAGTTGGTGCGTGATAGAGCACAAGTCATACTACTCTATTCTAAGAGTCTCTTGAGGATTTGTATCCAGAATCTCTGACAATTAAAGGTCCAATTGACTTACTACTACTACTACTACTACTACTACTACTACTACTACTACTACTACTACTACCTCTACTACTACTACTACTACTACTACTACTACTACTACTACTACTACTACTACTGCTACTATTACTACTACTACTACTACTACTACTGCTACTCAGTACTGCTACTACTACTACTACTACTACTACTACTACTACTACTACGGCTACTATTACTACTACTACCACTACTGCTATTCATTTTAATACTACTAGAAGCTGTATTGTGATCCCTAAAAGGATTTGTACAGTTAGTTTGAAACAAAATTGTCATTTACTTTTCAATTCACTGAAGTACTCATTGCACTAATTTTTCTGATGACATCTGGGATAGTGAAGTATAGACAAAAAAAAAATGGCACTTGGAGAAACCAAATACAATTATGAATCGTCAAATTAGCAGGGCTGAGTTCTTAACTAAAGGAGAAATACTAGCAGTGTATGACATTCAATTAATAATACGCTTTCAAATGTACAAGTAAATCTGTATAATAGGTTTAAACCTGTCTCAAAGGGCACTTTGAAATGCATCATATTTTAAAACTTAACAAATACATATACAGAATACAAAAGGGGTTTAGGGTAGGTTTGGCAGAGGGGGTAATTAACAGCCCTAGGACAGAAATGGGATCAAAGAGGATGGCAGAAAGGAGGGGTTGTTTTTGGCAATTCAAAATATTAAACGAAGTGCATTCAGACCCATCCCTTAGAGAGCGCTGATGGTCTGACAGTGAAAACTGCCCTTTAGAAGTGAACATATATATTTTGGTAAAACTGTATATATAAGTATTTATGAAATATTTACATATATATATATATATATATACATATATATACATATGTATATATATATACAAGTAAGTATATATATATATATATATGTATATATATGTATATATATATATATATATATATATATATATATATATATATATATACATATATATATAAATATATATATATATATATATATATATATATATATACATATATATATATATATATATATACATATATATATATATATATATATATATATATATATATATATATATATATATATATATATATATACACACCCTCATCTTATTTCATAGTAATCAAAACGAACTATGATACAGTGTATATAACTTTATGTTGTAGCTATTTGATAAGAACAGTCATTCAATATGAACAGCATATCTGGAACTCTGTTAATGTCCATTTATAGTTATATATATAATTATATATCAATGCACACACTAAAGAATAATGCAAGTCTTAGAGTCATTTTGATCGCCCTTTGAAATTTGTCTGCCATTTGCTGCTGTTCCATTAACTGGCATTCCTCCCTCCCGTACTCGGCGAATTTCCTCCAATTTTCCACGATCCACATGTTCCTCAAGATCCTTCACAAAGTTCGAGACACCCTTAAGTTCGTTTTCCAGAGTCCTTATTCTCTGGTCCTTCTCCTCATGATCATTCGTCATTCTCTTCAGTCGCAGCTGAAGATCCCGTATTTTTTGCTCGTACGATTCCTTCTCTTCTTCCTTATCTTTGATTTGCTCGCGTAACGCTTCCTCGGTCTCTTCCGAGCTCTTCACTTTTTGAAACAGAATCCCAGTCTGCACTTTGAGTCCGTCCAGTTCCTCGGTAGCATCACCGGAGGTGGCGCCCTCTTTTGTCTTGACCTCATCCTCTTTTTCGCATAGAGTTTTTAACGATTTTTCCAAATCTTTCACGTATTCCTCTTTAGTGTGTAGCTTCTCCCGTGATTCGTCCAACTGCAATTCCACAACGTCCAGCTTGGTATTCGTCTCATCAAGAATCTTGCTCAATTTTTGGACTTCACGTTCAAGTTTGACATTTCCATCAATAAGGCCTTGAAACGCCTCCTTTTCCTGAGTTTTCTTTGCCAGCAAGACCTCTTGGTCAACCACAGGCTCTTCTGGTACCGCTTCTTTTACACAACTGGTGCTGCCACCCTTAGGAGCATCCGTCAAACTAACTACTGGTGTTTCTTCTTCAGCTTTATCTCCAGTGGGGGGAAGGGCATGATCCTCACTTGGAGAATTTTCTTTAGCTTCAGACTCCTTAGTTTGATCCACCACAGTATTTTCCTGTGTGATACTGGTTTTTGAGTCTAGAGCATCAGATTTAGGTTTTTCCTCTGCATTGGACACCTCAGCATCATGAGAAGCATCAGCAGCATCAGCGGCAGCATCAGGAACAGCATCATTAGAAGTATCAGGAGCAGCATCATTAGAAGCATCAGGAGCAGCATCAGCAGGAGCATTGGGAGCAGCATCAGCAGAAGCATCGGGAGCAGCATCATTAGAAGCATTGGGAGCAGCATCAGGAGCAGCATCAGGAGCAGCATCAGGTACAGGTGCTGATTCATTGGCAGGTTGTGGATCTGTAGGCGATTCTTCAGATGCTGCTGGTGGGGTGGTTTCATCAGCAGCATTTTCAGGCTTCTCCGGGGCAGCATCAGAAGCCTTAGAATCCTCACTAGCTTCTGGCTTACCTGGTGCTATTTCAGCAGGTTTTTCAGGGGTATTTTCAGTTTCAGGGGCATTTTCAGGGGTGTTTTCAGGAGCAGGCGAAAACTTGCCATTTTGGGGTGCTTCAGTAGGTGCGCTGCTGTCTGCTTTGGTTTCCGGTACTGTAGTACCCTCCGGGGCACTGGTACCAGGTTTAACCTCAAGGGGTGTTTCAGGGGTGCTATCTAACCCAGGTTCAGGGGCAGCAGAATCAGCCACATCTTCAGCCTGCTGCCCCTTCTCCTTATTCTCATCCCCCTTCACATCTCCCCCTTCTTTTGGGGTGGTTTCAGGTGCCCCCTCTGCGACCCCTGCTGCCGAACCCCCTTTTTCCGCCATACCCCTAGATATACCTCTATCGTCTCAAGCACCACAAACCGAACACTTCACAGGTTTACAGTAACAGCTTGCTCCTGATAAGAGGTTCAAAGGTATAGCCCTTGTAATCGCTAGTAGAGACACACTGTTGAAGTGGAAAACAAGATTGGGGGAGTGGCTGTATGTAGATTGAACTTTGGTCTGTGAGATGCAAACAGATTTTCTTCCAACTCCTTTGAAGAATATCAGCTTCTAATCTGAAAAGAAAATGATAAAAAGTAATCACTTAAAAGTGATATATGTATGTATATGTATATATACTAGACTCTAGTATATGTGTATATGTATATATACACACACATAGTTACATTATCTATGGGTATAGATATGGTACGTTATACATATAAAAATCTAGGTCAATATCTAGTGTCTACAACATAGCCAGAGCAATTTCATAAATCGCCTAGGAATGGGAAAAGATTAAGTTCAAGCACTGGTCAAGTACTATGGTTGTTGACAGAAACTAGTCCACTGCCATTGTACTAACTGATTTGTCCCACTAAAGTTAAAAGCCTATGAACTGATCACTTACTCAGTGAGTGCTAGTGTAGAAACAGAAGGCTAACTTTGAAACAAAGTATGTACAAAAAATGCTTCTTAATGTTAGTTAATGTTCCATTCTATGACACTTTTCTATTGATAGAAAAATTACGGTTATTTTCTAGAGATTTTATTTATCATTTCAAAAACGTGGTGGGATTAGGTAAAAATTAGAAACATGCAGTACAATTATCAATTATCAATGATGGATGAAAGGCACTGGGTTCTCAGAATATCTAGTGTAGTTTGTTGCCCATTGCTCAAAGGTTTTTTTTAGATTGACTTTCCATAACTTAAGTTTTATTTTTGATTGCCTAACCATTATTCAAAGTTTAATTCTAGATAACCGTACTATTACCCAGTTTAATTCTAGATGACCTAAGCATTACTCACAGCTCAAATTTAAATGCTTGATTGCCTTGCCTTACAAAAATACTCAAAGTTTGATGGTATATTGCCTTACCAATACTCAAAGTTTAATTCTAGATTGACTTACCATGATCAAAGTTTAATGCTAGATTAGGCCTATAAACGTGTTTGTTTCCTGTAACGGTGCGCAAATAAATAGGGAAGGTAGGTCAGTAAAAAAAATATTTCTTTGGTCAAAAATGTGAATTTTATGCATGTTTTAGGTTAATTGGGAGTTGAGAGGGCCGGAAAAAACTTAAGGGAAGGTTTTTTTTTCGAATAAAAAATTTGTTAGGGTAGGGTTACAGGAAACAACTTTTTTTAGGCCTCACCTTACCAATACTCAAAATTTAATTCTACATTGCCTTACCATAACTTAAAGTTAGAATCTGCCTTTATTACTAAAAGTTGAAATCTAAATCAAAATGTTATGCGAGATTGCCTTTACCATAACACAAAGTCTACTTCTAGATTGCCTTACCTGGCTGGGCTTAATGAAGGCACAAGAGGTGATAATTCTCAGAGAAGCGGGGTGAGAGTCAAGTCTGAACTGATGAATGCAATAATCCTGATGACTTCAATACAGGCAAGGCGAGACTGTTCCTTAGGTTGACATCCCCTGCTTGCTTGCCATAATGTTCCTTTAGAAATCCTTTGTAAACAAAATTGATGCAGTTCACAGCAGAGTAAATGCAGTCATGTATGACTCGGAGGCACCCTCAAGGTTTATGATGTTTGAAAATCAAAAGAAACTATTGCAAAAAAAAAATTCTGTGTAAATATATGCAGCTCACAGCAGCAGTAATTGCAGTCATGTATGACTCTTGACTCGGAGAAACTGTCAATGGCAGACGTGCCAATGATTATGCTCGAAGAAACTAGTGCAAACAAATCCAGAGTTACTGTACATTCCAGATGTGTTGAGAAGATGTGTGTTATGCTAATTCCTTATGTTGTGCCACTCCTTGTTGTATTGTTCAGTAGTTGAGTTACAGCCAGCCTATAATCCTCCAATGGTGCGGTTGCCTGACTACATGACTTGTTATGTGTGTTTTAAAACACACAGGTGTCCGTTATTACAGATAAGAACCACAGGTAAATTCCAGCTTTAATCCAGCTGTCTTAAAGTCCAACAGGAGCTTGACGTCACAATCACAAAGAGAATAAAGGTAAATTCCAACTTTAATCCAGCTGTTTTAAAGTCCACCAGCGAGTCTAGAACTTGAAATCGATCACGGTCAAAAACAGGATAAGAGCTAGAGGTAAATTCCAGTTTTAATCCAGCTGTCTTAAAGTCCACCAGCGTGGCAGGAGCCTGACGTCACAATCACAAAGTGAATTCCAATGTTAATCCAGATGTCTTAAAGTCCACCAACGTTTCTATAGCTTCACATCGATCACCTCCAAAAAGAGGATAAGAGTTGTACAGGTGAATTCCAATTTTAATCCAGCTGTCTTAAAGTCCACTAGCTTGTCAGTAGCTTGACATCACCTGCAAAAAGAGGAAAGTGATATTAAAAAATAGGATTAAGAAAAATCTTAGATGAATAGAAGAATGGATATGTATAGCAAGAGAACAATTACTATATGCGTTATAGTGAATGCCTCACATGCTATGCCAGGGGTCTTGAAATCTGGCATGAGTGTGATGTCACAAAGATCAATGAGGGCTCTTGTATTGTTTACATTACAGAGAAACTTGCACGCCAACATGCACAGAACACGACTTCTGGGCTATTTGCTGCAGCTAGCCTGCTAACTCTAGTCCTGCCAGACCCCCTGCTGGCTCTATATGCCCCCGAAACCAGCACATTCAGCAGAATGCCTGGTGGTTAAGTACCTTTTAATTCAATGACACCATACTCTAACAAAACTTGGGGCTATCCCCGCATATCTGGTATCAAAATGAAGCTAGAAGAGGGGGCTTTCAAAATAGACTAGTGGCACATAGATTGTGGGGGTGGGGAAAGAGGGTAATTTAGACTGGTAAGCCAGTCTTTTCTAGTGTTTCTGTGGGAGGTCAGGATAAAGTCAGACCTGGCAGCTGAGCCCCAGATCTTACGGTCCGACTTTTTCCTGACCTTTTTTCTAAGGAAATATGGTGACAGCTATATTCCTGAAATGGCTTGTGAAGTCAAACGAGCCAGCGGCTTTCTGAGAAGAGATTTATGTGCCTTCAAAAAAGAACATTTATGGGTATCCCCCTTGTTTCATAAATTAGGGAAGGCATTTAAAACTCTAAAAAGTGTATTGATATAGCCTACTTTATCAAACAAAATTTGCCATCCCAGGAACAGGGCAAGAAGGTACAACTATTACTATTTAATGTAATATTAAGGTACTATTATGGCCTTAGTTATGCTAGATCTGATAAAATATTTCAGGGAAAGTTTCATACAAAAATATCTTTAGCAATATTTAGATTGATTTGAGACAAATGATATATTTCTCATATAGGAGATAAATACCATTATACAGAGCTTGAAATTGTTTTAGGGAGTTCAAATTATTTGGACATCATCATCTGCCGATATTGTGCAGATTGGAAGGATAAAAATGTTAGAAACTATTCAAAAATGGATTTGAATACATGGCCTTCATAATATACAATAGAGAAAAACAAGGGCACTGAATTAAGTGGCTATAATTAAAATTCCAAATTCCTAATAGACCCATCCCCCCCCCCCCCTCTCCTGACACTTTCACGTTATTCTACTCACACAGCTGCCCCATCTCTAGACTAGGCTCCTTAAGTCCCCGAAAAGTTACCATTTGATCTCATTCTGAGTTGACAAACCTGGGTGTGATGTAGTACTAGATATGATAGATAGATGGCACTATAAGGTCCTTTCTCTGGCAGAGTCCTCATTTTCCTGGTGAGATAAATCTTAACTAAATTGGCCACTATTTCACCTAGACTATTTGGTGCTTGGTAACTGGAAAAATTGACAGAAAAATATGTATGGGGACAGCCAAGAAATCTAGGCTACCCTTTATCTCTCAATCCATCCCTTACCCCCTCACGTTTGAAGACCGACTCTCTCTCTCTCTCTCTCTCTCTCTCTCTCTCTCTCTCTCTCTCTCTCTCTCTCTCTCTCTCTCTCTCTCTACTCTCTCTCTCTCTCTCTCTCTCTCTCTCTCTCTCTCCTCTCTCTCTCTCTCTCTCTCTCTCTCTCTCTCTCTCTCTCTCTCTCTCTCTCTCTCTCTCTCTCTCTCTCTCTCTCTCCATATAGACCCAGAGAGCATGCCTTATCTACAAACCAGAGAGAGAGTTTGAATTGAGATTAACTAAGCATGGACGAAAGATTCTTATCAGACCTACTGTAAATATCTCTTACTAATTTATAGTTCATGCACCAATATCATGTTGAATAGGCTCTGAGTCTCTGAAAATAGCACATTCCCCTCTGAGATGAACAACCTGTGAAGTACTGTCAACGGTGTAGACTAGCTAGGCTCCTAGCTCCTAAATTTTCACATTCCCTTCTGTGTTGACCAAGCAGTGTGGGTGTAGTACCAGGTATGGTAGATAGATGGCACCACCTGATCTTCTATAAGTTTCAGGTCCAACTGAATCCTGATGATATAAGTGTAAACTAAATTGGCCACTATGGCCACCTAGACTATTTATGTCTGGAAACAGAAATACATGACAGAAAAAATACATTTGACAGCCTAGAAATCTAGGCTATCAACGGTGTAGTACAAGCAACCATACAGTCCACAGCTTCTTTGGGGTCACATATAGATGGCAGCATGGGGTCTCTAGTGGTTACATGCTCTTGGTGGCGCCATCAAGTGAGAAAAACCTGAACAAACTGAACATCTGCAACATTTCCTGCATAATCATAGTAAACATGTAGACAGAATAGATTATACCTATAATAGTCAAGAATCTAGCCTAGCTTAACTAGGCTTTACTGTGTTTAACCTTTTTAATATATCAATGTATGCCTGGGACTTGTGCCTAACTGTTGACCATTAAATTCACACAATTCCCACATGAGGGGGTTGTAATGGTAGTAAATACTTCCAACTACCCTCCTAGTATATTGCAGTGCCATCTATCCACAAGGGATGACATTTAAATATGGCCCTAGGAGGCAGGCTACCAAGAATCTAGATTAGGATCTATTTCAATGTCTGATTATGCCTCAGGCATCAAATACCCAGTAAGGGATTTGCTATTGAAGTTATCACACAGAGGGAGTTGGCCAACTATGCTGTTTGAATTATCAGTACATATAACAGAAGAGGGCGTTGGTGTATGATGCTTATTAAGTTATTATATGTCACATAAGATCGGGAGTTGGCCTACTAATATATATATGCTGTTTGAATTATCACTACATATAACAGAAGAGGGCGTTGGCGTATGATGCCAATATTAAGTTATTAGTTTGTCACATAAGAGGGAGTTGGCCAACTAGATTAATTAAGTTATAAGGTATCATGCAAGAGGGTAGGTCTTCTATGCAAATTAGGTTTTCACAGAAATGGGCGTTGACATACTATGCAAGTTAGTTTTTCACACAGGGAGGGCTGTTGGCCTACTATGCAAATTAGGTTTTCACACATGAGGGCATTGGCCTGCTATGCAAATTAGGTTTTCACGCAGGAGGGTTGTTGCATACTATGCTAATTAGGTTTTAACACAAGTGGGCGTTGGCATACTTAATGCAAATTAGGTTTTCACACATGAGGGCGTTGGCCTACTATGCTAATTAGGTTTTCACACAGGAGGCTGTTGGCCTACAATGCTAATTAGGTTTTCACACAAGAGGCTGTTGGCATACTATGCTAATTAGGTTTCCAAACATGAGGGCGTTGGCCTACAATGCTAATTAGTTTTTCCCACAGGGAGGCTGTTGACATACTATGCTAATTAGTTTTTCACACACAGGAGGCTTGTTGACAAACTATGCTAATTATGGTTTTCACACAGGAGGGGTGTTGGCCTTCTATGCTAATTGATTTACACACAAAGTGGGCGTTGGCCTGCTATGCAAATTAGGTTTTTCACACAAGTGGGCATCTGGCATACTATTCAAATTAGGTTTTAACACGAGTTGGCGTTGGCATATTATGCTAATTAGGTTTTCACACTGGAGGCTGTTAGCATATCTATGCAAATTTGGTTTTCACACAATGAGGGTGTTGGCCTACTATGCTAATTAGGTTTTTCACACAAGTGGGCGTTGGCCTACTATGCTAATTAGGTTTTCACACAAGTGGGCGTTGGCCTACTATGGTTGATTAGGTTTTCACAGAAATGGGACGTTGGCCTTCTACGTTTATTAGGTTTCACACGAAAAGGTTGTCAGCCTACTAGAGTTTAATCAGGGTTTTCCACACCAGGGTTCGCTATCTGAAACTTTTTGCAATCGTAATACTTTGGTATGCTTTGACAGCTATATGAATTAGAGAACAGACATAAATTAACCCTTCAAATACCACACACATCTATACATTTGTGGTAATATAAACCTATAAGGGAAACCAGGTGCAACACACATATATACATGCAAAATAACCAAATTCATTTAAAGAAGAGCTTGCCTTGCCAATACATAGGTGGAAAACTAGGTACTGTATATTAAGCTGTCAGAATCTTGTACTCGAAACAAGATTCATTTTGAGATGTAACATTTGGCATCAAACCTTTGTGAGAAGAACTTAGATAATTTGGACTCTCATGGGTTAAGCTGTGGTACATGTAGGTGTGATTTGCCAGTGTGAGATATCAGGCCCACAGCACACTCTATGGTGCTCTTACATTGTGTTCACATGAAAAGCTCCCTGCATGCCTGGTATTATATTGCTTATATTATACTGCACAGCAAATCACCACTGCCTGACTCCACACAAACAATCTTACTCATGCAGGTGGATTTTTTTATTCTATTTATAATGGTTATTACCACAATCTATTAGAAATGTATCTCAATCCTCATTTTGATAATAATAATAATAATAATAATAATATACACACACACATATATATATATATATATATATATATATATATATATATAATATATATATATATATATATATATATATAATATATATATATATATTTATATATATATATTATATATATTATATATATATATATATATATATATATATATATATATATATATATATTATATATATATATATATATATATATATATATATATAATATATATATATATATATATATATATATATATATATATATATATATATATAGTTTTTAGGGGCAGACAGGGACTTAGCTACCACCTGTTCAGACAGCACAGTCTTCTGGACAGGCAGTTTCAACAAAACTGACCAAGCTGGACAAGTACCTACTGCATGGCCATGGCAAAAATGTTTGCAAATTATATAAGACTCTATAACAGTCTATATACTAGCATGTAGGTTAATTGTTAACTAGTGATAGTAAATGCTAAATCACAACACTCCCAGGAGGGTGTGGGGGATACCTATCATGGTACTGTCATGAGCAGGGAGCAAAAGATCAAAGGATCAGGTAAGTCTAATTAGCACCTGTGATTGCTAGACACACCTGCACCTGTGAAATATGGGCACTAAGGCAGTGAGCAGCATCATAACCCCCCACAGAGAATATATACCTGTTTTATCAATAGATTAACCCCTATGTTGCTGGTGGGCTAATTTACCCAATACAAAATGAAACAAAAAAAGCTGAAAATGACTGAAGAACCTGGACACAATGGTACTCATTTGACAGTACTCAATGAGAGATTTCCAATGAATACCAACATGACAGGATTTAGATGGTTTTCAAAAAGATTTGTGTCATTGTGCTTTGGATGAGCCTCAGCATAATTTTTGCCAATCAACAATTTGTCTTGCCTTAAAACTTGTGGGTAAAAATATCAAAGGAGGTTTTGATTTTTCTATATTGGGTTCTTTTTTAGTTAGATCAATAATCATTTTTAGTTATTTATTATTCTATATCATAATATTTTTGTATTGAGTCGGATGCTCCAAACACCAAAGTTCTAACTGTTCACAAAGGTATAGTTTGTAACTGGCTTATATCTACACCCAAGTTGAACCTTGAGTCCTTTGTAAAGCAGCCAAGTAACACAATGTTTAGAAAGGTTATTATAGGTTTGTGTGTATCCAAGATTTCTGTGTAAGATAATTGTTCTGTTTGATGGAATGGTATATCTACTTCATTGATTTAAGTCAAAACTAAAGAAAAGAGACAATTCTTTGCAAGATAATCAACATTTTGAATTGCACAGTCTTAGATTCATCTAAGTCCTTGAACTCCTTCTGAATATGACAATTCAATTGTATAGTTTGCATAAGATGCAAGGGTTAACTCCTTGAACACCTTCTGAATCTGAAAATTTATTGCATGGTTTGCTTACCAGATTACAAAGTAGGGCAGTAGGCAATAAAGCTAACACTACGTACCATGGACCTCCACTGAGAACTCCCATAAACCACCACTTAACCCATTAACACTCAAGTGGTACAGTAGATGGATCGTACTGCTTCTCCCCATACTTTTGAAAATAATTTGTCAAAAAAGCGAAAGTTCAAAAAATATTTGAAGGGGAGTTGTTGTTTGGCTTCTGATTAACATCTCTCCTTCAAATGTTTTCAAGAAATTGCTTTTGTAATTGAAATATTTCAAAAATTGTCAGGCCTCTGTTGGCTGCTCTGAGTGTAAATGGGTTAATAGAGCTATTTAGAGCTATTTAATTAGAGAATTGATCTTTCCTTTTACCTGTGAGTATTGACTTGCTGGTCACACAGTGGCTATTTAGGAAAGTAAACTTTTCCATAGGTCAAAATACAGAAATCAATGTACTGAAAGTTCTGACAAAATAATTTCAAATACATGAAATTAATAAGTAACACAAATGATAATATATTAATTTACAATATCTTACTTTCTTATTTTAGAAGTTATAAGCTTTTTTACAATTGGAGAGCAGATATTTATTCCTGGTCAAGATATGGCAAAAAAAGTGTAGATCCTTTGCTCTATTTATCATTTACATTGCTGTTACATCCTTATTTCTTAGACAGCCAAGAGCCTTGACAGCTTGTGTTTTAATACCATGTTAAATTATTACCGACCTGAAATAAAGATTATCTATATCTATCTATATCTAGTTTAGAATAAGCACATTGCACACAGATTACCTGCACCCCTAAGACAGCTACCCTTCTCCTAAAAAGCTAGACTACCTTAATACTTGAACTATGACACATTACTACTCATTTTATCTGGAACTTAGAATACCCAGGAACTCCTAAGATTTTCAAAGGAAAATGCTAGGATTGGCTACGAAGACTTGGCTCATATAGTAAGGTAAGGTTCAACATGGCCATCATCATAGACACATTTTCCTAGTAAAACACCACTTAACTCTAATATATTGGCTAAAATGACCCTATAACCCCTCCCAAAATATGCAGAAGTGCTTATCCGATGAAGAAAACTGCATTCAGCTTTGGTACTGTACAAATATGTTTGTTTCAAGGTTGTGTAGTTTCACCACGAATGAGGATATTATGAAATGACCCAGGCCCTTCCCCAAATATTCAAAAGTGCTTATCCTAAGAAGAAAACTAGATTCAGCGAGTGGTACAGAACAAACATGTTTGTTTCAAGATGGTGAAGTTTGACCACAAATGAGAATATTGTGAACTGACCCTACCCCTCCCCTATATCCTAAGAAGAAAACTTGATTCAGCTCTGGTACTGAACAAACATGTTTGTTTCAAGATGGTGTAGCTTGACCACAAATGAGGATATTATGGATATTACCAAAGAGGCCAATTATCACCTACCTGCTGTTTGACTAAAATGACCCTAACCCTTCCCAAATATGCAGAAGTGCTCATCTGTAGAAGAAAAATTGATTCAGCGAGTGGTACTCAACAAATACCAGTATGATTGTTTCTTGATGGTGTAGTTTGACCATGAATGATGATATTATGGATATTACCAAAGAGGCAATCACCTACCTGCTGGGTGCTGTACCGCCCTGCTCATACTGCTACTCAGTGGTAATAGTTCACCTTTGGACCCCCGCTGGTGTTATCCATAGGCGCCCACCATAGCCGGCTCTTATTACCAGCACTGGCAAATCAAATGACGCAGGTGTCATGGCTATTTGCTAACCAACTGAGTGGTCTCAGTATTCAATTAGAAACATATTCACTGCATGAAATTGATTAGCCTCTGAGGGTGTGTGTATGTGCTCTGTGTGGCCCGTCAGCTAAGGGGAGATTGCATTGCATTAACCCTTATACTGGTGGCGGCTAATTTGGCCAATACAAAATGATGCAAAAACCTGGAAAAATGACTGAAACCCTGGCACATAGGTACTCATCTGAGAGTACTCAATAAGAGCTTTCAAATGAATACCAACATGACAGGGTTTAGATGGTTTTCAAGGATCTTTTTGTCATTGTGCTTTGGACGAAAGTTGCCTCAGCATTGAAAGGGTTATTATAGGGCCAGCACTTGGCCACAGCCAGGCAGCAGCCTCTGTGATGCCCATTGTTTGGCAAGGATTCCATGACTACCATTATGAAGAACACACAGGCAAACAAATATGGACAGAGCATGCTGAAATATTGATGGAATGGTAAGATGCAGTTCTTATGGCTTGGGCCATTGTAGGACATGAGTTTTCTCTAGGTTGCATCTGTGAATGAAGAGATATAACCCTAATTTCTAATTTGGACCCCATCCCCCTTTCTAAAATAATTTGGGCTGATATATTCACTTTTCATTAAAGGGCAAATGCACCATCATGATGATTTAGGTTCAAAATGTGCCTATACGTGTCACCTTTCAAATAAGACCACCCGCAAGTCTGTCCTCCTCAGCACTCCTCAGATATGGCTTATGAAAGTTAGTAAAAAGCTGGCCTGAGTCTGGGTATAGAGGCTGACATTATCAGAAGTGGTGCTTATGAAGTGACTGCCAGCCCTGCTTCTGATTGGTTGAGAGATATCAGTGACTGCCACTGATATCTCTCAACCAATCAGAAGCAAGACTGGCAGTCACTCCAAACCACTGATTGTGCTTAATTGTGCTTAATTGGCCTGCAATGTCAGCCTCCATGCCCAGACTCAGGCTAGTTTTTTACTAACTTTCATAAGCCATATCTGAGGAGTACTGAGGAGGACAGACTTGCGGGTGGTCTTATTTGAAAGGTGAGACGTATAGGCACATTTTGAACCTAAATCATCATGATGGTGCATTTGCCCTTTAAAGGTGGGCCCCCTATAAATATGACTGTTAGGCCTAAAGAATTGTTTGTTTCCTGTAACCCTACCCTAACAAGTTTGTATTCAAAATAATCCCTACCCTAAAGGATTTTTTGCCCTCCCAACTCCCAATCAACGAAAAACATGCATAAAACACACATTTTTGACCAAAAATATAATGCAAAAATTTTTTTTTACCGACCTACCTACCCTATTTTTTTTTGGACCATTACAGGAAACAAACAACTTCTTTTTTTATGCCTTACACAAAGGCCTACCAATATTGTCACCCAAAAAGACTATAGTCTAAGAGTCTTGGATACCAAAATATATCATAAGAGGTATGACATAACAGACAATCATGTTTGAGAGACCACCTGTTAAGAGAGGGCACCTATCTGTTTCAGAGGGCCTCAGGGAAGATCCCTACCATTGGACTGAGTTACCCTCTTTAAATAAAGATTATTATTATTATTATTATTATTATTATTATTATTATTATTATTATTATTAATATTATTATTATTATCATTATTATTATTATTATTATTATTATTATCAATAGTATTATTATTATAATTGTCATTATTATTATTGTTATCATTATCAACAGCCATTCATGTTATGAGACCACCTGTTAAGAAAGATCACCTATCAACAGCCAATCATATTTGAGAGACCACCTGATAGGAGAACTTAAGAGGGCTAACAACTAACATCTTACCTAGGCAATCAGCTGGTCCAGTAGGGCATGATATTCCCAAAATCAGTATACCCAACAAGTGAATCAGGTTGCCCCATCCATATCAGGAAAAGAATCATTTATTTACGAATCTCTTATATTTCTCTCAGGTAAATGATGCATATACTGTACCCAGTGCAGTGTGGTGTAGGCACTCAATCCACTATCTTCTCTTATACATTAATGCTGCTGCTGGGTAATATGGCCAATACAAAATGATACAAAGTAACTGAAATAATACTCAAAACCCTGGTTCATGGGTTCTCATCTGTGAGTACTCAGCGAGAGCTATCCAATGAATACCAACATGATAGGTTTTAGATGATTTTCAATTTTTTTGTCTTATTGTGCTTTGGACTAAAATAGCCTGATTAGCCTCAGCACTGGAAGGGTCAATCCGTAATTTTGTTCCCCACGACCCTCAAATTCAGACAGTGCAGTTGCACAAGTTCATAGCATGGCGAACTTGGCCTGTATAGGTCCTGTACAGTTCTGACTATTGGGTAATGGGCTATTTATGAAAGAGATACACTGTGTCCATCAATAATGACTACCTGTATTGAAAGATTATTTATTGATGCCATCTCTAAACACTGTTGGGTTCAAGGCTAGATGATATAAAGACTACTCACTTAAAGGTGCCTAGTCCCAGAAGTTAACAATCTGCCATTTTAGCTGACCACTGAGCCAGTGTGATGTAGTACCTAAAATGGCCCATAGATGGCACCACCCTTGTCCTCCCATATCTAGTGATTTCAAGCCAGTATATATCAAACAAAGACCTCTATCTACCTGGTGAGATAAATGTAAACTAATTCTGCCATCATAAAAACCTTGTTTCTCTACATGTCGTCTCAGGTAACAGAAACACTTGGTGACGGACAAAATACATATGACAGCCTTGAACCTAGGCTAGATGATAGGCTAATCCACATTCACATAACTGGGGTCAAATGGAGCAGCTAGAATATGTAAATAAGTAACATAATCCCTCAATACATTACTTTTACACAATGCGTAAAATGAATTATTAGAATGTTGCCTATTTATAGAAGCTAATTAAAATACCTTAACCATTGGGTCATACCAGTGTTAGTAATATAAATTACAGCTAGGAAAGTCAGAATGACCTTTTAGAAATATTCATTTAGTAGGAGATCATGTTCACTGTCTTTTACCTCTGCCTGGGTTAAAACCCTGCTAAGGGCATGTGAGAATATTACCAGTGACTTGGGGTTAGCTAGTGTTTTGCCCTGAGTACTCCACTATTTTCAATATTTTTCCCAATTTTGTTTCTATATGCCAGAAAGAGTAAAATATATTCCAGTGGATCTTTGATGATGATGATAATTATGATGATAATAATGATGAAGATAATGATGATGGTAATTATAATAATAATAATAATAATAATAATAACAATTCTACTACTACTACTACTACTATTAACAATAATAATAATAATGATAAAAATAATAAGAATAACAATTAAAATAATAATAATAATAATAATAATGATAATAATAATAATAATAATAATAATAATAATGATAATAATAATAATAATAATAATAATAATAATAATAATAATAATAATAATAATAACAAAAAGAAAATGAAGAAAAAGAAGAGATCAAAAACTCAGTCCTCCCCGTTGCTTATGGTAAATTGATTTGATTGATAAACTTTTTGCTTTAACTATCGTTGTCCTGCATAAACTCATTTCACAAGAGTAACTCTTTCCTCCTGGTGGGAGAAATTCTAACTAAACACTGACCTGCAGAGGGTCCCCTGGCCAGCCGTCTGACAGTCTCCAACTGGTTGCCAAGGGAGACAAACAATGTTGCCAATGGTGATGAAAGGAAGGATTAATGGAATCCCAACTATACAATGACAATGGTGACACCAGCTGGACAGACCAAGGGAGAGGAAGAAATCAATGGTACTAATTTCAAAGCTTTAGAGCCCCTTGATATTTACATCTACTGCTACAACAAAGGGCAAATAGAGTCAACTATGTTATTTCTTTCTGTTTGCTTGCCTTCACAACAACATGCAAATATCACTGTTATAAGATGAAATTTGAATAAAAAATCACAGAGGACCCCTTTCAATTAGTCTCTCCTCTAAATGATAGGAAAATGTATAAGAAATTAATGTGCTAATTATCAACAAACGCACATACATACACACACGCAAACATATGTATAATATATATATATATATATATATATATATATATATATATATATATATATATATATATACATATATATATATATATATATATATATATATATATATACATATATATATATATATATGTATATATATATATATAAATATATATATATAAATATATATATGTATACATATGTATGTATATATATATATATATATATATATATATATATATATATATATATATATATATATATATATATATATATATATATATATATATATAATATATATATATATATATATATATATATATATATATATATATATATATATATATATATATATATATATATATACATACATATGAGAGATAACAAATACATCTCAAAGCCATAGTGATAAGATTTTTTACCTACAGATAATTTGTATCAATCGCAGGAACACTTACGGATATATAATTACACAAAATATCTTTTTTTGTTTAAAAGATACATTTTAGCTTCTAAGAGGTAATTACAATAAAGCACCTACTCTTCTAATGAGTGTTGAGCTTTAATTGTGGTTAAAGGGGTAGAAGGGTAAACATCCACAATTACTGAAGGAAGCTCACAAGTTAAATGGAATACCTTTCCCACCTCATCATCTATGTTATGTGGCTGCATCTAAATAAGCATGAAACCATTTTTTTCTTAAAACTTGTAATATCAATAGATCTACTTTTGCAGGTGGTGCTGGAAAGTCATAATTCATGCCCCTATCATTACATATATATATATATATATATATATATATATATATATATATATATATATATATATATATATATATATATATATATATATATATATATATATATATATATATATATATATATTTATATATATATATATATATATATATATATATATATATATATATATATATATATATATATATATATATATATATAAATATATATATATTATATATATATATATACATATATACATACATACATACATACATACATATATATATATATATATATATATATACATATATATACATATATATATATATATCTATATACATATATATATATATACATATATATATATATATATATATATATATATATATATATATATATATATATATATATATATATATATATATGTATATGTATATATATATATATATATATATATATGTATATGTATATATGTATATATATATATATATATATATATATATATATATATATATATATATATATATATATATATATATATATATATTAATCAATGACTAAAGAAACAAATAAAATAATCATCATGTCGACAAACTCGTGAAATGAATTCCTCAACAGCCAAGAGTAACTATACGTGACACATGTAACTACATTTATAACCCTAAAACCTACCTTAGAAGCTCTGTATACAATGCGTAGCTCTGCTTTAGTTTTTGGAAATTGATACACCTGTTTCTTATATTCATATTGGCGTACTTTTCACGATATTTAACATATAAGGCGTGTCATGTGCGATATCCACGTCTCACATGCTTTGACTTGTGCCTTTCTGTAACCATATCTCCACTCCTCCCACACGACCACAACTCTCCAACATTGACTGACAGCTGGTGGCGTCCTAGGAAACCAACTTTTCCACGCCTCCTTGGCATGCAAGGGAGTCCGTGAAATGATCTGCTATTTTCCAAATCGCGCGACTCTTGGATATTTCGTTGAGCAACTTCTTCGCATGGCATTTGTATCCTGGTTACTAACTCTTCTAGGCATTATCAATAATTGAGCCACTGGTCACTAAGGGCCTCACACATAGACTGACCAATGGGCAATTTTACGGGCATGTAAACAAACACCGAGGCGCATGCGTTAGATTCACTTCCGCCACCATGGTTTGTCAACACCGAAACATCTTCGCGTCAGGAAAAAATTTCAGAATGTAAATGTTTGGCCTTTTTAAGGACTTGAGAAGGATGGGATGCGGATCAAGCAAGACCGCTGCGGGTGCTCCGCGAAAGGGAGCGGGTGGAAGAGAGGAAAGTACGCAGTATTCGGAACTTGAAGAGAGCGTCACCGGGCGCTCGAGGTTCGCCGCTGTCAGTGGCAGTGCTAGTGCGAATGGTGGTGAGCTGAATGCTGCGTGTAGTTACCAAAGACCCACCAGGGGAATGACTCATACTGGATCCATGTGTAGTGATCTCTCTACAGTCACAGCCACCTCAAACAACACCAAAATCACACTCCGTCTCTCCAGTGACGGATCCATGCTGGAAGTAGAAACGGAGGATTTATCCGAAGACAGTGCTCACTATCTTAATA
>OZ012687.1:36235690-36365641 GCA_963942565.1 Maea johnstoni
TAAGTCACTACATAGATCGCTAGAACATCTGAACCAAAATGCCGATTGTAGAGAGCGTGTGCATTGGTGGCAGCGAAGGCCTCGGAGCTCGGGGAGTTTAAATTTCCTGAAAAAGCGACATTCTCGAGATAATCAAAAGCATGAAAAAACCCATGTGGATGGATTTAACTGCAAGCAGCACTCTCGAAACATACCTCTAAATGGATTTAAGAAATATGATCGGTCAATTTCCTTTCATTCGACGAGAATTGGCACCGACAGTGAATCAGGAATTTATACGGAAGGGGAAGAGTCTGAGACCCATCCCCTTCTCCTTCCCGCTAATGACCAGCAGAAAGCCCCCGGACATGAAGACACAGATTCCGGAAAGGACTTGGCAGAAAGTGACTGCAGCATACATAATTTACCAGAGCCAATTAGTCAGAACACGGATATAAGTTGCTCAGAGACAAATTGTACCTTGAGGGGTCATGTAGCCCCTGCATGTTCTGCAAATTTGGATCACAGGTCAACGAACAATGGGATTGGTATTCCAAGGGAAATAGAAAGGGTGAACCTCGTATCCATTACCAATAGCGATGGTAGTCATGACAACCCGGTGGGATTTTCCCCTCAAAATCCTCAATTATCGTCGCTTGAGAACAAACTAAGCCAATGCACGGTTTTGGGGAAGACTTCCGTTAATCCTTCACAGCCATCACTAGACTTTAAAATCAATAAAAACTCCAATGAAGAGCCGGAGACAGTTGCCATGGCAACCAGAGATATGTGTCTCCCAGGTGATAAGGATGTAGGATGTGAGGGATTTGGCAATGAGACCGAAGTGAGAGCTGTGCACCAGGATTTCTATAATGGTAAGCTGATCTAGTGAAGTATTATTATCTAATGACTAATATGATGCAGAAAATGCACCTAAATGCACTTGCCTATTCCCATAGGGTCATTCCGTAATGTGTGGTCCTGATTGAAAGGTAGGAGCATAAATTGAATTTAGAAAGATAAATGCCATGGACAATCATGAATCAGTTGACGTGACATGTCATACTTAGGTGAAATGTTATTCTAGGTTTCTACATTTCTTAATCTAGGCCTAGCCAAAAATTCCTTTATGCATCCTCCTCTTGATACTTATTCTTTTTTCCTCAGTGGTTATTTAAAGTGAATCATATTGTTTTGTTGAATAGACATTTAAGTAGTTTATACATATAACTAATTACATACACACATCTACACACACACACGCATATATATTATGCAAATATGACATCTTTGTGGGGTTGCCAACATGATTGTCTACCCCGAGTGAGCATTGTCACCCGAGGGCGTAGCCCGAGGGTGACAATGCTCACAAGGGGTAGACTATCATGTTGGCAACCCCACATGGATGTCATATTTGTTTTATTATATTGAACACCACCCCCCCTCACCCCGTCACCCAAAATCCATGACAAGTTGAAACTTACAAAACCCACTTAGGCAGTGCAATTTCGGAGCAGCAGGTTTACCGTGCTGACCATGCGGGGATGTCATATTTGTATATTATCATACCGAACAACCTATCATCTCAACTGGGTTGAGATTTGACTATTTTTCCCTAAATTGACCTGTAAACTTGAGGTCAAACCCATAGTAACCATGGTGAAGGGGGATAAAGCATGGAGAATGGGGAAAAACATTTATTCGGATCCTAACATTGACAATTAATGAAAAGCAATGCAATACAGTCCAGTACCCCAAAGAAATTGACCAATCAGCTGCTAGTATTAGAGTGGAGCTGATGATAAGCTGCCTCACAGTACAACCCTCTTGTGTACATTTGGGAATTTAATGAATTTAAATGCCAGTAGGCCACATGCCCTTATGTAGATGTAAGCATAAATTCATAGATATATAATATATTAAAACAAAGTAAAGCCTATAGCTGTCTGTACCACCCCATCTTGTGACAATTGTTTGAACTAATTGGTTAACAGTAAGCCACATGCCCTTATGAAGGTGTAAGCGTTGATTTACATATATATCAATATCGTAAAACACAGTAAAGCCTAGTAGCTCTCTGTACAAACTCTGGTGTTGCAATTTTATCAATTACATGGCCAACAGTATGGCACATGCCCTTATGTAGGTGTAAGCATTGATTCATGAATAGAAAAATATTATAGTAAAACAAAGTAGCCTATAGCTGTCTGTACAACCTGCTCTTGTTGCGATTGTATGAACTAAATGGCCAACAGTATGCGACATACCCTTATGCAAGTGTAAGCATTTATAAATATATATATATATATATATATATATATATATATATATATATATATATATATATATATATATATATATATATATATATATATATATATTTATATATATATATATATATATATATACATATATATATATATATATACATATATATATATTATATATATATATATATAAATATATATATACACGCACACATACATTTAAATATATATACACATGTATGTATATATATATATATATATATATATATATATATATATATATATATATATATATATATTTATTTATATATATATACATATATTTATATGGGTGTGTGTGTGTGGTGAGACACAGTAGCACCTAGTAGTTAGGCAACATGTGCTGCAGTCCAATGCACAATGAGGGAGTTATCCATGCAGAATATGATGGTGCTGATGCTAGCAGAGATTGCTCATGCATGTTTAAGTGCGTACTGCATTGTCAGTTAGATCTCCACCCTCCTTTCTTAGATCCAGTGCATGTTTATTGTATTAATCATTTCTGATGGAAACTGTGCCAGGTAATTCTGTTCAGTGGGTGCATGCAAGAAATCTGATCATGCTATATCCTTGCTCTATTGACCTTATGATTATAACCCATGCAGCCTTGGCCCAAATGTCATTTAAGTGATGTGTTGGATTGGTATTTTAATATTTTCATCAAAGTGTGAGAATATTATAACAGGGGGGGGGGGGGGGTGGGGAGAGAACTAGCTGCTAGATCTTTCTGCGTAACCTGGGTTATGGGTATTAGAAGGGAAATTCAACTGAGATATCGTGCTTGCATGCTGCCAATAGGTGCAGGAGAAGATGTGAGGGACCAGCCATCAATGATCTGAAAGCGGCACTGATTTCACTGCAGCCATGTGGATAACACTAGTTAGTAAATGTCTACTGTTCAATGGGCCTAATGTGATTGTGGGATGACTGGCCCATCATGCTGTTGATCTCATTATCATCTTTCTTCTATAAGTAATCTCTTAGCCAACAGGGCATCTGGGCGTCAGTTGGACATCCAAACCCTCTGAAATCACCCCTCAAGACCCCCCCCCCCCAAAAAAAAAAAATTGTAAGGAATTTTTGAAAATATATATTTCATGCATAGATTTGGTTTTTTTCCACCCATAATTCCTTTGACATTGCATAAGGAAATAATGCCTTATTTCAATAAGAAAATACATGTTTATGTTTGAAATCTAAATACTAGCATATAGTGGTATCCCCTGAAAAACCTGACGACCAAAAACTTTCTGATTGACAATTTTGGGCACCCAGTTTCTATATCCCTGCTAAGAACCTGGCCTTAATATTGCTGCATATCCCTGTTATCTTTCTTCTATTAGCTATACAGTAAAAGTGGCTGTTGTCACAGTAGAACTGGTTTGGCCACAATGCTGCTGTATGTTTCAAAGCCTGCAACAAGAGTCAGGGAAGTGTTAATATGCAAGAAAAACATCTCCAAAATAAAAACTGATCATCGATCACTCTGGTGGAACGAGGATCGGTCCTCAAAATTTGTACCGATTCCCAACACTCAAGCTATACAGTAAAAGTTGCTGTTTTCAAAGCATGACTGCAAGGCCACAATGGCTACAAGAGCTGTGTAACCTTTCTTCCAGTAGCTAAACAGTAAAAGTGGCTGTTCTCGCATTACTGGTCTTGCCACAATGCTGTATGTTCCAAGGCTGCTGGCATGAGTCAGCAGGCTCTGTGTATGAGATTAGGAGAGCATTGTAACCTTTCTTCCAGTAGCTAAACAGTAAAAGTGGCTGTTCTCGCAATACTGGTCTAGCAGGTCTTGATGACAATGCTGTATGTTCCAAGGCTGGCGGCATGAGTCAGCAGGCTCTGTGTATGAGATTAGGAGAGCATTGTAACCTTTCTTCCAGTAGCTTTACAGTAAAAGTGACTGTTTTCACAGCATGATTGCATGGCCACGATGGCCACAAGAGCTGTGTGACCTTTCTTCCAGTAGCTTTACAGTAAAAGAGGCTGTTCTCGCAGTATTGTTCTGGCCACAATGCTGCTGTATGTTCCAAGGCCGGCATGAGTCAGCAGGCTCTGTGTGTGAGATTAGGAGAGCATTGTAACCTTTTGGCCGGTGCAGCGGTGGCGGCGGCGGTGGTTAGGGATGTGTATTGACTGCAGGAGCCTTGGGGGTGCACATCAATAACACTCGCCGTACAAGATCAGGGAGCAGTCTCTATCGAGCCATTCGCACTCGTGGGCAAGCCAAATGTGCCAATGAGGCGCCAGAACAACAGTCTTACTGTTGCAGATACAAAGGGGTTTGAGGGCTCACAAATAAGTATAGTCTTAGCCAGCAAGGCATCAGTGGGCGTCATTTGGACACCCAAACTCTCAAAAATAATCCCTCAGGACACCCAAAATATTTTGTGAGGAATTTCTCAAAATGTCTGTTTCAAGCATATAATTGAATTTTTCATCTCATTTTAATTCTCATAACATTGTGTAGGGATATTATGCCTTATTTCAATGAGTAAATTCACGTTTATTGTGTTAAACTTCATGTTTAGCCTCGCTGTACAAGATCAGGGAGCAGTCGGTATTGAGCCATTCGCACTCGTGGGCAAGCCAAATGTGCCAATGAGGTGCCAGAACAACAGTTATGCTGTTGCGGATTAAACAAGGGGGGGGGGGGGGGGGGTGCAAAGCTCACAACCATAGTCTTAACCAGCAGGGAATGTGGACGACATTTGGTCACCAGAACCCTCAAGATTACCCCTTCGGACACCCAAAATATTTTTTGACAAATTTTTTAACCCTTATGCTGCTGGTGGCTAATTTGGCCAATAAAAAATTATGCAAAAAACCTGAAAAATGAAACCCTGGCTAACAGGTACTCATCTGAGAGTACTCAGTGAGAGCTATCCAATGAATACCAACATGACTCAGGGTTTAGATGGTTTTCAAAAAAAATCTTTTGCATCCTAGTGCTTTTGTTGAAAGTAGCCTCAGCATTGGAAGGGTAAGAATATCTATTTCAAGCAAATTATTGAAAATTGTCACCTCATTTTAATAACCATAACATTGTACAGGGATATTATGCTTTATTTCAAAGAATGAATAAATTTTTATGCTTGTAATCTGAGGATAGTGTGCTCACTCTTGAAAAATAGGACGCCCAAAGATTTTAATAATTGCCAATTTTGGCCACCCAGGTCCTGAATCCTGGCTTATACCCTGCTCACAACCCAAAAGGAGGATTCTCCTGTATAGAATTGTCTCTTTTCTTTAATTTTCCTTGATGTAAATCTACATCTCTGTTGAATAAACCCTCTCATGCAGAAAGATCCACATTCACAGAAATCCTGTAGCTTCGCCTGGATTATATACTGTAAAAGGCAAGTACCAGTAATCAATAAGACACCAAATACTGTTATCGAATGGGAAGCATTCTACCGATTGTGCTTAACAATATCATTTTGAAAGAACTGCTACTTGGACCTCTTGGCACGAGTGCAGTTCAATATTTCTTAGCAGAATTTCTGAAGCTGACAGATTGCGAACATCGCAGGAACTAGGAGCTTCAAATCATCAACCTTAACTACAGCAAGAACAATTTAGAGCCTTAATTCATCTCTCTTTTTTGTGTGAGAGACAAAAAGCATATGTGCATGCAATATTAAAGATGTGATGTATTATACATGGTATGTGATATGATAGAGGAATGGTGTTTTTTCATGATATTGCTTACCCACCCACCATCATGCAAACATCAGTTTCACTTGATAAGTTAACCCATCCAATGCTAAGGCTAACTTTGTCCAAAGTACAAGGAAGCAAAGATTTTTGAAAAACATCTAAACCCTGTCATGTTGGTATTCATTGGAAAGCTCTCACTGAGTACTCTGAGATGTGCCAGGGTTTTAGTGATTTTTCAGGTTTTTTGCATCATTTTGTATTATTGGCCAAATTAGCCACAAGCAACATTAAATTAAGGGTTAATATTGTGAGAATTGTTTGCCACCTGAACTCATATTGTTGCCAGTCTTCAGTGGCATGACAATTAGTGTAACATCATACCTCACATACAATATAGGAAAAGCATACGCCTTCATGTACCATTCAAAAACATCCCACGCAATTATGATAATATACCACATGTGTTGTGATTAGAATCATCTGTTCTCCTTGGAAACCGGTGCCAGATTCTGTGTTGCATTTAACACTTCCAATACTGAGGCCACTTTCATCCAAAGCACAAGGACGCAAATTTTTTGAACATCTTAACCCTGTCATGCTGCTATTCATTGGAAAGCTCTCAGTGTGTACGTCATGAGTACCCATATGCCAGGGTTTTGGTCATTTTTTAAGTTTTTTTGCATCATTTTGTATTGGCCAGATTAGCCACCAGCAGCATATGGATAAAGTTATTGTGGGGTCTTCTTTATTCATTATTCATTATAACAAGCAATCGTTGCACACATTGACTCTCCTTAACCCAATGATGTATTGAGTGCTTCTTGGAAATTGTCCAATTTCAAATTTCTGGTGATGGGCAACTTTTTAAGAAATGTTGGAATAAAGCATAAATCCCAAAAAGTTTATTGGTGGTTGTTGGCCAGATTCTTATTTTTTATTCCTCTTTCAAATCATTTTTACGATAAAAAAATATTTTTTTATAGATATCTTATATGAATGAATGCATTCAACCAACAACTGTTTTGCAGTATGCTGTTCTGACTGTGATTGAACTCTATAACCATTTTAGAAAAACATTATTGAAAGTTTAATTTGGCAATTTGTCCCAAATACTATCAGTTCCAAGAAAAAATGTAGTCAGAAATAATATACAATCATTGTTAATTTGACAGTCATTTCCAGATAATACATATGTGGGGGATAAGGAGCAATTCATGCCTTGTCTTAGAGATCCTGTTGTGAATGTTTACTGCTAACAGTTTATCCTATCTGACAAAAAATGTAATGTTTGAACACTAGATTCGAATGCAAGATGAATTGGCAGACCATGACAAATATGACAGGAGATCGAAAGCTGATAAATTTATGAGTGGATGGAGTCAACGTTATGTATTTCAGGCAGCCTTTGAATCCAGTGGGATATGGATTGATTAGGCAATCGAACAATTTTTTAGTTTCTCAAAAATAGAAGTGTCATTTCAGTTTAATAGGAAAAATGATGAATCTTCTATGGGAAAGTCCAAACTACAACTAATATCTTCATATCTAAAGAAAATTCTTAATGATTGAAAAGGTTTTTCAAAACATCAAAAATATTTGATCGATGAATGCATTCGTTTACATCTTTTTTCTTGATGTTCATGTTTGATTTCAAGGTGGTGCTAAAGCGTTGCCACTGATTTCTCCCTGTCCCTCATCTATAATTGTCTGGTTTCGTATTCTGACTGGGCATGTGAGAAAGTTGCCATTGACTTGGGTTTAGGTGGTGGTTTTTCCCAGGTACTCCAAGGATTTCCTCCACCTTTTACAACTGGCTTTTAAAAGCCACATGTTAGCCAGACTATATATGGTAGAAAAGGTGACTGAAGTCGAAGTACAAATTCATGGTACAGGGATTCAAAAAAATTTTTTCCAGGGAGCCCAATTGCATCTTCAGAAGCCTCTTAAAGGTGTTGTGTCTATAGAGACCAGCACATCTTTGGGCTCCCTGCAGAAATCTGAGGGAGTCAGAGGAGAATTCAAGGGAGCCCTCTGCTCGCGGCACCCCCTAATTTCAAGCCCTGTGGTACATCATTCATTCAGGTAAAAAAAGCCTGGCCAGAATGAGCAAGAATAGTTGAAGACAATGGTATTGATTCTGGTGCCTACAATGTGTACTTGGGGCAGAAATACTCCCTTTTCATGTACTTTCTGTCTTTTTCGCCCGCCCACTTCCTCACCTTAGAGCAGATTACCATAGCAGTATGCCGTAAACTGCGTTTAATCAATGTCTTTGCTGGTTAGCGGTGCTAGAATCACCGTGTTATTCATGGTTTGTGTGCAACGTTATTAGATTGGAATGTTTTCGGGGTCAGCTAGATCAGGCTTTTTATAGACCTTTAAGACAAACAGCCTTGATGAAACACGTCTACCCTATCGGAGGGGCTGCCCTGGTGGCCTAGTGGTCTAACTTAGTAACGCATTGTCACTGACTGCTAGTTGTCTCTCACCATTGTCCAAGTTCCAATCCCAGCCGGGGCATGTGAGGAAGTTGCTAGTGACTTGGGGTTAGGCGGTGGTTTTTCACCAGGAACTCCAGTTTCCTCCATTACTTACAACTGGCCAGTCTCGACTTAGCCATAATGTGGCAGAAAAAGTGATGATAATTGAAATTCCTTTTTACCCTTTCAGCATCTGGCACCAGTTCCTTTAACCTATTCATGCCTGTAGCAGCCAAAAAAACAGCCTGACAATTTTAGCGATAACTCACTGAGAAAAGCATTTTTTTAAAAATATCTGTGTGAAGAAATGTTCATCAAAACTCAATCTAAAACTCCCTTCAATGTTTATGTGAATACATGTATCAATCTAAAGTTATTTTCAAAAGTATCATAGGACCAGATGACAAGTTATAAATTATGAATAGGTCAACTCGCGTCCTAATCACGATCAATTTTTTATACGCAACCAAGTATATTATATCTGTATGGTAAAAACCTCAAATGGAACATTTATGAAATTTTCTCTATTTCAGAGTTGTTCCTTTTTACTTCATTAAAACAAAAAGTGTTAGGGCATCTGGAGAATATTTCCCAAAGTACTATCTAATTGTGTATTAGAAATGATGTTCAAGAGAGCATTATTCAAATTTACATAATCATATATGTAATCCTTCCCTTTTTAAAAAAATATATTTCGAATGAAACATTCATCACTGAAATCTGCTTTGGGTCCATTCAGTAGATGTAATAAAAGACTAGTTTTGTGAACAGTACTTAACAGTTATTGATAGAAATCCTTGACCATAAAAACTTGATAAGTGGGTTAACCCTTACTCTGTTATTGGCTAATGTGGCCAATTCAAAATGATGCAAAAAATCTTTGCATCTTTGTGCTTTAGACGAAAGTAGCCTTAGCATTGGAAGGGTTAATTATTATGGAAAACAGGATGAACGCAATCCAGCCATATAATTCCTATATCTATAAACTCAGACACTTTGCATTTTCAAGCAAAAAATTGCCTTTGATAGTTGTCAGCTTATTTTACTTTGATACAGAGCTAATATCACTTGATTTTATCCTTCACAGCTTGTCCTCCTAAGGATCTTCAGAAATTAGCCGTAGGCTGAAAAATCCAATATTGCACTGAAATTAGATCAAGCAACTCATTGATAATGACGCTGACAATAATTAAGATCACATATTCCAGCTGTTCATTTAAAGCTGACAATGAGGCTTATTAACCCATTAATCCTTACGCTGCTGGTGGCCAATTTGGCAAATACAAAATGATGCAAAAATACCTGAAAATGAGTGAAACCCTGGCAAATGGGTACTCATCTGAGAGTGCTCGACGAGAGCTATCCAATGAATATCAACAAGGCAGGGTTTAGAGGGTTTTCAAAAATCTTTGAGTTTTTGTGTTTTGGACGAAGGCAGCCTCGGTATTGGAAGGGTTTATGCATCATTACGTACCTCTAGAAATTGTCGTCTTGGTCTATGATACTTTTGACAATAAATAAGAATTGAGAATGGTTTTACAAAATATTTGAAAGGCAAATGTTAATATTGTTTATAGGCGCATTTCTCCTTCAGATATTTTCCCAACTATGCTGTCGGTTGAAATTTGTCATCAAAATTGTCTGGCTGCTTTTGGATGCTACAAGCATCAATGGCTGAAGCAATGGCTGTCATTTCTGAGCTGTGTGTTAGTTAGCAGGAATGATTAATATAACTGTATGATACCCGGATAAAAGATTCTGTTACTTGATACTGTTGCTTTGCTTGTTAGTGGTGATAATATCTTGGAGTTAGCAGGGTTTTGATTAATGTAATTGTATTTTATTGTTTACAATATGTTTCTGGCTACCTAGATAACAGATTATGTTACTTGACTATGTTGCCTTTCTTGTTAGTGGAAATGATAGCTTGGAGATAGCAAGAATGATAAATATAACTGGATGATATTGCTTACAATGCGTTACTGACTTCCCATGCAGATAACAGATTATGTTACTTTTCTTTATGTTGCCTTTTTTGTTTGTGGTGATGATATCTTGGAGTATTAAAGCAGGAATAATTAGTATAACTGTATGATATTGCTTACAATGCATTACTGGCTTCCCATACAGATAACAGATTATGTTACTTGACTTTATGTTGCCTTTCTTAGTGTAAATGATAGCTTGGAGTTAGCAGGAATGATTGATATAACTGTATGATGATGCTTACAATGTGTTTCTGGCTACCCATACAGATAACAGAGTATGTTCCTTGACTATAATGTTGCCATTCTTGTTAAGTGGTAATGTTATCTTGGAATTAAAACGGCTGGAACGATTGATATAACTTATGATATTGCTACCCAGAAAACAGATTCTGTTCCTTGACTATGTTGCCATTCTTGTTAGTGGTAATGATATCTTTGAGTTAAATTGGCAGGAACGATTATGCAGTATAACTGTATGATATTGCTACCCAGATAACAGATTCAGACTTATAATGTTGCCTTTCTAGTTAGTGGTGATGATGTCATAGAGTTGGCAGGAATGATTAATATAACTGTATGATATTGCTACCCAGATAACAGATTCTCTTACTTCAAACTATGTTGTCTTTCTAGTTAGTAATGATGATATCTCAGAGTTGGCAGGAGTTATTAATGTGTATCTGCATGATATTGCTTATATTTCCAATTGCATTACGTATGCTGTGATGAGTCTGGGCAATATTGCCATCAGGAGTGCCTTATGGTATTTCTGCATGGCTTCACGTTAACATACAGTATGCATGAGAAAATCCTGCCTCGGCTTATCTATAAGTTTCTATTTCTATTTTCCTCATGGCTTAATTATCAAAACTGCTGAAGAGTATATAATTCATGACACTAATATCACTTGAAAAACTCAGTTATGTTATTGACAAGCTGGTTTAATATACTTGATGATGATGATGATGGGTGTGAAAATGTTTTGTTTGCACACCTTATTTGGTAGTGTAAGAGAAGAAATATGTTAATGCAATATTCCATCCTGAATGCATATAGGCACTTTTAATTCCAATAAGGGACCTTATTGTTTTTTGATTAGTATACTTAAACTGGCAATAGAAGGCAATCGAATCCAATTCAAATATACGTTATTCCAGACTATTATCTTACATACTTTACTTGAAATCTTTGCATTTTGAACATTATTTTACAAAATGTAGGTGTAGAATGTTGTTTTTTGTCACTTTTCTGCCATTTAGAGGTTAAATTAAGACTAGCCAGTTTCAGATTTCCAATGAATACCAACAGGACAGGGTTTAGTTGGTTTTCAAAAAACTTTGCATGCTTGTTCTTAGGACAATAGTAGGATCAGCATTGGGTGGGCTAATTTGTTGCATGATTTTCAAAAATCTTTGCATCCTTGTCCTTTACTAAGGACAAAAGTAGCATATCAGCATTGGAAGGGTTAATTTGCTGCATGGTCTAATATGAGTGGAGAGCCAGTGAGTGACCTCTCCAGCTTAGGAAATGCTGGCCTCATAAAGTATATGTTTATGAGCAGATCACATGCACAGAGAGGGGGGTCAGGATGTCATATGTGGAGCCGAGCCTGAGGCAGCACAGCATTACACACATCTCTCCCTGGTGGTTACTACTATAGCACAGCAATATATCACTGCAGGCTGCATGGAGTCAGGAAGGGTTCTATATAGGCAGCAACATCAAAGCAACCTTATTAAGCAAATATAATCAGCTCACACAAATACACACACACGCACTGCACACACACATATATATATGTATGACCAAGTAATGACGCCAAAACAAACAATATCTTTGATCTGAAAAGGTTGCCAATTTGTTATTTCCAAATGGTGCATGATATATATATATACACACACACACATATATATATATATATATATATATATATATATATATATATATATATATATATATATATATATATATATATATATATATATATATATATATATATATATTTATATATATGTATGTACATATATATATATACATATATATATAAATATATATATATATATATATATATATATATACATATATATATATATATATATATATATATATATATATATATATATATATATATATATGTATGTATATGTTGCTTGTGATCACCATCAATGTATACCAGCTAAACTTGATTTATCTAGGTTCTTATGAGGAACAACATTTACATGAGAAGCTTTATTAGTGATTGTGATCAAATGTGATGACCTTTATGCTACAATGAATCATTTAATCCTTTTACTATTTACTAAGGCTATATTTTCTTGGGCACAAGACTGCAAAACATTAAAAGAATTATCTAGGTTAGAAATAATAACAATGTATGAAATATAAACATTATATATTGACTATGTCATGTTGGTATTCATTTGAAAGCTCTTACTCAGTACTATCAGATGAATACAATTATGCCAGGGTTTCTGTCGTATTTCAGCTATATTTTGCATTATCATATTTTGAATAAATTAGCCCACAGACTGAGTAGCAGATCACCTTTACTGTACCATTAATCATTAAGCACCTGACTGGCAGCAGCATTCAGTGCTGTGTGAGCATGCACCATGCCCATTATAGCCATCTTAACTACCTGCTAATTCATCATAGCTGTGACATTGTCATCACTTATGCTGCCTGCAGCGTGGCACTATGCCATAATAAAGGTTCATGTTACTGTATGAGCAGCCTTCAGGTAGTATAGGTCATTAACTTATTCATGCCTGAAACGTCACCCCAAAAAACCACCTGATTATTTTGGTGGTATCTCTTTAACCCTACCAATGCAGAGGCTACTTTCATCCAAAGCACAATGAGGCAAAGATTTCTGAAAATTATCTAAAACCTGTCCTGTTGGTATTCATTGGATATGACATATGAGTACTCTCATATGAGTACCTATATGCCAGGGTTTCAGTAAATTCTCAGTTTTTTTTCATCATTTTGTATTGGCCAAATTAGCCACCAGCAGCATAAGGGTTAATTAACAACTGGAATTTATTAGAAAATATATGAAGAACAAATGTTTATCAAAGTCATCATCTGATAGATATCTAAACTCTATTTGAATTTTTACTAGCAGTCTCTGAAATTGATGATGTAGCATGATTAATCAATGGATTACCTCGAATACTGTTACCAACATCTATTTGCATGTTATCAGACTAATCAGATACATTTCAACTACTACTAAACTTGATATCTGGTCATGCTTCCAGTATTCCAATTACCAGTAGCAGCCCGGCTAGGGAAATGGATATATATCTAACCTGTGCTAAATAAATCATCCATATGATACATGGAATACAAGGGAATATAAAGGAAATCCAATGATTTTCCTAGAAAAATCCCAGGATTACCTGGGAGTCTCAGCTGCATTCAGAAATGGTATTTGGGAGCTGCATCATGACCATGCAGGCACGTATAATTATCCTACTTTATATTCCAAGCTAGTGGGGCTAGTAGTGCTATTGGTTTTACAAATATCACTTCATGTCTGATCACATCCATGCACTTGGTAAATTAGTGGGATAGAAGAACCAAAATAATGAGATTTTGCGGCAGACTTAATTGAAGTGTCCCGGATGATGGACTATAAGAGAGACGTTATGCATTGCTTAATGTTCCTTGATTGGATCAGTGCTTCTCATTGGTTCAATGGGAGGAATTACATGCATTTGTATCAGTTATGACATTTGCAGTTATTAGTAGCAATATCAGTACCGCAAGCATTGAATTGAACATCAATATATATATATATATATATATATATATATATATATATATATATATATATATATATATATATATATATATATATATATATATATATATATATATATATATATACATACATACATACATATATATATATATATAGAGAGAGAGAGAGAGAGAGAGAGAGAGAGAGAGAGAGAGAGAGAGAGAGAGAGAGAGAGAGAGAGAGAGAGAGAGAGAGAGAGAGAGAATTGACTGACACAATGACTGCCAGACAGACACAGACATATAGACACACAGACAGACTGATAGATGCAGAACTGCAGCACCAATTCTTAACCCAATAATCCCCATTGCACCACATTGATGGTCTAACCAATGCACAAGTATTTTTTAATCAAATATTTTTGAATGATTGTTTTGATTTTCTGTATCCCAATGCTGTCTCCACAACTGCATCACCAATTAAATGCTCTTGCACAATAACTTTCTTAGGAAATTGCATTTTTCCCTCCAGGGTTTAATGTTAGCTATTGGGAGCGACCTTTTCTAAGAAGGCAAAGTGAATTAAAACAGCAGGGGAAATAGATAAGGAGGAAGAATCATCCCCCTCAATTTTTGAATCAAATATTTTGGGATGATTGTTTTGATTTTCTGTATCCCAATGCACAGTCTCCACAATTACTTTACCAAATAAATACTTTTTTTCCTCGAGGATTTATTGTTAGCTATGGGAGTGACCTTTTCTAAGAAGGCAATGTGAAAGCAGCGCAGGAAATAGATAAGGAGGGAGAGTCATCCCCCTCAATTTTTGAATGAAATATTTTGGGATGATTGTTTTGATTTTCTGTATCCCAATGCACAGTCTTAGCAATTACTTTACCAAATAAATACTTTTTTTCCTCGAGGATTTATTGTTAGCTATGGGAGTGACCTTTTCTAAGAAGGCAATGTGAAAACAGTGCAGGAAATAGATTAGGAAAGAGAGTCATCCCCCTCCTCGACGAGTAATCCCCGAAACCAACGTCATTTCCTAATGAGATATTTGGAGATGGCGGAGGACCCACCTGGACCCGTGAATGCCATCATCATTTAGCCGAGATAACCGCTGGCTTTGGAAGGAATTGGATTGCCTGTTGGCAATAAAATAGCTATTACGGGGACGGGATTGGAGCTATGTGGAGGATGACAATAAAACTGGTTGCGTGGATGATAACAGTGATAAAGAGGCAACAAAAAGGTGGTTCACCTGTATACCTGTATGAATACCAACATGGCAAAGTTTAGATGGTTTTCAAAAATCTCTGCGTCAATGTGCTTTAAATTAAAATAGCCTCAGCATTCGAAGGGTTAAAATTGTCGTCTGGATCTATGTATTATGCTTTTGACAGTGAACCTTCAAAATTAAGAATGATTTTACCAAATATTTTAACGAGAGTCGTTGGTATTGTTTTGAATATCATTTCTCTTTGAATATTTTTCAAATTTTGATAATAAAGTGATATTTTGAGAAACATTTGAATGAAATTTGTTCCATTTTCTTTCAAAAATTCCTCTTCAAATACTTTTCGAATATCATTCTATTTGATGAGTCATGTTCAAGTGATCAGACCATATTTGTACACTCCTGATGATAATAGTTTAATAGACCCTTTCAATCCTCTTAATTGCAGAATTATTTTTTTTCATTAAAGATTTCCACCTTGATATCATGTTTAGTGTAAATAATCCTTTGCAAATAAACAATCAACATAGAATATACATGGTTATTAATCTAAAAGAAAATCTTGCTTTAAAGATGTTTCGGCTTTTGTCAGGATAATTACAATAAAAATGGTGTTGCAGCACTGTCAACATCTTTTGCCATTAATTCATGATGGTAATGTTTCTGCACAGTCAGCCGTCTTTAACCATAAATTTGTAATGGTAAAACACTGGAATGTGTTTTTGGGGGGCCTTCTAAATCAAAAGTCTAAGATGGTGCAGGTGTGAACGGCAGAAAAAAATCCAGGTTTTTCTGCGTTATTTAGAATATTTTTTCGCCTATTTTTTCACCGTTTTCCAAAAACGACAGAAAACGACAGGAAAGATTTTAATTCTTTCTGTTCTTTCCCAGGAAAACAGACAATTTTTTTTCTGCAGTTCACACCTGCACCATAATAAAAATCTTAAGGAGATGATGCTTCATTGCAAGACTCAGGCATGTGCCTTGTTGCAACCTGTCAGTCTTGGTTTATCATGATAGATGAAGTTGTTTGTGAAATTATGATTGATGCTGTATATTAGTCATCTCTACATTCACTATGATACATTACATTACCTGACAGTGATTCATCTAGCTGAGGAATTACTTCTTCCTATGTTTCTGCCAGGGACTCAGTGAGCCAGGACCCGTCTTGCCTGTCTTCTGGACAGGCAGTTTCCTAAAAACCTTGGACAGGCAAAAATTCCTGTAAAGAATTTTCAATTTAGACTTTTTGGGGGTAATAACCAAATATATTTTAAACAAACTTCTAGGACATAATTTAAGTGTAAATTGCCCTTTTTGACATGATAGGCTATTAGGTGTAGTTGGTAAAAGGATATAAAGTAGATGAGTAGCTAATTCTGGATGGGCAGAAATTTTGGAATTGCTGTTTTAATTGGACAGGCATATTTGAAATCCTAGCTAAGACCCTGGTTCTTACTGTATTGATAAATGTTTCTTCTTGAGTAAAAGGTAAACTTGTCTTTGTGAGGGATTATAATTAGATTTCTATAATAATATGAAAGTTCCATCATTTAAACAAGATACATATATATATATAATGGTCATTGCATCTCTCTGTATACCTATTCAACAATATGTTTAGGCATTGAAAGATGACATCTTCATGTAAGGTGACATACCTAGTACTAGGATGAAAATTTAGAAATTCTTTCACAATATGTCACGACAATGAAAGATGACACCTTCATGTATGATGACACACTTTGTACAAGGCTGAAAATGTAGAAATTCTTTCACAATATGTCAACGCAATAAAAGATGACACCTTCATGTAAGGTGATTTATACTGAAGACAGGAAAGTAAATTTAGTAATTCCTCCAAAATGTTTTTGGGTTACTATAATAAAAGATGACACTTTCATCATTGGTGACACATATGCGCCTTTATAAGAACAAGGAATTCTTTTCCTTTTTTATAGAATTTTCACATTACATTGTCTTAAATATCAGATTTAAATGTGATAAAAGTGTGCAGTAAAAAATCTGAAAATTCTGTGATAGTATATAGATCATAAGATTGCAAAATAAGCCAAAGAGAAGACTTAAAGCCTTCTTGCATGTATCATTAGATTCCCGGCAACCTAGTGTACTTAGTATAAAAGTCAAATATATGTATTTTGGTTGCAGCCTTTGCAAGAACATGAAGCTTAATGCTCAGGGTGGTGGCTTATAATGTGGGCAATACAAAATGATGCAAAAAACCTGAAAATTTATTGAAACCCTCGCACATCATGGTACTCAGCGAGAGCTATCCAATCAATACCAACATGGCAGGGTTTAGATGATTTTCAAAAATCTTTGCATCCTTGTGCTTTGGACGAAAGTAGCCTTAGCATTGGAAAGGTTAAATATATGTAGCATATTCTGCAAACCTAGCTGCAGTACATTCCATGGCTGTACTTGACGTTCGCCAGAAGTGGAATCTTGGAATGGATCTATTTTCTTATGGATAGCCAGCGCAGGTGTTTGAGTCAAGGGACTAATAGCCTGAGCACCCATACAGCAGTGGCCATTGATCCTTACCCTATGGAAAGGCATGCAGTTTTTTAAACACATGTAACATATTCTGCAGTCCTAGCTTCAGTACTTTCCACGGCTGTACTTGTTCGCCTGAAGTGGAATCTTGGAATGGATCTATTTTCTTATGGATAGCCAACGCAGGTGTTTGAGTCAAGGGACTAATAGCCTGAGCACCCATACAGCAGTGGCCATTGATCCTTACCCTATGGAAAGGCATGCAGTTTTTTAAACACATGTAACATATTCTGCAGTCCTAGCTTCAGTACTTTCCACGGCTGTACTTGTTCGCCTGAAGTGGAATCTTGGAATGGATCTATTTTCTTATGGATAGCCAACGCAGGTGTTTGAGTCAAGGGACTAATAGCCTGAGCACCCATACAGCAGTGGCCATTGATCCTTACCCTATGGAAAGGCATGCAGTTTTTTAAACACATGTAACATATTCTGCAGTCCTAGCTTCAGTACTTTCCACGGCTGTACTTGTTCGCCTGAAGTGGAATCTTGGAATGGATCTATTTTCTTATGGATAGCCAACGCAGGTGTTTGAGTCAAGGGACTAATAGCCTGAGCACCCATACAGCAGTGGCCATTGATCCTTACCCTATGGAAAGGCATGCAGTTTTTTAAACACATGTAACATATTCTGCAGTCCTAGCTTCAGTACTTTCCACGGCTGTACTTGTTCGCCTGAAGTGGAATCTTGGAATGGATCTATTTTCTTATGGATAGCCAACGCAGGTGTTTGAGTCAAGGGACTAATAGCCTGAGCACCCATACAGCAGTGGCCATTGATCCTTACCCTATGGAAAGGCATGCAGTTTTTTAAACACATGTAACATATTCTGCTGTCCTAGCTGCAGTACTTGTTTGCCAGAAGTGGAATCTTGGAATGGATCTATTTTTTTCTTTTGGATATAGCCAGCGCAGATGTCTGAGCCTGAGGAACTAATATTTTATAGTCAGAACTATATGGATGCGGATTGTTAATTTCAAAATGATTTGATCTAATACTGATATTTTAATATGATACAAAATCTTAACTAACTACTCACAGATTGAAATACAATCAAACTTCTGTGGCACAACAATATGGCCTAATCATTAGTCATGTATTTTATGATGGTCTTTGTCATATCTCACATTTGTTAAGTTTATGTTGTGACCTGAATTGCGAGCTGTACTACCTGGCTCTTTCAGAATAATTCCTAGTAGGTCATAAGCAGAAAGCAGTCTAGAAGAGTGAGTGAGTCTAGCACATGCTAGTTGTATATTTCAATGTCATCAAGTTGCAGGCTCCAATCGGCAAAGAGTTAAAATAATCAAGTGGTGCCCTGTTGTCTTTTCTTGTGTAGCTCAATTACAAGAAAGTTCCTGTTTCTTATATGCTAAATGATTATTGTTAAGCATATTGTTTAAAATAATTTGAAATGATCCATTACTTTTGCTTATTGATAATCGATATTATCGTTTTAATTATTTTGTAAAATAATTATAGTGACCGATGTTCCTAGGGTGGCCGATATTTGCAAGAATTTACGGTAGGGTATGGATTTTTTAAGTAAAAAGTAATTGGTAGGGTAGGGTTACAGGAAACAAAAGCTACCTATAGGTGTTGTGTCTAGAAACTGTTACATGTTTGGGCTCCCTGCAGAAATTTGAGGGAGCCACAGGAGAATTCAATGGAGCTCTGGGCTCCGGGCTCCAGCTAATTTCGAGTCCTCACCTTGAAGACATGACTGTGCTTATCCAAAGAAAGTCAAAGGGAAAATAAATTCTTCATAGAAATTTTTGGCTTTCAAAAAAGGAGGTTTTCAAGAAATTGCCTGCCTAAAAATCTCTGGTCTCGGCTCGGCGTGACTGAGACTCCTAAACCAGCTGCTGTCATGATATTGACTTATTATTGAAGATGCATGGAGCTGTGTTAACAGGTCCGGTTAGATCACCCGATCGGGTGATCTAACCCGTTCGGGATACATTCTTAGTTTTGTAGACGTGGCTACGATATAGCAACAAAACACAGAAAAACATACATTCGAGGCACAACCATTGACAACAGCAGCCTCTTGGCTCCTGAGTTGGACCTCCTAGTCTGTCCGACTTTGACCTTTGGCGAGCGCGAACTCAGGTGTGTTTATAAAGCTGGTGAGCCACGCTGCTAGACTGCACTGGTGGGAGAGCCTCATACTTTAGGTACTCTAAAATCAGATTCTGCCATTAGAATCTGCAAATTTTTCGTTAATCTAAAAGTTAATGTTGTTAACTCAAGATTGCATGTCCGTTTTTTGTACTGGTTGAGTATTTTATAAATGGTCAACGGTTAAAGTTGACCTTCCTGATAATACCTCATGTATATCCCGAACGGGATATAAATCAGAAACTAGGTTATATTTATGGTCCTATATTTAAATCCCGATCGGGATACTATTTCTTACTCTACTAATTATGAAGGGTTTATGGTTGTATTTGAGTGTGAATGGTATTTGCGCAGGCTTGTATGGGAAAATATTATGAGAATACATTATGTATAATTTCTGTGAAGTTGTTATACCTTCATAATTAATAGAAAAAGTAATAGTATCCCTATCGGGATATAAATATATTTATGATTTCTGATTTATATCCCGTTCGGGATATACATGAGATATTATCAGGAAGGTCAACTTTAACCGTTGACCATTTATAAAATACTCATGCAATCTTGAGTTAACAACATTAACTTTCAGATTAACGAAAAATTTGCAGATTCTGATGGCAGAATCTGATTTTAGAGTACCTAAAGTATGAGGCTCTCCCACCAGTGCAGTCTAGCAGCGTGGCTAACCAGCTTTATAAACACACCTGAGTTCACGCTCGCCAAAGGTCAAAGTCTGACAGACTAGGAGGACCAACTCAGGAGCTACTAGGCTGCTGTTGTCACTGGTTGTGCCTCGAATGTATGTTTTTCTGTGTTTTGTTGCTATATCGTAGCCACCTCTACAAAACTAAGAATGTATCCCGAACGGGTTAGATCACCCGATCGGGAGATTTCACCCGATCGGGTGATCTAACCTGACCTGGTTAAGCCATAATTCTTTAGCCAACAGTCGTTTCTGGTCATCATTTGGACACCCAAATCCACTAAGATCATGCACTCTTCAGGACATCCAAAATAAAATTGTGAGGATTTTTAAAAAAAATAGGACACCCCCAAAATTTTACAATTGCCAATTTTGGGCACTCAGTTTCTAAATCCGGCTAAGACCCTGTGTAAAGCTCTTACCTTCATTCATAACCCTTATGTTGGTGGTGGCCAATTTGGCCAGTACAAAATGATGCAAAAAAACTTAAATAATTACTGCAACCCTGACATATGGGTACTCATATGAGAGAACTCTGTAAGAGCTACCAACTAATACCAACATGACAGGGTTTGGATGTATTTTTAAATCGTTTTGTCCTTGTGCTTTGGACGAAAGTAGCCTCAGCATTGGAAGGGTTAAGACTCTGATGTTCAAAGAGAAGATCTCTCCCCAGCCAGGAACTGCAGCATTATAGTCTATTGTGCTTCACCCATGCTCCAACAGTTATATAGCTAAATCCTGTACTTGGCAAAGTGCATTACAACACACAGGCAGATGTGCCTAAGGCAGAGAAAACTGGACTGCAGCAGAGTTCACTAATATGACTTGCAAAATTTATTTCAGACTTTCTAGGAAATTGAGCTGTTTTCCTTGCTTTTTACGGGTTTTCTATGCTACATTTACTGCTAAAGATGTCAGGGCTCGAAAATTCTTTTTTACAGGGATACCAATTGCATTTTCAAAAGCTACTTATATGTGTTGTGTCTAGAAACCGTAAAATACATCTTTGGGCTCTCTGCAGAAATTTGAGGGAGCCACAGTAGAATTCAAGGGATCTCCCGGCTCCGGGCTCCAGCTAATTTCGAGCCCTCACCTTGAAGCCATGACAGCTAGATTCTCTTAAATGTACCTGAGATCAAGGAAGTTGAGGCATTTTCCTTGCATTATCAAGCAAAACCTGGCTATTCCTATTTGTGTTTAAATGGGAAGGGACAAATATTATAGATTTTCGGTTGAACTAGTGGGCGAGCAATTATTATTATGAGTTTGTGTATAAACATTCATTATGCAAGTATTCAAAGATTTCTGTAAAAGATTATGGATATTTGAATAGATGGCATAAAAGCCTACTCCTAGAATACCGTACCAGATTTTTTGTGTGAGGCAATTTTGCATTGCGTTGAGAAATTCAGGCAAGAGACATATTTATTTGCACTAAATTGTAGCACTATAATTTGCAAGATATGCATTGTGAAATTTCAGCACAAAAATGTATCTTGTGCAATCTGAAAAATCAGCCTCACTTAAAATAACAAAAAACTGTGAATTTAGAAGTAGTTATATATTTATATAGGTAGTTATTAGTGTTGTAACGATCAATCGCTGGGTCGAGCAATCGGTCGTATTAGGCAGAATTTCCAATTGAGCGACCTGCGCAATGAACAATCGATTTTTGTCGATTATCGCTTGTCCACTACGTTGGATTCACGCACATGGGGAATCCAACGGAAACGGACAGTAGCGCTCATATTTTCATCATATTTCTGCACCATTCTCCATGATTCTTTATTCTTGAACTTCTTCCTGATGTTTCCTAACACCAGTACTGTGCAGTTCTGGTGTTAGGAAACATCAGGAAGGTCAAGAGTTGGAATTGGATTTTTGGCGATGTATAATCGTTCAAAGTCGATTAATCGTTCGTGAATTTCACCGATTAATCGACCCAAATTTTTCGAACGATTCCCATCACTAGTAATTATATAGGAAACAGCCTAGCCCCATTCTCATTCCCTATCTAGGTTCTTGGGGGAATCAGTTTATTTCCACAACACACAGCATTATATGGTTAACCCTTATGCTGCTGGTGGCTCATTTGGCCAATATAAACTTGACAGAGTTTGAAAGCTGGTCAATTTGTGGAACATTTTCCTTCTGATGGGCTCTTGAATATATTTTAGTCATGAAGCTATTTACCTAAATTGCCTAATAGATCATTTTTCCAATAAAATAACAACACCTTTCCACCAATCAATAGGATATCTATCAAGTTGCATGACCTTTTGTTTTTGTTTCTATTCTTTGAAATGTAGTGATCTGTGCTTTAAGTACGACCAATGCATTGAGAATAACATAGACTTGTGATGCATGGTACAGTTATAAGTATAGTATATGCATTAAGCATCATACGACAGAATGATTTATGCATAAAGGATCATCCTACCCTGTTGTTTTATGAAAAAAGCTGTTGTATTACAGTCTTCACAACAAATATTTGGATTAGGATTTCCTTTTATTGTCACTCTTTCTGCCATATTGCAGCTAAGTCATGACCTAAGCAAGATGCTATTGGTGGACTTGAGAGGTTTCAGGTGTGTTCAGGGAAAGTGTTTTTGGAAAAGGACTACTGTGGGACTTCAGTGTTATTAAGCAAAAGCTATAGAGATATGAGATCTTTTGTGGGGCTATAGCAAATTAAGAACTCCTGCGTTAACTTTGAGTCCTTAACTGACGCCTGACCCCTGGAAATATTCAAAGTGTTCATTGGTATGCCAAGCTTTATTTTGGTATTGGGATATAAGCACCAGATGAGACCCATACATTTGTTATCATTCTGCATACTAAGTGTTGTACATCTCCAAATATGAAATGCACAAACTTCTATTTCACTGTTGAAAACCCTTACCAAATGTAGATGCAACTTCCCAGAAAATCCTTGGATTTTCCAGTATAATATTATAGATTAGGAAATCCTTGGATATTCCTAGGATAACCCTAGAGAATCCTTGGGTTTTCCAAGCGTAATCCTAAGTAATCTTAGTATTTTTCTTGAATAATCCTTGAAAATTCCCCATTGTAGATGAAACTTCCTAGGAAATCCTTGGATTTTCCCAGTATAATCCTAGGAAATCCTGGGTTTTAGAGAATCCTTGGATTTTCCTAGCATAATAGAAAGTAATCCTTGTATTTTTCTTGAATGATCCTAGGAAAATCCCCATAGATTAATTCTTAGGAAATCCAGGGATGCTCCTAGGATAAACATGAAATCCCTTGGTATTCTAGGTTCATTTGTTAAGGAAATAGTGCTTGTGAAATAAAGATTATTATTATTATTATTATTATTATTATTATTATTATTATTATTTTTATTATTATTATTATTATCATTATTATTATTATTATTATTATTATTATTATTATTATTATTATCATTATCATTATTATTATTATTATTATTATTATTATTATTATTATTATCATCATTATCATTGTTATTATGATACCAGGTTCATTTGTTAAGGAAATAGAGCATGGTTTGGAGTATTTAAGGGTTGATTGTCCTGAGCACCTGGCCAGGTTTCTGTGTAAAGGTTGAAGAAGCATTGCGTGTTGGCTGCCTCACACCATACATCATACAGTATCAGGGGGATCACATGATGACCTACTAGGGAAAGTGAAGGTTACAGCTCCTATATAACCTATGGTTACTGTAGCCGCAGTGCAGGAGGCAGAATCCTAGCTGTCTAACTCACCTGGAATTAGAGATGACTTGGAATTATTATTTTCTGCACAGTCTGGCTTCAATTTTAGTACTTCGGAATTTAGAGTTTGGAATAATTTCCCTTAATCTTCATTTTATCTGAAGCTAAGTCCAGACCATACATTATACAGTATCAGGGGTATTACATCACAACCTACTAGGGAAAGTGAAGGTTATAGCTTCTATACCTTAATGGTTACTGTAGCAGCAGTGTAGGAGGCAGAATTAATCCTGTCTAGGTCACCTGGAAATAGATGAGTTAGAATATCTTTCCTCTACAGGCTACAATTTTGGTATCAGGAATTTACTCATCTGAGAGAGCTCAGCAAGAGCTATCCAATGAATGCCAACATGACAGGGTTTAGATGGTTTGCAAAAATCTTTGCATCCTTGTGCTGTGGACAAAAGTCTCAGCTTTGGAACGGTTAATACCTGTGTTTACTGTCGAGGCAGTGCAGACGGCAGCATGCCGTCTAACTCACCTGGAAATAGATGAGAAGAGAGGCAGCTGGCTTGGAACAGATTTCCTGTAGTCTTAACCCTTCCAATGCTGAGCCTACTTTCGTCCAAAGTACAAGGATGCAAATATCTTTGAAAATCATTTAAACCCTGTCTTGTTTGTATTCATTGGAACACTCTCGCTGAGTACTCTCTGATGAGTACCCATTTGCCAGGGCTTCAGTCAATTTTCGTGTTTTTTTGCATCATTTTGTATTTGCCAAATCAGCCACCAGCAGCATAATGGTTAATGTACTGTAGCGTAATGGAAATGCACATCAGGGCCTAGTCGCACCACTTGATAAAACAAAAACCATGTTATCATGGTAAAACATGTTTATACATGATATAACATGTTTAGAAGTTTTTGCCACAATTTGGAACTTGTTAAAACATATTTTGCTCCAACAAAGAGCAAACATGTTTAAAAATGTTACAAAAATGTTATTCTGATGTATCATTTATCCTGAACAATAGGCTTAAAGACTTAAAGACATGGACTTAATATATACATTCTTTGTCTATAATTATAACAATGATTGTTGAAAACAATCAAGTGAAGCCTTAATCCTTAATTTCTAAGCCTTTAGTGTGTGTGTGAATGTGTGTGCATGTATGCATATGCATCATATGAGTATTTGTGTGTGTATAATCTTACGTAATACTTCTCCGACATGAGCTATGTTGAAGGGAAGAGCTGCGTGCGTTCCTAACGCTATAATTGGTGTAATCAAGTCAGAAATGACTCCTCATGCTCTCCCCTGAGATGGCGGAAACAAGCTGATTGAATTTCCCCTTTAGTTATGTGGCATAAATATGGATTTTTCCAGCCTCCCATGCCAGAGGCCATGGCTTTCCCGGTACATGCATTTTGCCAATACTGCCAATGTTCATAACAGTTATTCTGACAAGTTGTGCACACACACAAAATATTGAGGCAGATAAAATATTTGATTGCAGGGGCTTGTGTTCTCTAGTAGAGGAATTTCATGTACAGCTTGAACCAAGGAAAATCGAAATCCTGACTAGATTATCAAATTACATTTATAAGTGCGGATTTGACTATGATACTCACCCTACCTCCTTCACAAGTAGAAACAACTAGAAATAAAGTACTTCATTAAAATGTATGGACAGTGTATTTGATTTAAGGTTGCAAGATTTAGTTGCCCACTTGGCTAGCTTTTTTGTGGATAAGGTCTTCTATATAGTTTCCCTTTTTTAATGAGGGGGAGGAGAGGTGAAATGGCTCTATGGCCCAATGGGGAAGGTTTTGAAATTTAGTATGTTCCAGAATGCATTCTGCATTTTCTGTAAAAATCACAGTAGTTTGTTTTACAGCATGTCTCTAATTAATGCTGTCTGTATATAGTAACAGAGATCTTGGTGAGAATTTGCAGTAAGTAAGCTAGCTAGAAATGTGTCATTAAAAATGTAATTCTAGTTATATGATCACATGCAAAAGGTGATAAACCAATGTTCCCCATGGGGTCCCATACCGATAATATTGAATGCAATCAATTTCTGTCATAAAGCACAGCATATGAGGTATAGCTTCATATATATCCTGTCCTTACCTCTATGCACTTTGAGCCTTCCCCCAATGGCCGAGTGGTCTAAGGCGTTGCCATTAACTCATGTAGCTTTCTCAGCTAATTGTTGAGGGATTACAATTAGCTGGAGTGAATGCACACTGCTCCCTCAAATACCCCTGGAGTTCATATCTACTTAATATTATTCTGCCTTAAGTTTTGAATGAGAAACCTCCCAGATTATTACCTTCATTTTAGTTTCTATAGCCTTAACCCTTATGCTGCTGATGGCTAGTTTGGCCAATACAAAATGATGACTAATATCTGAAAAATGACTGAAACCCTGGCACACGGGTACTCATCTGAGAGTACTCAGCAAGAGCTTTCCTATGAATTCCAACATGACATGGTTCAGATGGTTTTCAAAAATATTTGTATCCTTGTTCTTTGGATGAACGTAGCCTCAGCATTGGAAGGGTAATAAGAGAAATCATGTATGAACCCATCAACGACTGTATAGTACCCGAAGTCAGCTGGCTATTTTTTATGATATCTCTAGATAACAAACATAGTTTGCAGGAAAAAATTCAAGGAAAAATCTTTATCAGAAACTGACTAACTTACAAGTCTCCTTCATTTTTTTCCACTATGATTATTTCCAAAGGTATTTTCGAAGGTATCATAAGTAGAGATTACACTTGTAAAGGATATCTCCAGGCATGAATGGGTTAATTATTTTTGTGAGTATAGGTGGACTTAATGAGGTCCTTCCATAATGAAAACTTTTTCAATTATACATACAATGTAAATGTTAATTAGCAACTACCAAGTTCAGGAAATGTTCAATGGAAAATTAGTTGTTTCAGGTGCCCCCCCCCCCCCTTGAGTTACATTCTTCAATTGCTATTGAGATCTTGGTTTTCACCCCACTTCACTGTTTAAATGTCATTGCCTAGAACAGTACTTGTTTGATTAGTAGTCTAGAGGCCATTAAACCTGTTCATGCTCAAAGCAGCCAAAAAGCAGCCTGAAAATTTTGGTGAAATCTTTCAGGCAAAAGCGTAGTTGGAAAGTAATCTGAATGACAAAGTTAATTAAAACAATACCAACAATTCTCCTTGAAATATTTCATAAAATCTTGCTGAATTCCAAAGTTACTGTTGAATGTATCCTAGTTTCAGATGACAATTATATATTTAGTTGTATTTAGTCAAAGTGACCCTTCCTTCCTAACTTTGGTCTCTCCATTTGACAAAGAACAGCAGTACATATCTTTTCAATATTTCTAAGTTGAAAATTTGTTAGAAAGACACAACTGGTAAATTTTAGCCATTCACTAGCATTTGATACATCGATTGTGTTTCTTTCTTCAATTAAGTATTGGAAATTCACTAGATGAATGTTATTTTATATACCCTGTATTTCCCATTTGCTAACACACATGTTACTTCCTAATATCACATCTACTGCACAGATTATATTATGAAAATACTTGTTATTTTGTCAAAATGCATTGCATTATACATATGAAGTGTACTAGTCTGTAGATAAAACAATGAATTTCAATGCCAAACTTTGGTCAATGGGTCATTGTATGGGAACTTGAAAGAGATGTTTCATTTTTTTTAAATTGAGGATTATTAATATGCTTAGATACAAAGTATAGATTTTTATCAGAGGTTGCAAGGAAAGCAGAATTAGTACTAATCTTATGTAAAAAATAGTTGCACAATGCTTTTGCATTATTTAGACATTTTTGTATTTATGATAGCAGCAAAGTTAAGAAATATTTTCAATACTTTTTTTTGACGTATTTTTCTTGACCTTTAGTCGAGTTCCTTCAGGTGTTTATATTGCCTCTTGGCTGCTGCTAATTACCCTTCACCAAGATGGTTTAAAAAAATATTTGCAATTTAATAGAAAAAATTCCTAGAAATACATCAAAAAGAAAGGTTGACCAAATTTACATATTCCTTGCTTTAGGGCTCAAAGATTTTAAACCTTTCATGCTTTGGAGTTCCTCTTGTAATTGTTGTCTTGATATCTGATACTTTTGGTTGGTAATGCACTGTTTAGCTAATTGCTCCTTGACATATTTTTCCCAAATACGCCAATAACCAAAAGATTTCTCAAAAATTGTCAGGCTGCTTTTTGCTGCTGCAGGCATTAATGGGTTTATAAGTAAAGCATATTTCATAGATCAGCTGAGCCCATCCGCTATTGATGGCTTACTTGTTCAAAACGAAATAATGCAAAAAAACAAACATGTAAAATTGAAAAAATGAATGAAATTATATCAATCTCATTCAAATGAATACCAATATGCCAGGGTTAAGATTATAGTTTTTAAATATTTTGGCGTCTGGTGGCTTTGACAAAACTGCCCTTCAAGTAACAAAAGGGTTAGTGTGTTTGGCTCAGCCACAGGCTTTCTTTATACAGCTTTTTTCTTTTGTCATACCTGTATGCTTATTGTGAATTTTGCATTTTTCCACCACCATCTCCTCTGAAGCACAATGGGTCCAGTATGTACACGGTTATAACTTATTTTACTCTTGAACATCATTCGTCTACCTTTCTACAACTGCTCCCAAATTGTCCTTATCCAGGAATTGTACATTTGCAATTGCTACCTTTGACAAAGTTTAAAACTAAAAAGGTACCCTGAGTTTTATCACCTCCATATCAACCATTCATTAGTCACTTATTTATATTCTAAATTACTAATTTCATGAATGAAAGGAAAATTTGTTTTAAAGTTACGGTTATGAGAATATTTTTGTAAACCTATAATTGTACATTTGTTACCTAAATATAGAGGTTTGATATTTTTCAAAAAAATTCTTGAAATGGGAAATATTTCTTTGCTTTAATAGTATTTTGCATTTCACAATATTGTTAACATTCTAATGTAGTATTGATACATCCATTTATAAATATAATGCCATTTTAAGGTTGACTTGATTGGCATATTGAAATGATTCATAAGTCAAAGAACTGTTGAAAATATAATCAATATGCTTAGACTTTTTCATTTAACTAATATTATGCGAAGTTTGAGTTTGACTGTATTTAAATTTGAAAAACTCATTTAGATTTTTTTATTTACTGGAAAGTGATATCATATTTGGGCGCAGTTGCTTACATAAATTACAAAATTTCCCTATTTAAGTAATGTCAGGTAACGGCATGTATAGTTAGATTGTTTTATCATTAGTTTTGTCTTTAGCTGGTAAGAATTTAAGTTTGTATCTAGTGTTTACAGTCTCATGTTGTCTTACAAAATATGCTTATAATGTTATCCATGATTTAACAATGTTGCTATTAGATACTTTTTAGGTAATAAAAATCTATCCATCCAAATGTATTTGACAGCATCAGTTTGAACTATTAAATTATTTCAAATTTGCCATAAATTTTGATCAATTCTATATTTTGTATAAGTCCAATTTAACATCAACAAGTTAGTAAAACCCTGCTCAAATGCAAATAAAATGAACTGAATGCAAATATGTAGAGCATCAACCTATGTAATTTTTGTTTTCTTTAGATCTATCTCCAAACCTAAATGCTAAGAACACTTCCAAAAGATCCCCATTGTCATTGCCTGCAGTACTTTGGAATGCATAAGCCATGCTTGCGGTAGCTTAATTGGTTAATTTTTTTGACTGAGTTTTTTTCTCTACCCCTGCTTTTATTTGACAATTCAATCTATACAAATACAATTATATTGCTACTGAAAGGTTTTCTAATGAGAAATACATTACACATTACATAAGTACCTTTTCTGTATGCGTTGTAAGAGTTTTGTGGTAAAAACCTGGAAATACATGCATCTTAAACATGTATTTTAAAACTGATCTCCTATTACAGTTATGGACAGAGACATACAAATCTTACAAATGCGGATGAAAGATCAATTCGAAAGAAGGGTATCCAATTTTTCAAAAGTTTACTCTGTTTGAATTTTGTAACCATTTTTTACCAGTGCATTTTCTTCAACATTCATATCCCATAACATTTGAACAAAATCAAAATTGGAAAATTAGGATACTGTACCCTCTGAAATACCCTTAGCTATAATCATTTCATATTTTTTAGCAAATCTGTTTACATTTGATACCAAAATGTCTGAAGCGACCATGTTTTGGTGGAATTCAATATAGAGAAAGGGCTAAAAGCTTCTCCTGCTTGGGTGGAAACCTGTTGGAGCTTCTGTAATAGTTGGTCCTAGCTTTACAGTGATACTCTACTTAGTACTATGGCCTAGATAGTCACAGTTGATCTGATTATGAGGAAAGGGGTGTAGGCTTTTGCATTTATAAACATCTCAAAATGATCCTATGTTCACAAATTAGCGCCATTAGCCACCCAATAGGAGTTCCTCTACAGTTCTAAAATTTTTTGGATCTACAAAACTTCTTGGAGGCTAAGAACCTTTTTACAGAATATTTGAAAGACAGTTGTTTGTAGTGTTCATAGAAACAATTGTTTCATTTAGATATTTTTGAACTAATTGTGCTTGAAGGATTTAACTAAATTCTCAGGCTGTTTTTGGCCATTTAGTTGTGAGTATTAAAGGGTTAATCTATGTCGTTATTTATCTCTGTTTGTGAAAGGTACATGGATCATGCTGAAATCTTTGATGCCCTATCTAATGTTCACTGTCCTTCAAAACTTAACCTATCCATGCCCACGGTTGACCAAGGTTTTACGAGACGATCAAAAACTTCTCAAATTTCATAGGCAAATCAAGAAATGTTTAATGGAGGTTCGGGACTAAAATCCTTCTCCGCAAAGCTCTTCCATCATATATTCTTGAGAAATTACCCTACAGTTTCCAAAATATTCTTCTGGATGTCCGATTTCTCTGTCACAGGGCATGAATGAGTTAAAATAGGGTTGTCTAGCATGAAGAGCATGACTAGAGTATTGAGTGTTGATTCTATTGAAGTAATGTTCTGTATACATGTTACCAGCTAAGACTATTCAAGGCAGGGGCCCTGACCATGTATACGGTGAGTTGATGCTGTAGATCACGACACCAGAGTACAGATGACAAGTCAAGAGGATTCGGGGAATTATTGTAGTCCGAGTCGTTAATTTACGACTGTCACATCCATTGAATATTGATCCAATTCACACATAGAATCTGTCAGTAAAGATAAGCACAATGACTGAGCAAGCCAGGAAGTACTAATGAATGGGAAGGATGGGAAAATGATTTAATTATTTTATGGCTGTTCCAGTTAGGGGACATTTCTTAACCCTGGTAGTGCCATGACCGGACCAGTCCGGTCTTGGAGAGTTGCACTCACAAACCAAGACCGGACTGGTCTGGTCAATGGCCGCCATTGCTAGTGTGCACTCAAACGAATGTCACACCATGCGAATGTGAGTGAGTTTTCAAATAAAACAAACAGAATAGGTGAGATACATATCTCACCTATTCTCACATGTCTTTCTTTGTAAGATTGACAAAGAAAAACATTAATAATAGTAATATTTCAAAAGTAATACTCACAGAAAACGATCTTTTGCGATGTTGACAGCGCTTTGCCACGTGCCGGTGGTACTCAATCGAGTACTTCTGGTTTTGTTTATCGATCGCAATTCGTTAATCCTTGACATCCTAAAGTCAATAAAGTTAATATTTACATCAAATGGATGTCAGGGAACAAGAATATCTTGTTCATTTTTAGAAAAAAAAATGTTAAGTTCATGAAACGGTCATTTTAGAACAAGTGCGAAGCGAGTTCCTACGCACTTGTTTTGAGCCGCCATTTTGAAAATCGGTCTTTTTCTGCCGATGTTGCGGTCTCCTCCCAGCACTTTACACAATCCAAATAAATATTTATAGTGCTGGGATCGTAATTAAACTTATCTTTTCTTAAAGCTGAGAAGCAGCTTTATTGAAACATATTGATTTGGATTATGATTATGAGGTTGTTTACTTGACAGACGTGCAAAATCAAATAGGTGCAATGTCTGCAGCGAATGTGCTTCTAAATCAAATTCGCCGTAAACATCAGATTCGCCGTGGTGACCATCATGATTGAAGCCTTCGAAGAAGGCTATAACTGATGGTATACCACAAAACAAAGACATGGTTATGAAGATAACAAGGTAGGGAATCGCCACATCTTTTTATTTCTATTTCTATTGTAGGTATTGACTGTTTCATACATTTTATCTCTTGGTTGTTGCGCCAGAAAGTTCGCAACTTGAAAGTCACAAAATGGCCGCCACAAATCAACACTTTCGTTTTATGTTTAATCGTTGATTTGTGGTTCATAACATTGAAATTTCGAAATAAAAATAACATGAGTCGATTGAGCAGGTTCGAATTGTATTGAATATCAATGTTTAACATTTCAGATTTTCTATTTTTATTTGTTTATAGCGCTATCTAATTGAGGTAACTGAAGTTTTAGAATTCCTTTTGATGCGCTCTCAGAATTCGCCCCTTACATAACTTTCTTACATTCCCTTTTCTTTAGGATGGCTCATGACAACATAGAACAAATGCATACAATATTTATCACAACTTTATTTCTCAGTTTTTGACAAGGATTCTGAATATGCAATTTTTATGAGAAAATACTCATGTACAACTTGAGAAATCTTAGGTGAAAGTGGACTTTAATGGACTTAAACTCGTGATTTTCATTTATCACTTATCAAAATCAGCATATTCTCTACAATTCCTTGGTTTACAGTGATCAGACATAATATTATCTATGAGTTATAATTACAAAAAAAGCATGATTACAAAGAACAAGAACAGTAGTTTCAGGTAGTATATTTTTATTTCAGAATAACATAATATTTTTCCGCATATCAAAGGAAAAGCCTACAACCTACTCACAACGCAAACGCAGTCAAGGCCAAATATATTGCAACAAATTTAATCTGGTTTAGGGGTATTGCGACGCCCTGCAATGTGGCATTACCAGGGTTAAGAAAGCACATTTAATTTATTACTTATCTGCCCAGGCCTCAAAGCTAACTGAAAATGTTGCTGGCCGCATAGCGCCAGTAACACCTAGGATCTACTGGTTCGGCAAAATATTTGTTGGCCCTACAATTTTTTCTTTAACTTAACAAGATAAAACGGCATGAAATTCACTGATAAAATTTGTTTGTTTTTTATCTTATCTTCATTTATTTCAAAACAAAAACTTTTGGGACATCCTTGAGGGAAAACTTCTTAACAAGAATTTCCCCAACTGTTTATGGCTCTGTAGGACCAGTTTAGCTCTTTTTTTACTGGCCTGAAAGGCATTTTCTGGATATAAAGCAAAAAGAGATTTAACCTAGAGTTCCTTTAGAAAGGGTTGTCTGGATCTATGATGATTTTGATAATTATTTTAGAACTTAAAATTATTTTGCAAGATATTTGAAAGAGATGTGTTTGTATTGTTTGGAATAATACTTCTACTTCCAAGTATTTTCACAACTTTGCTTTTGCCTGCAAAAGCTCGTCAAAGTTTTCAGGCTGCTTTTGATTGCTGTGAGCATTGATAGGCTATTTAAAGCATACAGGTGGTATTGTTCTAAATCCAATGGATATTTAACCTTTTTGAGCCTGAAGATCCTGATGGAATTTATCTGTACCTATGATACTTTAGTTAATACTTAACCCTTCCAATGCTGAAGCAACTTTTGTCCATATCACAAGAATGCAATTATTCTTAAAACCATCTAAACCAATTGCCATGTTGGTATTCATTGGATAGCTCTCAGATGAGTAGTCATATGCCAGGGTTTCAGTAATTTTTCAGGTTTTTGGTCTCATTTTGTAGTAGCCAAATTAGCCACCGGCAGTATAGGGATTGAGAATCAAGCACAGATTGAAAAGATATTTGATGGGCAGTTAATGTTCGTCGAATTCTGATCAACGTTTTTCCTTAGAATATTTTGTTAAAATTGCTTCTATTAGAGAGATAGAATGAAAATAGTCAGGCATTTTTAGGCGCTACCAGCATGAATGGGTTACAGAGAGAGATGTGTTTGCATGCAGTATAGCACATGCAGCGGCTACACAGTTGTGTTCTCATCACACAAGATTAGCCATTAACTCATTCAGGGTCTTAGCCAGTATTTAGAAACTGGGTGCCTAAAATAGGCAATTGTAAAATTTTGGGGCGTCCAAATTTTTAAGGGGGACCACAATATACTCAGATTTTAACCATGAACATGTATAAATCTATCAAAATAAGGCATAACATCCTTATACAATGCCATGTGAATTATATGGAGATGATAAAATCCAATTATATGCTTGAGATTGACATTTAAAAAAAAATCCTCACAAAATAATTTGGGTGTCCTGAGGGGTGCTTTTTAAGGGTTTGGTTGTCCAAAAAGACACCCAGACGCCCTGCTGGCTAAGACCATGAACCCATTTATGCTCATTGCAGCAGCAAAAAGCAGCCTTAGAATTTCAGTAAAATCTTTCACGCAAAAGCATGCTTCCAAAAATATTTGAAGGAGAAATGTCAATCAGAAAGTTATCTACAATTTTCCTCCAAAAACTTTTGAAAATCATTCTTAGTGACCAAGTTTTCATCAAAAATGGCAAAAATCCAGACGGCAATTTCTAAAGGAACTCCAGGGCATGAATAGGTTCACCCTTCCAATTCTAAGGCTACTTTTGTCCAAAGCACAAGAATGCAAATATCTTTGAAATCTGTCTAAACCCTGCTATGTTGGTATTCATCAGATACCTCTCACTGAGTACACTCAGATGCTTACCCACGTGCCAGCGTTTCTGTTATTTTTCAGGTTTTTTGCATCATTTTGTATAGGCAAATTAGCCACCAGCAGCATAAGGGTTAAAGTAGGTGCCACTCTGTCGACTGCAAGCCATTAAGTGGTAATGGCCATCATGATACATTCTAATCAGATACACTACTAACTCTGGCCTAACAAGCCTGTATTCCATCCACCAGTACTTTAATGTCACAATCCATTCTGTGGAGCGAGATGACATTAACACTTACGCTGCTGGTGGCTAATTTGGTCAATACAAAATAATGCCAAAAACCTGAAAAATGCGGAAACCCTGTCACATGGATGTTCATCTGAGAGTGCTAAGTTAGAGCTATCCAATGAATACCAACATGACAGGGTTTGGATGGTTTTGAGGCACTGTGCTTTGGTGCTAAGCATTGGAAGGGTTAAACCAATTCTTACTCTAAAATCAGGGATTCACCTCAAAGGTTGAATAGGGTTATTTTTGGAGCATGTGATTCTGTGAACAGATGTTAAATTAAAGAAGCCAAGTTTAGATATGAATTATCAACTGGAGGACTTCGGATTTTTTTTTCAATATTTCTATCCCCATGTTTTACCGTATTGAAAGGGTTAATGTCTACTGAGGCTCAAAGAGAAGTGAAGGTCATAAAGTTAATCAGCTTTGCTGCCAACTGGATTAATAGAGAGGGGGCGGCGTGTGGAGAGACTTAGATACAATATACCTGATTTAGATTATCATTAACCCATTAATGCTTAAGAGTTCCTGCAGGAACTGTCGTCTGCATCTATGAAACTTTTGACAGTAACTTTAGAACTGAGAATGATCTTACAAAATATTTGAAGGAGAGTTGTTATTTTTGCCCTGATTAACATTATTTCATTCAATATTTTTCTTATTGAGCTTTTGCCTTCAAGATTTCATCAAAATTGTCAGGCTGCTTTTGGCCGCTGTGAGCATTAATGGGTTAAACCAGTTCTCATTGGGGATTGTCACCTTCAAAATCTAATTATACTTTATGATACAATATCTTAATGATATATTATATAAACAATACTGTCTGCTTTCTAGGGACCTAATTTTGTAAAAATTTAGCACTGTCTTCTTCAGAAATTTTGCTATAAATACGCTAAAAAAAACTGCCTTATTCTTAAATCATATGTAAATTGGATAACCCATTAATGCCTGCGATAGTCGAAAGCAGCCTGATGATTTTGAAGAAATTGTTCAGGCAAAAGAAAAGTGGTGAGAATATTTGAAGGATGAATATTATTCAGAACATTCTCATCAACTCTCCTAATATTTCGTGAAATCAATCTTTTTTTTCTTAAATTATCATCAAAATTATCATGGATCCAGATGACAATTTCTGGAGGAACTCTTAACCCTTCAAATGCTGATGCCACTTTCATCCAAAGCACAAGGACACAAAGCTTTTCAAAAACCGTCTAAACCCTGTCATGTTGGTATTCATTGGATAGCTGTCGCTGAGTACTCTCAGATAAGTACCCATATGCCAGGGTTTCTGTCATTTTCGAAGTTTTTTTGCATCATTTTGTAATGGCCAAATTAGCCACCAGCAGCATATTAGGATTAAGCTTGAATGAGTTAATGTCTACTGCGGCACAAAGAGAAGTGGAGGTCATAAAGTTAATCAGCTTTGCTGCCAACTGGATTAAAAGAGAGGGGGCGGGGGTTCTGAGCTGGAGAGACTTAACTGATTAAGATTATTGTTAGACTAATTCACACTGGGGATTGGCACCTTTAAATTTTACAATATTGATATTTTCTTAATGAAACAATATTTTAAGGATATCTAAAACAATACTGCCCGCTTTCTAGGGACCCCACATTTTGCTAATGAACCGCAAACTTCCTTGTGCAAAGATTTCCAGTGAGCAATATAGGCAATTTTATATATGTTTTAAATCTTAAACAATACAATATGATACAATACTCAACTTTTTCAATTGATATTTTTTCCCATACAATATCAGTATTTGATATCACATCTAGAACTGGCAGCTAGTTCTCATCATGCACCTTTTAGTTGTTAGGATCAAGTATAAATGTAGGCTATGCACTTCTCAAGTTTCTTGTGTGGGTTCAAGTTTCCAATTTAATTTGTCAAAGTGTATTTCGGGCCTGCTTTGACTGTCGTGTGGTCGAAGGCGACGCCACTGACTGCACGCTGCCTCTCACCTCTCCTGGGTTCGAATCCCGGCCTTGGCATGTAAGAAAGTTGCCAGTGACTTGGGGATAAGCGCTGGTTTCCGCCAGGTACTCCGGTTTCCTCCACTACTTACAACTGGCTAGTCACGAATTAGCCACAATTGGCATGGCATAAATGTGACGAAAAACAAAATTCCAAATCTAAATCCAAATCAAAGTGTATTTCATTTCTTCATTCAAATCATAGTATTTAAGTATAGGGAGAAATCTGTGGGTATCAGCTGATAGCAACAGAAAGCATCTCACAGCCTTATTCATGCTTGAAATGTCATTTAAATAGAATGAAATTCAAAGCTTCAAAGAGAAGGATGACTTTTTGTAGAACTTGGAAACTGGATCTCAAAAGAGAAATCCAATAGTTTTAAATCCTTCACGGTCTTCTGAATATCTGTATCTGTTACAGGCCCTCCGGGCTGTTCTAACAGGATGGAGATAATTGTTTGACTATCATCATACTCTAGGTGGAGAGTCTCAGCTGGCATTGCTGGCGATAGCATGCATCAATGTAACTAATCCCTGTTAGTTACGTGTGTAGCATCGTACTTATGACTACCATCAGGCTACGTACCTCAACATATCTAGATCTAGTCTGCATGGCGGAGTGTACTATTTTTCTGCCATTGTATTATTATCATTTTTATTATTATCGTCATTATCATTATCATTATTGTTATTATCATTGTTATTGTTGTTATTGTTGTTGTTCTTCTTCCTATTGTTATTATCATTATTATTATCATTATTATCATTATTATAAGTATCATTATTCTTATCATTATTATTATTATTATTATTATTATTATTATTGTTATTATTATCATTATTATTATTATTATTATTATTATTATCATTATTATTATTACTATTATCATTATTATTATTATTATTATTATTATTATTATTATTATTATTATTATTATTATTATTATTATTATCATTATTATTATTAATATCATCATCATTACTTCCGAAGAAAAATCAAGCATAGCTTGGACCTTTAAAGTGTTAATCTGTCTCAGAGCCAAGAGCAGTAGAGTTTGACGTCAGTTAAAGCTACCTGTTGCCAAGTGGTCTTCAAGGATGATCAGGAGGCTGACAACATGCAGGAGTCCACGTCATTCTATATCCTGCAGGAAGTACTCTGGAGAATGATCAGACAACAAGTTCGGAAACTGTAATTTAGGAAGAATAGGGCCCAAAAAAAGATTTTAGGGACCAGAAACGCATATCTAATTTTTTCGAAAATATCAATGTAAACATTTTTTGAAAATAGTTTTTGTATTCATTATCCAGCATGTTAAATTGTACTGTGTTGCAAAGCAGTGCATATATTGAATGTATTTGAATAATAGTATTAATACAATATTGGAAACTAAAGATACATGAGTGTGTATATGTGTATACTGTATATTGGTAAAAGAGGCATTATTTGATTTGATTATTTGATTAACGTTTCTTACGTGAATTATGTTAAGAAGAATTTAATCTTTATTATATATTGTGAAAATATACCGTTTTTCATTGTACAATATGTTCAGAACAATGAAAACCTTAAAGAATTACCCTCTTTATAAAAGAAATGCAAGTGGCCACCTGGACCTTTAACATTGAGTCTATTAGCTCCGAGACCAGTATTAAGTTGAAAAAACTTCTAAAACAGCCTCGTTGTTGGGCACTGCACTCAAAATATCTGTATTCGAGTGCATAAACATGTTTTCTGACTTTGAAAGGGGTTTTATCTTGTGCATGCCTCATAATAGCTGACATGAGTATCTATCTCTGTATTCAAGTATCAGTGTGTCCTTTGAACTTGAATTCACAAAGCTCCCTGCAACCTCTAAGTCTCGTCTCAATAGCCATCTCAATAGCCAAGCCTGATGGAATCTCCATTTGTTAGTATGGAGTTTAACCCAATGGAGTTTAACCCATTAATGCTCATGCCGGCATGTTGATTTAAGAAAAATCTGATCAATGGAGCGTCTTCAAGGATTTATATTATTTAGAATAATACAAATAACTCTCCTTCAAATATTTTCTAATATCACTTTTAATTTCTGGGTTATTGTAAAAACATTTATAGATGCAGACGACAATTTCTAGAGAAAGCTATGAAGAGGTATGAAATTTTGTTAGCCCTTATGCTGCTGGTGGCCAATTTTGCCAATAGAAAATGATGCAAAAAGAATTTAAAATGACTGAAACCCTGGCAAATGGGTACTCATCTAAGAGTACTCAGTGAGAGCTATCCAATGCGTACCAATATGACAGGTTTAGATGGTTCCCAAAAATGTTTGCGTTCTTGTTCTTTGGATGAAAGTAGCCTCAGCATTGGGAGGGTTAAGAGGATAATTCACTTGGGTAAATCAGCTGCCAAACAAGTGAGGTATGAAAGATAAATAGGTATGGGAATCTCTGTAAGTTGTGTTGCGAAACTTAACCCTTTCATGCTCAAGAGTTCCCCTAGACTTTTTCGTCTGGAACTATCATACTTTTGATAATAATTAATGAATAAAGAATGATTTTTAAAAATATTTGAAGAAGAGTTGTTGGTAATGCTATGAATAACATTTTCCCTTCAAATAATTTCCCAAGTATGCTTTTGCGTGCTAAGCTTTCACCAAAATCGTCCCTCCGCATCTGATTGCTGTGAGATTGTAATGGGTTAACCCTTATACTGCTGGTGGTTAATTTTGTTAATACAAAATGATGCAAAACATGAAAAATGGCTGAAACCTTGGCAAATGGCTACTCATCTGAGAGTACTCAATGAGAGCTATCCAGTGAGTACCAATATGTCAGGGTTTAGATGCTTTTCAAAAATCTTTGCATCCTTGTGCTATGGACGAAAGTAGCCTCAGCATTGGAAGAGTTAAAGATTTGCTCAGCCATCTAGAAAAACTGCACTCTTAAAGGTCAGCCTACAACGAGAAATGCATCAATCTAAATCACTGACCCGTGACTTGTCTTATCGGGCCAGTTGAGGTCATGCTTTATACAGCAAAAGCATGCTTGATACAACTTAAGGCATTCACACTCAGAGCAGCCAAAACAGGCCGGACAAATTTTGAAATATTTTTCTAACAAAACAATTTTCTGTAAAATATTTGATGGAGAAATGTCTATACGAAGCCAAACAACAACTTTCCTTCAAATATTTTGTGAACTTTTGCTTTATTTCCGAGTTATTTTCAAAAGTATGAGAGTAGCAGACGACGCTTTCTAGAGGAACTCTGAGTGTGAATGGGTTAAGGCATTTTTGCATATTTGGTTATTGACCTTTCAATATGCAAGCTTTTGTATGATTACTTGCATGAAAACACACATTAGCTAAGGATTTCATATGTTTATGTTTCTTAATTGATTCCTCCTTGAAAGCATAACTTCCTTCTCAGTGAATAATCTACATATGTCTCTGCCTGACCTATTTGGCAACCTCTCTCTCTCTCTCTCTCTCTCTCTCTCTCTCTCTCTCTCTCTCTCTCTCTCTCTCTCTCTCTCTCTCTCTCTCTCTCTCTCTCTCTCTCTCTCTCTCTCTCTCTCTCTCTCTCTCTCTCTCTCTCTCTCTCTCTCTCTCTCTCTCTCTCTCTCTCTCTATATATATATATATATATATATATATATATATATCTTTGCTTTCCATTTTACATTTAAATTCCCTATCAAATAACTAGGAACTTCTCAGAATGGCAATTACTTATGAGAGAGTCAGAGGTCTAGAATTCTACCAGACATGCAATGAGTACTCTGGAGTTATAATCTCCTGCCTTGCAAAGTTGACATGAGTGGGAGCTTAATTATCTTTGCTTGACAGTCTGCATCTCAGCCACTTAACCCGTTCATGCTTAAGACATTGTGTAAAAATTGTCGTCTGGATCTTTGATACTTTTGACTACAACCTAAGAACCGAAAATAATTTTGAAAAATATTTGAAGAAGATTTGTTGGTATTATTCTGCTTAACATTTCTCCTTCATATATTTTCCCATATGTACCTTTTTCTGAGAGATTTTTCTAAAATTGTCATGCTGCCAACATTATTAGCAGTTCAGTTATTGGACCTCTTCTCCATGAAAGAATGTACTTCCTCTGCAGGTTACTGCTAATCAACGGGCTTGCCGAATAATTTAGGTGCTGGTAATAACATTTGTGCCCAGTTTCGACCTGAAATCAAGTAATTTGTATTCTTTCGGGGTGCGCATATAATTGAGTTTTACCAAAGTCAGGCAATTGGTGTTGGACAGAATCAGGATGTCCTCAGTAGTCAAAAAGACAAGTTTATGTACCATTATGCCCAGAACCTATCAAAAAGACACATTTAATATTAGAGTTACTTTGTTTTTTGATGTGTTTTTCCTTCATACTTTCACCATTTGAATACAAATGTTCACAATTATTTATTGATATTTGGAAAGATTTTTCTTTGAAAATCACATTGGCAAATTTGCTGAGAATGTGTCATAGAGACAACTTAATACATGTATCAAAGGCATTTTGAATGTATTTTTCTTTATCATATTTATTTATATTTTACAGTATTGGAATAGAAATCCTCACAAATGATTTGTTTAAATTTGGATTAATTCTTTTAGAAAATCATATTATCTAAAGCAGGGTCCTCGCTATAGGAACTCAGGGTGCCCGAAATTGGCAATTGTAAAATTTTGGGGCATCCTATTTTTCAAGGGAGACCACAAAATACTCAGATTTCAACCATAAACATACGGTTTCTTAATAAAATAAGCCATAATATCCTCAAAAAATGTCATTGGAATTATATTGAGATGGAAAAACTACATTACATTCTTGAAATTGACATTTTAAGAAAACACTTTCAGAAAAATGTGGGTGTCCTGAGGGGTGATTTTTGAGGGTTTGGGTGTCCAATTGATGCCAAGACGCCCTGCTGGCTAAGACTATATATTGTCTAAGGCTCACATAGTGGTGTTTTATTAAGGGATTCAGCAAACTGAAATCATCCAATAGCATACAATGTCATTTTTCATGGAGCCTTTTTTTTAAAGAATCAACCCTATGCAGACTTGCCTGTAAAGTAAGGAGACCACTTTTCCATGGAGAAAACTCACCTCGATAATTTCCTAATTTGGAGTGAAGTATTAAGTGCATATGATTCAATTTTTGTGGAGTCTCTGTACAATTTTACTCTTGGGGCTTTATCAAAGACAAGCGATTTATGACAACCCATGCATTTTTTTTTTCTAAAAAGGATTCGCCTCCCTCCCTTTTTTTGAGGGAGGCTCAGACATGTAAGAAGGAGAGGTTTTTTGTATATGCAGACGACACAGATAGCATGAATGATGATATTAAATTAATATGAAACTCTTCAAAGTAATCCCTCCCTATAAATGGATGACAAACAATAAAGAGTAAGAAATGAAGGTTTTTGTGGTTACCCACGTTTATAGAGGAATCGAACCCCTACTCGCCCCGGTCTGGGATTGAACTCTGGACCCCACGCCTCCCAGCACTCAGGCTGGTAATCTTGCCACTGTGCCATTGATTCTGGTTAACCCATTCATGATTAAGACAAATCCGCTTGAAATTATTGTCTGAATCACAAATTCACAAAATATTTGAAGAATGGTTGTGGGTTGGGATCATCAACAATTCTACATCAAATTATTCTGGAAGAAATTCACTTGTCTTAGAAATTTTACCAAAATAGGCAGGATTTTGGCCACTACAGGAGTGAATAGGTTAATTTAGTGTGTGCTATATATCTGAGTCAACTTCTGAGATCTGAGGACAGTCACAACTATAAATGCTACCCTCTGTATGTCAGTCTCAGAGCATGGTCTTGGCCAGCAATTAACAGTTCCTGTCTACAGCTATCACAAACCTCCTGGCTGTCCAGATTTGTGTACCTAGCTACTTCAAATCCTTATACCAACTATGTTTAACAGCATACTGCGCATCAAAAAGGGCAGTTTACACTTCAGCTGTGTCTTAAAAGATGGTTTGCTAAAAAATATACATGTGTATATTAGCCCCAATAAGTCAAAATTGACTGAAACATCTTTACTGCAATTTCCTGGCTCAAGGTTTTCTGGTATCTGTCTGTCCAAAAGACAACCTGCAGCGGTCCTGGCTAAGTACCTGTCTCAGAGTCTAAGCGTTCATTTTATTTTCCAATAGACTGACTAGTAATGTGGTTATGTGAGTGCAGTACTGAAAGGAAGCAGGGCTATGGGATTGAGAGATAAGGCGGTCTGTGTGCCGACAAGGTGAAGCTCGAAGCAGGCATGTTTCTCAGGGATTACATCTGTCAATATCACACAGCGAATCAATTGCCTTGGCCTCTCCTTCCACTCCCGCTCAGTGTTTTACATAGTAACATTTATTGATTGGCCAAAGGCTCAGCTGGATGCATGGTTTGCGCTTCCAGATATATGCTAGATAGCATCTTATATTAATACTTAGCTCTATATGCCACTGGTGGCTAATTTGGCCAATACAAAATGATGCAAAAGCCCTAAAAAATGACTGAAACCCCTGGCACATGGGTACTCATCTGAGAGTACTCAGCGAGAGCTATCCAATGAATACAAACATGACAGGGTTTAGATGGTTTTCAAAGATCTTTGAATCCTTGTGTTTGGAGGAAAGTAGCCTCATTATTGGAAGGGTTAAATAATGATAAGTGATAATGTTATGATTGTCATATAGTGACCAGTGTTAATGTCAGGTGACCACCCACATGTCAGCTATCATCTTATATAAAAACTTACATAAGATTCAATGCTCGTAATCCTATAATTGGCAGGATCAGTTAAAATAATGATGAGTGATAATGTCATGATTGTCATATCATGACCAGTGTTAATGATAAATATTGACAACTTCCCCGGGAGTGACTCTGACAAAGAGAAAACTGTAAAAACAGACATGTCATGATCATTTTAAGATAGTTCTTTATATAGCAAAGAAATGCTGGAGTCTGATCGTAAAACAAGCCTATACATACATACAGAAATAATTACTAACAGTAGCCATTAGAGAACCTGAAATAAGAATTCTACCTAGACTGATCGCTTGCATTTGAAGTGCAGTACATTCAATGTATTTCCATGATGCTTGCTGATTTTGAAAAGATATTTTTAAGAATTGGAAAAGGTGTACGATACACTTTGAAAGCATTTGAATAATCACAATTTTGATAATAAGATATTAAGAAAATTTGCAGTGAGCCTGTGCAGTAAATTCAATGTATTTACATGATGTTAGGGGATTTAAACAAAACTTTAACTTATATAATTTTGCAAATTACATGTAGTAATTTGCAACTGTTGAAAATATTGTTGCATCTGTTATGTACTTAATCTTATAAGTATCTATTCAATTGAAATGTTGTTACATTATGGCTAAGTTGCAACTCTGTTGCCTCTTTATATGGAGAGGTCTCAGAATGATCTTTTCTCACAATTGAAATCATTTAAGAAATGCTTTAGATATGTAAGAAAAAATTATGCAAAATTTAAAGGAAAATGTAACAGCCTAAAAGAAGATTATAAACATAAAGTGTTACTAATTAACACTATTCTGGTTATTTCTTAACTTTTGACACAATAAAGCTGCAGAATTGCAACTCTATTGCATATTGTTGAAACAGTGTATAAAGTAGTTTAAGCTGTCACATTATTTCATGTTGTTGAAACAGTTTATCTAGTAGTTAAATCTGTTTCAGTATTGCATATTGATGAAACAGTTTATCTAGTAGTTTAGTCTGTTACATTATTTCATATTGTTGAAACAGTTTATCTAGTAGTTTAGTCTGTTACATTATTTCATACTGTTGAAACAGTTTATCTAGTAGTTTAGTCCGTTACATTATTTCATATTGTTGAAACAGTTTATCTAGTAGTAGCAATTTAGGCTGTTACATTATTGCATGTTGTTGAAACATTTTATCTAGTAGTTTAGGCTGTGACATTATTGCATATTGTAGAAACAGTAAATATCTAGTAGTTTAGGCTGTTACATTATTGCATATTGTTGAGACAGTTTATCTAGTAGTTTAGGCTGTTACATTATTGCATATTGTTGAGACAGTTTATCTAGTAGTTTTCCTTCTTGTTAGAATAGGCTAGTCACCTTTTCTCAAGCTTCTTTCCCCAACTGCACATTTGCCTGGGGAATGAAATGGAAACTAGAGAAATCCATTAGAACCTGGGGTGCAGTAATGGGTAGAGCATCGGAGTGAGGCAGTTTTGCACTTAACCTTTACACTGCTGGTGGCTAATTTGGCCAATACAAAATGATGCAAAAAACCTGAAAAATGACCGAAACCTTGGCAAATGGGTACTCATCTGAGAGTACTCAGCGAGAGCTATCCTATGAATACCAACATGACAGGGTAACAATGCTTTTCCATAATCATTGTGTCCTTTTTTTTATGGATGACAGTAGCATCAGCATTGGAATGGTTAAAAGCTGCTTGCACTAATATATACAGCAATATAGCATTGCTTAAGGCTCTAGAAAGAAAGAAAATGATACAAGATCCTGAATCTTTACCAACATTTCAAAATTACATTTATAAAATTGATATTGATATTTCAATTGGAACGTTAATTAACACTTCCAATGCTGAGGCTACTTTCATCCAAAGCACAAGGGCACAATAATAAAGAAAACCATCTACACCCTGTCATGTTGGTATTAATTGGATAGCTCCCGCTGAGCACTCTCAGATGAGCAACCATATGTTTTTGTCATTTTTCAGCTTTTTGTATCATTTTGCACTATACCCAAATTAGCCACCAGCAGCATAAGGGTTAAGGTAAATCAAATATTGTAAGAAAAATATCAGATGTGTTTATTATAAGCAAATGACGACTAGTTACAAAATTAGCATGCAGGTACAAACAAATATGGTCCTTTCTAAAAAAATTTCATTCACCCCTGTAAACGAAATGACTGTTGGGTGATTCAGGCTGTTGTTTGATTAGCAAATATGGTGGATTTTGGATTATTACAATGGGCCAAAAAACTTTGGGTGAGTTCTTTAAAAGAAAATGGTGTGATTCTTTTGACTGTGGTTGTCTGGCCATGTTGTATATGTGCACTTAGAACTGGTATGTACTCCTAGACTTAACCCTAATGCTGCTTATGGCTAACTTTGGAACTTTGGTCATTACAAAATGACCAAAGACAAAATGCAAAAAAAACTAGAAAATAACTGAAACCCTGGCACATGGGTACTCGTGTGAGTGTACTCCACGAGAGCCTTCCATTGAATACCTTCATGACAGGTTTTAGATTATTTACAAAAATCTTTGCTTCTATGTTAATTCTTTTGACGAAAGTAGCCTCAGCATTGGAAGGGTTAAAAGGAAATGGTGTGATTCCTTTGGTGGTGGTTTGTACTCCAACGAAAGCTTCTATGTACCCCTAGACTTAAGCATAAGCATAAATGACATGAGTCTGCATGTCACGAGTCAACACGTCTGTGTTTACAGGAAAATAGATTGGAGAAGGTCCCTCCAGAGGATTGAGCAAGAGCACGCTAGGCAAACAGTGCTAGGTTTAAACGAAGAAAACCGTAAGAAGCACCAATGTTGACTTTGTGATCCAGGCAGGGCATAGTGTAGCAGAGGTCACACGTAACCTCTTAGACTCCTTAGACTTAATAAACAGGCTACAAATTGACTTTAAGTGCTTTCAGCTTTGGGAGTGCTGGTATAAGTACCCCACTCCAAGAATTACCATCAGTGTAAGAGTCTTTCCAGTGAAGATTGGCAAGTCTCTGATTGTGTGTGTATATACATATATATGTATATGTATATATATATATATATATATATATATATATATATATATATATATATATATATATATATATATATATATATATATATATATATATATATATATGTGTGTGTATATATATATATATATATAGAGAGAGAGAGAGAGAGAGAGAGAGAGAGAGAGAGAGAGAGAGAGAGAGAGAGAGAGAGAGAGAGAGAGAGAGAGAGAGAAAGAGAGAGAGAGAGACTGTAGAATTTAGATGGGTTGATGGATACATAAATAGATGCATATTTGCAGTATATACATAAGTTATGCGATAAACTCAGTGACAAGTCCTGAGATGATCAGCATTAAAAAAAAGTATATTCCTATCAATACAAGAGCCTCAAATTCTGTCTGCAAACTCTTTTGTGAGAGTTGCAAGCACTATACTCATCTCTTTCTTTCATTTAGTGTTAATACTCAAGGGAAATTTGTCTTGGTAAAATATGGTTAATAATGGACCTGGACAGAAAAGAGTGTTTCAAGAGCTAGTGATGAGAATCACTTACTTCGAATAATATATTTTTTCCTTTTCTAAAGAAACGGTATCGTATTATAGTAACGTCTAATACTGCCTTTTCTAAAGAAATGATATAGCATTAAAGTATTGCCTATAACTGCCTTTTCTAAAGAAATGGTATAGCATTATGGTACTGTCTGATACTAGTCTCAGACCTGTATTGTTGTGGAATAGAGAATTCTCTGCGACTGCATCCACCAGCTTTGTTGTGCCGTGTGTTTATGGAGAGACTTCTGTTGGGAGAATGGTGATAGATCATTTGGAATGACAAGACAGACTGGCAAGAACCAATTTCTCTGCGGAGAGGGCGGGAGCTTAATTGCTTCTTTTCTATTAATATATTTTGGAGGCGCTCTGTGAGAGCATTATAGAAGGGTTTGAGGTAAGGATATCCATACCAAACTGTCTGTATGTCTATAGCAGAGTCTTAGCCAGGATTTAGAAACCGGATGCCTAAAATTGTCAATTGTAATACTTTGGGGCGTTTTATTTTTTAAGGGAGTACACAATAAACTCAGAATAGAACATTAAATATGTATTTACTTATTGAAATAAGGCACTATATTACTTATGTCATAGGAATTGTACTGAGAGTGAAAAAATTAATTTTATATATGCTTGGAAATGACTTTTTAAGAAATTAATCACAGTAAATTTTGGGTGTCCTGAGGTGTGATTTTTATGGGTTTTGCATGGTGTCCAAATGATGCCCAGACACCCTGCTGGCTAAGACTATGGTCTGTAATTCTGGAAGTGACAGCTGTGAGTCATCCCATCAGATACTGTAAAGTGTGGTATTATTCCATACAATCATCATCTGATGCATCCATATAGCATGAGGTGTTTTACTGGGTAAATCGAAGGAAAGTGTTATTCAATCCTTTGAAGCCTGCAGCAGACCAAGAAGACCTGGATGTTTCATTGGAATATCTTGCGCATATACCCCATTTTGGAAATATTTCAATGAGAACTATAGAGAAGTTGTATCATGATATACTCAAGGATTCTTCATATATTTTGTGATTGGATTTTTATTCCCTTCTTGTTCTCATAAGTGAGATAGCTTCCAACACAACAAATTCAAGGGGAAATGAAATCTCTTGGCGTGAACAAAAGGAAATCTTTTTAAAAATGCATATCTATAACTAATTTGTGAGACCTAGGTGTTCTCGTCTGTTTCTTCCTACGACTTTTGACAAAAGAAGTGACAATAAAGGCTAATTCCACCTGGTATACTGAATTAGCTTTGTTAGTATGAAATTAGAGTTGCAGTATATGATGCCTGGCAACAATTTATCTTACATAAGGGTATTCAGTCCTGGTCATATTTCCTGATGACCTTACTGGTTTCATAATGGCTCTATACTGCATGTAGCCTTGATCCATATTTGCTGACACAATATTTGAGGCATTCGCTTGCTCGCTCGCTGCATGGAGTTGGGTGTCAGGTATTCTGCTGGTAGACATGGTCTTGAATGTAATAGACCCAGAGAGCTCTCTGCCTGACAGAGACATGTGAGAAGTAGGGCAGGAAAACAATGGCATGGTAATCATGGCTGAACAATATGTGCCTTTGATAGATGGAAACCTCTCAAAACATGGTCAACCAAGGCAAGAAAACAATGGCTTATGGTACTCAGGGCTGAATAACATGCCTTTGGTGAATGCATGAACCTCTCTCAAAACATGGTCAACTATGGGGGGGACTTACGGCAAAAAAGCAATGGCATGGTAAACAGGGCGGAAGTTTGTGCCCAATGTCGCATGGGAACCAAGAACCTCAATGAGCCATTGCCAGTGGAATGGGCCAGTGTCAAAAACATGTTCAAGACAGTAATTTTCAAATACTGCATTCAAATTGTATCTGTATTGAATGTCTGTATCAGTATCAGATCAGGTATTCATTAGATTAAGATATATCAATCTTTGTTAGAAAATGAATGTAAATGCATTTCCGGGTGATAAATGATCTCTAGCATGATTGATGTTCGCCTGACTGTGTTTTAGTTGATTTGTATTCTGTCTTAGAACTTCTGGCTTTTGCTTCATATATTTTACTAAGTGCAGAAAGAGATTGAATGAGCTAAGCTTGCTTGTAAAGATAGATTGGGTTTGTTAGAGCTCAAACCTGGCATGCAAAAGGGACTGGAATTCTAATTTATATCCATCACAGAATAATACATGTAGCACTTACAATTACAAAAACCTCAAATGATAAAGTAGGGTAAACTTAAGGCCCTCTTTAATCCAGGTTGAAAACAAATCATACTTTAAATTATTATGATCATTCTTATTTTTTGATATTTTTCTTATTTTTATACTTATACTTAATTTTCTTGTTGACATCAACATCATCATCATCATCATCATTATCATCAGGAAACAATGAATTTCATAACTTTCAATTGTGCTAATATATTTTTGTTGTCTTAAGAGTCAAATTGATTCTTCATCCTTATCTTTATTCCTAATCGTTATCTTTATTCCTTATCCTTATTTTATTCCTTATCCTTATCCTTATTCCTTATCCTTATCCTTATTCCTTATCCTTATCTTTATTCCTTATCTTAATTTCTTATCCTTATCTTTAATCCTTATCCTTATCTTTATTCTGTATCCTCATCGTTATTCCTTATCCTTCTCTTTATTCCTTATCCTTATTTTATTCCTTATCCTTATCGTTATTCCTTATCCTTATCTTTATTCCTTATCTTTATTTCTTATCCTTATCTTCAATCCTTATCCTTATCTTTATTCTGTATCCTTATCGTTATTCCTTATCCTTCTCTTTATTCCTCATCCTTATTTTGTTCATTATCCTTATCTTTATTCCTTATTCTTATCTTTATTCCTTATCTTTATTTTTATTCCTTATCCGTATCTTTATTCCTTATCTTTATCATAGCACTTACACCAAGCACCCGATACTCGATGAGAAGAAATTCTTCTCCTTTCTGTGTGATTCCTGTTGCGGTTTATGACACATGGCCAAGCACTGTATTCACCCTCAACAACCTAATCCCAGTGCTCTAAAAACAGGCTTCATGAATCATTATTACGTTATTGATTCTCCGCCGTGCTACATGAAAGAGTCTGCTTTATTACTCTAACCCGTCCCTCTCGGAGAGAACCCTACAAATCACTGACAAAGTGGATAAATGTGTGTATCGCCAGTCTGGACTCAGCAGGCCATGCAGCTTCTCTATCCCTTAACCCTTCCAATGCTAAGACTACTTTCGTTCAAAGAACAAAAAACGCAAAACTTTCTAAAACCATCTATAACCTATCATGTTGGTATTCATTAGAAAGCTTCTCTTTCCCTTAACCCTTACGATGCCAAGACTACTTTCGTTCAAAGAACAAAAAATGCAAAACTTTATAAAACCATCCAAACCCTGTCTTGTTGGTATTCATTGGAAAGCTCTCGCTGAGTACTCTCAGATGAGTACCCATTTGCCAGGGTTTCAGTCATTTTTCAGGATTTTTGCATCATTTTGTTTTGACCAAATTAGCCACCAGCAGCATTAACATAAAGGTTAAATGATATGATACAAAACTTAACTTTTTTGATGCAATGTATTTTTCTATCCGATACTGGTATTTGGTAGTGTATTGAGTACCGGTACCTATTTTTATCCTTATTATTATCAGGAAATACAAACCGCTGGCAAAGTATATAAATGTGTATATTTGCCAGTCTGGATTCATCAGGCCAGCTGCTCTAACTCCTTTTTTATTACGCATTATAGGCCCATTAAAACTGGCACCTTTATTTTGATATATCAGCAATTAATATTGGTGCTTTTTTCTCCCTGCGGTATTATGTTATAGGATGATAAATAAAGTACACTGCATGGTGGCTATATTTTCATACAGCATTTCATCTTCTTTTTGCCTTTAGGTATTATGCGATAAGCTGGTATTATGTAATGATATCTTCAAAACAATAGATATCCTAAAGAAATACAATGGCACTGAAGTGAAGTGTACTCATTTGATGATGATGATGATGATGACGATGGTGATGATGATGATAATAATAATAATAATAATAATAATAATAATAATAATAATAATAATAATAATAATTATAATGATAATAACGATAATGATATTGATAATAATATTATTATGATGATGTTTTTTTTATGATCATTGTGAGTATTTTACCACATCTTTTCAGTAATTGTCCTTAAAACATGTAAACTGCACCTTGCTTTCATGTCTCCACTCTTAGAACCAGCTCAAGTCCATATGCATTTCTTTATATTTTTTGGTTCACAGTAATTCAACCCCCCCCCCCCCCCCCAGTGATAAAAACTAACACTAGCCAACTAGCCAATGCGAGTTTCTTTCAAATTGGGCGAGTTAGAGTCAAAATATGCTTGCCCATTGGGCGAGTGAACAATTCCCCACCCCTCAATATATAAATTCCCACCCCAAACCCTTTGTTTTGAAAAATAAAAAGGAAAAACTAAGAACAAATGCTCACTTGGGCCCAGTGGGCTAGTAATAGTAAAAATTAGTCTTTATGACTGCCCCCCCCCCCCCCTGGCACCTGGCAATTCTATTGATTATGTAAACAGCAATTCATCAAGGACATGTTTACATGGTTATGTACCTATTGCAAAACACTTTACAAAGAAGGTGAAGTGTTTGGTAACTGTGATTTAACTCAATAATGCTTAGGAGTTCCTCCAGAAATTGATGTCTGGATCTATAATACTTATTAAAATAACTTTGTAATTGAAAACGATTGTACCAAATATTTGGATTATATAATAAGAAAGTTGTTGGTAATGGTCTGGTTAACATATCTGTTACAAATATTTTCTGGCTATAATTTTGCCTGCATTAGGGTTCATCAAATTTGTCTTGCTGCTTTTTGCCGCTGTATGCAATAATGGGTTCATATATAGACTTAAGTAATCAGGCAATTCCATGGCGACCAAATCATATCGCCTGCTATGAAACATAGGGTTGGCGCCTAAATGTCCTGATTTCTAGCTTTATAATGAGATCTGTTGCTATGGTTATAAGCACAAGATAGGCAGAGGTGTTTTTGTATTTCCTGTAAATAATAGGCTTTATCATTATTCTTTAAATCCATATTTAAATAAACTGTCATGATATAGGTACTGGTACTCGATATTGGTACTGGTACCAGAATTGTTTCAAAAATTACCATATTGTACTGTTTCATTCTTTAAGGTAACTCTTAACGATATTAGCCACTGTGAAGTTATCATTTTTCTGGGATTGTCAAGCAGCCTCAACAAGATTATTCACAACAAAATTTATAAAGTAATAATGCAATAAAGTACCATTAACAGTACAGTTAAATGAGTTAATATACTGATACCGTACTGTTCTGTTTCGTTCTTAGAGGGTATCAATCCCTAATCGTGATACTTATGACAATAACTTTGGAATCAAAATTGCTTTTACAAAATATCTGAAGGAGAGCTGTTGGTGTTCTTTTCAACATATCTCCTTCAAATAGTTTTACTATTGTTGGGGCTAAATCTCTTCTGATATGGATATTTTATAACTATAACTTTCTTTAAAATCATTTTGTCATGTTGTGCCTTCTGAAGAATTATAACTTCATGTTGACCCAGGGGCAGGTTCACAATTTCTGTGCAGGGATTTAATTTTGTATGGGGGGGAGGTCCATATAGGCGTAAAATGACCATATTTTGATTACTTAACAATAAAGTGTAATAAGCATGCACCATGCACACTATGTTAGGCGTTCCCCATTGTTGTTTTAGCATTGATATCTGCATAATCAACCAAATACTTACTGTGGCATTTTGTTTGTAATTATTACCTTATTCTAAAGTGCCATAAATAGGTTCCCCAACTTGGAAGGTATAGGGCAGACATTTCTGACATTTGGCTTATGATTTTCAGCCTTGAGAATGAACCTTGGCATGCAACCATAGTCTTTGCCAACAGGTTGTCTGGGCGTCATTTCGACACCAAAACCCTGAAAAATCTCCCTTCAGGACACCCAATCATTTTTGCGAGGAATTTCTTAAAATGTCAATTTCAAGCAATTGATTTTTTTTCATCGCAGTATATTAAATCCCCATGCCATTGTATATAGACATTATGTCCTATTTCAATGAGTAAATAATCATATATGGACATTTAAATATGCCCTATTTCAATGGGTAAATACATATTTATGGTTATTATCTTAGTGTTTTGTGTTTTCCCTTGAAAAATAGGAAGCCCAAAGCTTTTATAATTGCCAATTCTGGACACCCAGTTTCTGGCTGAGACCCTGCATGCAACCTTTATTTCCTTCCTGCTGCTGAGCGCCTCAGCTCTGCCAGCTGTTTTTTGAAAACTCTGGTAAGAGTTGTTGTATTATTGACTGTTATTGAACATCCCTCGGAGAGAGACAGGAAGGCTTGGATTAATATTTCATTGTTCTTTGCGCTGCCACAGTTGAGGTAACATGTTGCCTCCGAGCTGATCTGACAAGCAAACAGCTGATACTGCTAAGTACTGCTTCAAGCAGCCGCCCGTCCATGCTTAACTCTTATGCTGCTGGTAATTTGGCCAATACAAACTGATGCACATGAATACTCAGTAAGACATATCAAATGAATACAAACATGACAGGGTTGAAATGGTTTTCAAAAATCCATGCGTCCTTGTGCTTTAGACGAAAGTAGCCTCAGCATTGGATGGGTTAACCCTTCTGATGCTTCAGGTTATTTTCATCCAATGCACAAAAATGCACAAAAAACTATGAAAATAATCCAAACCAAGCCATGTGGGTATTCATAAGAAAGCTCTCATTGAGAACTATAAAATGAGTACCCATTTGCCAGGCTTTCAGTCATTTCCCAGCTTTTTGTCATCATTTGAAGTTGACCAAGTTAGCCACCAGCAGGATTATAAGAGTTAACACATTAATGCTTATTGAAGACCCTCCAGAAATTGTCGTTTGGATCTATGGTACTTTTGATAATAACTTTGGATTTAAGAATGATTTTACAAAATATTTGAAGGAAAGTTGTGGGCAATGTTTGACCACCCATTATCTTAGTCACATAGTTATCCTGTGGTAATGTGTTAAGTGTTAACTATAATGAAAACACATCAGTTCAAAGATGGATATATCAAATAACTATATGCATGGATACCAACATCTATCCATTGACAATGGAATGTAATGGGCCTGTGAGCATGTTTATATGAAATTGTTGGGTGCAATATTGTCATTTGATAAATGATGTCAAATGACAATATTATAATTATTATTATTATTATTATTATTATTATTATTGTTATTATTATTATTATTATTATTATTATCATTATCATTATCATTAATATTATTATTGTTATCATCATCATTATTATCATTATTATTATTATTATTATTATTATTATTATTATTATTATTATTATTATTATTATTATTATTATTATCATCATTATTATTATAATTATTATTAATGTTTGACACTGAATGATGTCTGTACCATTTTCATCCAGAAGATATATAGAAAACAAGAGAATGCCAAATTCCTGACTGCACAATACATTAACCAGAATGGAGATTCTCTTGGGTTTCTATGTGGGTGTACTAGTGAATTACTAAGTGGAAATTTGGGATGATGTGTGTGTGTGTTGTGTTGACATGGCCTTTCCTAGAGCCTGCAGCTTCCATGTACGCTATTGTAAAGAATCACCATGCTATTTTGGTACAGGCCTACTTGTCCCTCGTCACCAGAAGTGCTAAAATTTATGGCACAGGGACTGCAGTCAGAATACTAATCATCTCAGCTCTGACGAGACTTTCAGCTGATATGGGCTTGATAAAAACATACTATTTTACAATTTGACAATGAAAATTAAAGGTTGAAAGTAGTATAGGGTTTAATAAAACATACTATTTTATAATTTGACAATAAAAATTTAAGTTTGAAAGTAGTATAGGGCTTAATAAAAACATACTTTTTTACAATTTGAAAGTGGTATAGGGCTTAATAAAAACATACTTAGATTAGAACTTATATAGGCAGATATAGGCGGAATAAAAACATGTTTGTCACCAGTTTACAATGGAAATTAAAGATTGAAAAGAGTCCATTGATGTCCAAAGTTATATAATTTGGAAATTAAAAAATGAACTTATTTTATTTTTGACCAAAAATTAGAATGTGATAAAAACTTTAAAATACTCTTCGTGCTGGGAGGTGCCCTTTTTGATCCTGCTCTTAAGTATGGATAGTATGGCTAATGTGGTAGTGCCACCTGGTGACATTTTAACCCTTCCAATGCTGAGGCTACTTTCGACGAAAGCACAAGAATGCAAGAAAAATAAATTTGAAAACTACCTAAACCCTGTCATGTTGGTATTCATTGGATAGCTCTCTCAGATGAGTTATTACCCATGTGCCAGGGTTTAAGTCATTTTTTAGGTTTTTACATCATTATGTATCGGCCAAATTAGCCACCAGCAGCATAAGGGTTAACTGATTATTGATCAGGGGACAACAAAAGATTTCTTTGCTCCAGTAGCATTTGTTTCTGCCATTTAAGAACCTATAAACTTGGACACCCCTAGGAATGTTATTGGAATGGTAAAAATAGTCTTTGTGGCAAAAGCTGCTGGTTTCTGAAAATATTTGAACACTGTAGCATCAAAAACTTACACAGTCAAAAACTTATGTATCCTTTTGTTCTTATCTTTGCAGATTTTGGTGACCCTTTTGATGACGATGACTTCAGTTATTTCTGACTAAGCTGCCGCCTCTTCTGCAGGACTTCACACTAAATATTGGAATCAACAGCGGAGACTCGAGTGCCATCCATTTTTCTTAAATTGTCACCAGGGAGTAACCTACTTATGATATGTACAACATCTAGGTCAAGGTCAAAGAGTTCACACATGTCAAGGTCACATACTCGCCACTGTACCATTGAGTCTGGTCTAAAGGTCACATATCTAAAGTGTCAAGGTCACAACTTAACACTTCCAATGCTGAGGCTACTTTCGCCTTATGTACAAGGACGCAAAGATTTTAAAAAGTCATCTTAACCCTGTCATGTTGGTATTCGTTGGATAGCTCTCGCTAAGTACTCAGATGAGTACCTATGTGCCGGGGTTTCAGTATTTTTTTTGCGTCATTTTTTATTGGCCTAATTAGCCACCAGCAGCTTAAGGATCAATGTGTTGAAATTTCAAGGTCACATACTTAATGTCAAGGTCATCTAATTTGTGTCAAGGTTAACAGTCACTTCTTGGGTCAAAGCCGTATTGTTTGTAATACAGTCATCATCTGCTTATGTTTGACTTCTTATTTATAGCTTATTATGCACACTCATCTTGGTATTTTGAAGGTCTATCAGTTTTGGGCCTTGAAAGTATATTGAATACATCCTATTTCAAGGCTACATTTCTTGCATATTTCCCAGATCAAAGAATGACGTACAAATATCTATTGGCTGAAATATATTAAAGTATCAATTGATTAAGGTTAGTTTATTGAACATTAAACAATTTATTTCTGCAGTGTGCACATGGTCTGATAACTAGAAAACAACTTATAAAAAAGCAATATCTGAAAAATATCTGAAGAACGATAGTTCAACCTATTGGAAACAATAACTTTCAGTAAGAAAATTTCCAAATATTGCATCAATATTAAGATATTTTTGTATATGTCAGACCATGAGCATGCTACCAATGTGAAAGGGGGCTATCCTTTTTAGGAAAAAAAATCTGACCCTGAAAGTCGAGAAAAAAATATTCTGGCCCTGAAAATTGAGAATCGCTGGCTCTGCTAACCCGCCAATTGGGAAAAGATTCTGACCAGGCCGAAAAACGATAGCTCCCCTAATTTTCTGGCCATTGCTACAACAAAATATGATCACTGCCAGGTTGAAAACTATTGTTATATTGAAAAAGTGGTTTCTTTTATTTATTTTTGTTTTGACATTTTGTTTCTTTTATTTTTTTTTATTTTGGATACATTTAACCCTTCCAATGGTGGCGTACTCAAACAAAGATTTTCGAGAACCATCCAAACCCTGTCATGTTGGTATTCGAACCCTGTCAATGGCTTCTGGCTAATAATATAGACCTAAAGTGGTCCTAGTCAGGGCCAGTAAACATTTGGGGACATTCTTGTTAAAATGTCTCCCCTCAAGAATGTCACCAAATGTTGTTGAAATGAATGACGATAAATTAAATAAAAATAAATGTCGGTGAATTTGTTTTTTCTTGTTATGTTAAAGAAAAATAGAAGGACCAGTAAAAAAATTGCAGGACCTTGTATGTCCCATGTGATACTGGTCCTACGGGACCTGAAGCGTTGCGTTAACGTTGAGGCCTGTGAGAGGAGGGGATTCTGGGTAATGTGCCACCAGGAGGGTGCTCGCGCGGAATACTGATCGTGATAATTGTGCGTAACCAAGGAGATGTGTGTGGCGTTACGGGTTGCAGTGACAGTTAGCATTCGTGTGTTGTCCTAATGACTGTCCGTGTGATGGTCATCACAACGCCCTGTACGTATTACGGCCATCAATCATTTATTGCACAGCTTGAATCATCTCAACCCTCCCAATGCTGAGGCTACTTCCACCCAAAGCACAAAGACACAGATTGATGAAAACCAGCTAAACCCTGTCATGTTGGTATTCATTTGATAGCTCTCACAGAGTACTTTCAGATGAGTACCCATTTGCCAGGGTTTCAGTCATTTTTCAGGTAATCGTGATAATTGTGCATAACCAAGGAGACGTGTGTGGCATTACGGGATGGAGCGACAGTTAGGATGCGTGTGTCGTCCTAATGACTGTCTGTGTGATGGTCATCACAAGGGCCTGTATGTATTACCGCCATCAATCACTTATTGCACAGCTTGGTTCCTCTTAACCCTTGTGCTGCTGGTGGCTAATTTGGTCAATACAAAATGATGCAAAGAAATCCTGAAAAATAACTGGAACCCTGGCATATGGGTACTCATATTATATGAGAGTACTCAGCTTGAGGTATTCATTGAATACCAATATGACAGGGTATAGATGGTTTTCAACAATATTTGCGAAAGTAGTCTTAGCATTGGAAGAGTTAAACCTATAGTGAGGTCTTATTGTAATTTTGCCTGGAAATCCAAAGTTTCTGCTGGAATAACTGATATCCATATTTTCTTGCTACCCTCAAGAAATTGATTGCTCAGTTTAGTTATATACTCTTTAATTGATCTCTGAAATAAAACCATCATTACACTTATTCTCTAAAATGAGTTACAAAAAAGCCTGTTTGCACTGAACTCACTATTGATTGCATGAGGAGTATTGGAGATCCTTTAATCAAACAATTCAGACTTGTTCACTAAGATGAATTGAGTTACGCTGAATTGAGTGCTCTAGCAAAATTGAATATATGCGGAATATTTGACAGTTTAAAGACATGAGTGTTAGAGAATAATTTTTATAAGCAATGCTACCATTTTATGTTTTGAATTTGATGGCTCTTTCTCCTACATGGGTCTGCTCTGATGGCTAAGTGGTGTAAGGTATTGCCACTGACTGCATGCTGTCTCTCACCACTGAGAGCCTGCCCTGATGGCTGAGTGGTCTAAGGTATTGCCACTGACTGCTCACTGTCGCTTACCACTGAGAGCCTACCCCGATGGCTCAGAGTGGCCTAAGGTATTGCCACTGACTGCATGCTATCTCTTACCACTGAGAGCCTGCCCTGATGGCTGAGTGGTCTAAGGTATTGCCACTGACTGCATGCTATCTCTTACCACTGAGAGCCTGCCCTGATGGCTGAGTGGTCTAAGGTATTGCCACTGACTGCTCACTGTCGCTTACCACTGAGAGCCTACCCTGATGGCTGAGTGGCCTAAGGTATTGCCACTGACTGCATGCTATCTCTTACCACTGAGAGCCTGCCCTGATGGCTGAGTGGTCTAAGGTATTGCCACTGACTGCTCACTGTCGCTTACCACTGAGAGCCTACCCTGATGGCTGAGTGGCCTAAGGTATTGCCACTGATTGCATGCTGTCTCTCACAACTGAGCCTGCCCTGATAGCCAAGTGGTCTAAGGTATTGCCACTGATTGCATGCTGTCTTTCACTACTGAGGCCAGCCCTAATGGCCGAGTGATCTAAGGTATTGCCACTGACTGCTCGCTGTCTCTTACAACTGAGAGCCTGCCCTGATGGCCGAGTGATCTAAGGTATTGCCACTGACTGCTCGCTGTGTCTTACCACTGAGAGCCTGCCCTGATGGCCGAGTGGTCTAAGGTATTGCCACTGACTGCTTGCTGTCTCTCACCACTGAGAGTTTGCCCTGATGGCTGAGTTGCCGTTGGTATTGCCACTGACTGCTTGCTGTCTGTCACCACTGCCAGAGCTTGAATCCTGGCCAGGACATGTGAGAGAGTTGCCAATGACTTGGGGTTAAGGTGATAGTCTAGTACACCAAGTCCAAGATTATCACCACTAGGTGGTGTTCTTGGCTGGCCCCAAAAATGGATATCAAAACAAAAGATTACACATGAGCGGTGTTCACTCCCCACGAACCTTGACCTAGCAGCTCTCTTTTGTGGTACAGTCAATAGAACAAAGGACGGCCCCTTTGGGCCTTCCGTGTTGAATTGGTTCCGGACGACATGGCTGTCTGCGTTAACCATACAGATTCATTCGGCCTAGACCATTTTGACCAAAATTTTCATCTCATTTTTTGGCTGAAAGTGAATAACGATACAGTCTTCGAAGCCAGTATTTTAGAATATGACAGATATGAACCCCGTCTAGGTGCAAGGTCATGTCACAGGTACCTTGAATTCTGACAGGACCTGAAAATCAGCATTTACTATGTAAACCACGTGCTGTTAGTAATTTTGAGGCTTATGGGAACATTCAAAAATGTTTTTAAAACACTCATCGTGCAAATCCACTGTTGAGGTAGGACCTTGCACCTCACCAAAGACATGAACAATCATATGGTAGACTCTCATATTCAAGTAAAGGGCAAGTCTTGACATTTTGCCAAAAAACGAAACACATCCAGATAATGCTCTTTAAGGGTGCCACATTACCTCAAAATAGCCGCTTATTGATAAGTTTACCATTATTCGGCAACTATGAGATGTAACCTTTACAATAGCATAAGTGCTGTTGTCTTCATTAAACTCAGTTTTCAGATATTCAAGTTTTAAAAATGACCCGTGTATCGGGTAGGGTTCTACCTTAAGTGGTAGTTTCAGCTGGATACTTTGACTTCCTCCTTTATTTACAACTGGCCAGTCAAAATTGAGCCTAAATATGGCAGAAAAGGTGACGATAATCAAAATTACAAATTTCTCCTGCATGATACTTTGGTGAAATGACTAGAAAGTCTTACTAAAGGTGGAGTTTAATCTGCATACAGAGAGTGTTTTGTCAATTACCCCTTTAAGAAAAACTCAGTTACGGTGATTGTTTAACAGCTTATAATATGGAAATCTTCAGACTTCATTAGGTCTTTAATAGGGCTGTGTGATCATGCCCAGTGCCAGGGATAGCCAGGCTTTAAAAACTAGGTGTCCAAAAAAGGCATCTGTTTCTGATATGCCAAAAACTGTGAGAGGGATCCATAAGACATCACATAGAATTGGTTTGGCTTGACTGTGCTAATATTATACTCAGTGGGAGTCTATATATGCTGGTACACTAAGTGATGGAGTATCACATTATAATGCTGTGATAGTAGATTCTCATCTCCCTTTGGCACGCCACCACGAGCGACCCTTTAACCCTTAAATGCTAAGGCTCCTTTCGCCAAGAGCACACGTATGCAACAAATTCTGAAAACCATCTAAACCCTGTCATGTTGGTATTCATTGGATAGCTCTTGCTGAGTACTCTCACATGAGTACCCATGTGCAAGGGTTTCAGTTAACTGTTCAGGTTTTTGCATGATTTGGTATTGGCCTGTGTCATGCTTTGACAGTAGATTTTCATCTACGTTTGGCACGCCACTACTAAGAGACCCTTTAATCCCAGCCAGAATGACTTCCCAGGGAGCACTGTTCACCAAGGCCATTGTCTCGTACTGTGTAGAATATGGTGTGAGTTATTGATTCTGATGACCAGCTGAAATTCTAGGATGACCAATTTACAAAGCACAATAGGAAAGTCTGATTCTGACTGATGCAGGTTATGACGTTTTGTTTTAGGCCAAGATGTTATAAGTATGATGGTGCAGGTGTGAACAGCAGAAATAAAAATAAAAATTTGTTGCCTATTTTTCTGCTGTTTTTAAAAAATGATGGAAATATATTTTTCTGCCGTTGTGAAATTTAAAAAAAAAAAATTTCTGTCGCTTTTCAGAAAAACAGCAGAATCTTTTTTCTGACATTAATTCTCAAGCATATAGCCATAAACTATATAATTGAAGTTTGAATACCTAGTCAGAATACTCTTGCCTAATTAATGTTTGGAGATACCCATGATTATTCTGATGTTTTTATTAGGCACTTATTGTGATTTTCAGGTGTCTGCCGAAACCAAAGTTGCTAAACCTTTCTACTCCTGGTGACTAATTTGGCCAATACAACTTTCCTTCAATTATTTTGTGAAATGATTCTGAATACCCAAGTTGCCATGAAAAATATATAACCCTTTCGCTGCTGGCCAATACAAAATGATGCAAAATTTTTGAAAATGATCGAAACCCTGGCAAATGGGTACTCATCTGAGAGTACTCAGTGAGAGCTATCCAATAAATACCAATATGACAGGGTTTAGATGATTTTCAATGATAGTTCCATCCTTGTACTTTGGACAAAAGTAGCCTCAGCATCAGAAGGGTTAAGAACCAGATGACAATTTCTTGAGAAACTATTAAGCATGAATGGATTAACAGTATTAGCACTGTCAATTTGAGTTGAACAATTGTAATTAAAGTGTCCTAAGAAAGGTGACATTGAGCTCTAACACATATATCTTTGATAATTGTGAAGATAGAGTTATTCTTTATTTCCCTACTTCTATTGTGCAGAATTAGTACAAACCGTCTTAAACAACCAAATAACATTTCCAAAACCTCCATTTTATATTCATTTAATAGCTGAAGAATAAAAAGTTGCAGAACCCTAATTTCAAGCCATGCAGTGTGCCTATCATAAAGATAAGACAAATTGGTTAAGTGAGTGGATTCAACTCATTGTTAATTGTTGATACTAGGCCTAGGAAATTGTTTGTTTCCTATAACTTATGTGGTTCAGAGTGGACTACTGTCAAAGTGTTTATAGGTTTTGCCTCCCACAACGCGAAAAGGTCATATATTTGAGTCACTAGGGGACTCATTAGGGTTGGTCTTTCACAGTTGTGGTCATAACCAACATTTTTAACCATTTTGCTGCTGGTAGCTAATTTGGCCAATACAAAATAATGCAAAAAAAATAGACAATGACCGAAACCCTGGCATATGGGTACTCATCTGAGAGTTCTTAGCGAGAGCTTTCAAATGAATACCCACATGATAGGGTTAAGACGATTTTAATATTTTTTTGCATTCTTGTACATTAGGCGAAAGTAACCTCAGCATTAGAAGGGTTAAAGCACTCTGGTAAAATCATATCATTGAACAATGCTTAACTGCAAGTGCTATTATATAGCTGTAACTGACATATTGAATACTAAAAAGAAATAATTTTGCAGTAGAAATCTATTATCTTTTGGACTGTTACACGAAACAAATAATTATTTCTTTAGGCCTTATATCAAAATCAGCATACCAAGCTGAATCTCCGTAATACCTTATTTCAACTGCAGGTATGCTTCAGAGTAGAAGGCTATCTGTCTCAGGATGATGTAGGTTTCATCAGGTAATTCAACCTGACAAGGGTTAGTAACGGTGCTCATTTGCTAATGCATTTGATATTTGACAGTATTTTATGAATCAGAAGAGGATCTTGAATCTGTAGTGTCCACTCAATTATAATCTTCCGATTAAGCGCACATGGCCGAATAAGTGCATGTGTCTATTTTTCACAGTTAGAGGGGGAACAGTGCAACTCTCATGAAAAACTTCTAAAACTTCCCCCCAGAAGAAGTAAGAAAAGCGAAATCACATACCTTTCCTCTTGCCGTGTCTTCAAACCAGCGCTGAATAATGGTCAATACGCTACGATCGGCAATCATTAGGGTGTGCGGTAAAACGGAAGATTGCCAACAACCCTTCTACAGAAAATTTTCCCAACCTCTACCCGCACCGTGCGGTTAATCGGAAGAATACGGTAGTGGCAAATACAGCAATTGTTGCCAATGTGTTGACAGTGGGTTTGGCAACATTTCGGGAACCCGTCAAGAGTGTTGCCTGAGAATTGATAGTTTCTTGCCAGTTTGTTACCAGTGTGTTGCCATTGGATTACCCTCAATGGTAATACTCTGGCAATGCAATGGTATTTTGTACTCATCAGTGGAACATATGCAGCGTGTTGCCAATGTGTTTACAGTGGGTCTGGCAACATTCCTGGAACATGTACTATAGAATAGGAAATTAATACGAGGTGTGAATTAACCAAATTTGTGATTTTGGATTTATCTGAGATTTATTATTCTGAAAAGCCGATATTGAAGATTAATATTCTAATAACAGGAATAATACATCCGACTTTCTTTAAACCAAACTGACCCCACACGGAAAAGTTCGGCATAATAAACTACTCGGATTAATTTCCTATTCTACAGTATCTAGAGTGTTGCTTTAATGTGTTCAACCAAATACAGTATGTTGCCAGAGTATCAATAGTGTGTTGCCAGTTTGTTACCAGTTTATTGCCATTGGTGCAACCACAAAGCCAACGCTCTGGCAATACAATGGTATCACATTGGCAACACGCTGGACATTTTTTAAGGGTGTATAATGAATTTGGATGATGATTTGAGTGTACAAGTATTTATGGAATGGAATGTACTGGGATTTCCATTTGATTGGCAATGATTTGATACAATTTTAATCATTTTCTTACCCGTCTTGCCATGTAAATATCAGTGAAAGGTCACATTGATCTATGATAACCTTTTAACATCTGTAGTGCGCACAAGATCTGACATTTAGGGTAATATCTTCATTAAAAATAGCAGTATTTAGAGACGTATTTGACCGAAAGTTGATATTCTGGTAGAAAAATTCTTCTCCAAACATTTTTCAAATAAAACATAATAATGAGTTACTCTACAACTGGTATTTTTTACAGGCATTTAATTTTCGCTATTTTCACGCTAATGAAAGCGCCTGTATAACATCCTTCAAATAAATATCCTGTTTTGTATATTTGTAGTTTGAGTGCTTGAATGTGCAAATTTAAAGTAGCACAAATACCCTCCAGCAGGGCTGTAAAGCGAAATTTGTAGTACTCCAAATTAAAGCTGTATACAGTATGTTAAAAGTGGTCACATCATGCACACACTCTAGATGTAAATGGGTTAATATATTCTTCCTTGCATGAGTTCTGCATACATTATCCTAGAGCAGTAAGATACCACTAGGGCTATTAGGACAATTTGTTACTAGGCTTAGATTATATGTGTGTACTTATAAATGTGACATTTTTGAATGTATCTAAAATAATGTATGTTATATGTGCCAATGATGTTTGTTGACAAACTGATGGAGAATATATGTGCAGGCCATTTAAGTGGAAAATAAAAATTTATAAAAACAACAACTTTTTTCAGCTTTTTCATATGACACACCCACTCAAATCAGGGGATAACAGGCATCAATTGAACTCCGGGGATTACAGGCATCAATTGAATATATCATGAAATTTTAAATATCTAGACTAAAACAAATGGAATATATAGCGTTATATTTTAGATATCTAGACTAAAAACCAATCGAAAATATCATGAAACATTGTATAGCCAGACTAGAGACACATTAAAAACTATCATGAAATTCTAAAAATCTAGACTAGAAACCAATGGAATATATCAAAGAATTTTAAACATTACACTTAAAGATACCAATGGAATATATCATGAAATCTTTATGTCAAGGCAATAGAGCCCATTTGCATATCTTATGAAGTTTGAATATCTAGACTAGAAACCAATGGAAAATATCATGAAACTTTAAATATCTCTGCCAGAAAGCAATGGAATGTATCATGAAATTTTAAATATCTAGACTAGAAACCAATGGAAAATATCATGAAATTTAACTATCTAGACTAGAAACCAATAAAAAATATAATTAAATTTTGAATATCCCAACTGGAAACCAATTGAATGTATCATGAAATTTAAAATATCTCAACTAGAAACCAATGGAAAATATCATAAAATATTAAATATCTCTAGACTAGAAACCTAGACTATAGACACCAATTAATCATATCACTGAATTTCTAACACTAGTATCTAGACAAGAAATCAATGGAAAATATTATGACTATTTTCAATGTATCTACTAGAAACCAATGGAATATATCATGAAATCTTAAATGTCTAGAATTAAATTTCTAGACTAGAAACCAATGGAAAATATGCCTTCCTGTACAATTCCCTGTGCTGCGGTGAGAAGGCAAATGTTAAAGTGCAAGTGGGCGAGGATAGCAAGAAAGGTGGGCAGAGCGACTGATGACGCCTGACATGCAAACATCAATCTACGCAGCACTTTCCTCCTTTTCCACAGCTCCTATGCAGAGATCCGAACACCTGCTCTCATTCCAAACCAACCACTGAATACTCAAACCACCTGGTGAGACAAATGGAAACTAATTAAGCGAACCTGACCACCTCGACCACTTGGTGCTTGTTAGGACTTCATAATTTTGAGATATATATATATATATATATATATATTTATATATATATATATATATATATATATATATATATAAATATATATATATATATGTATATATATATGTATATATATATATATATATATATATATATATATATATATATATATATATATATATATATATATATATATATATATATGTATATATATATATAAATGACGGCCTAGGATCTAGACTAGCATCTCTCCTGCTTGATACCTGAACACCTGCTCCCCACCACCCTACACCAGCTCTAATCGTCTCTTCCTGCTTCCGCTGTAAGCAAATATTTGTAACATAATGCTGTGGCTGGAGTAGGATCAGGATTCACCTTCAAGCTATAGTATTACTTAGTCTGATCTGCAGTGCTGACCTGGGAATTTCCTGTTCAGAGAATAACTAATGGGAGAATCTCCTGCTCTATTGGATATATTTGCATACACCTATTCATATAGATAAAACATACACTCACACACACATATATATATATATATATACAGTCAAACCTCTTTTAAGCGACCGCTCAAGGGAAATGTCAAAAGCGGTTTTTTAAAGAGGTGGTCTCTTAAGAAGGGGTTGAGGGCCTGAGCGAGTTTATGAAAAAACAAAGAATTTCCAACAATGACCTGGAACTATTTAGGTTGTTATGTTTAGCTGCGTTTGTTAAATTTCTTCATTAATATTGTAAGAATAAACAATTCAGAAAAATAAAAGTTGAACTATATCGTTAATTGAGGACCCTCAGAAATAATATACTTTCAAATTTTTACCGATTATTTCATTATTTTATTGTGCCCTTACCAACATACAAGGCGTCTAGGCATTCAAGTGGCCGTTGAGTGAAGGACCATTTACTCTTAGGGATAAGATTTCATGGTCGTTGGTCGCGTCAAGCGAGTGGTCGCTTAATCAAGGTGAAATATACAGGGAATAGCCTTGGGGGGATTTGAAACGGTCATTCAAGGCAAGTGGTCGTTTAAGAGAAGTGGTCGTTGAGGCAAGTTTGACTGTATATATATATATATATATATATATATATATATATATATATATATATATATATATATATATATATATATATATATATATACATCATACAAATATGGCATTCCTGTTGGGATGTTGTATGTACATATGAATATATATATATATATATATATATATATATATATATATATATATATATATATATATATATATATATATATATATATATATATATATATATATATATATATATATGTATATATATATATATATATATATATATATATACATACATCATACAAATATGGCATTCCTGTTGGGATGTTGTATGTACATATGAATATATATATATATATATATATATATATATATATATATATATATATATATATATATATATATATATATATATATATATATATATATATATATATATATATATATATATCATACAATTATGACATTCATGTTGTACACCCCAAAGGGATATCATATTTGTTTATTACACCAAGCAATATATAACATATAAAAGGGGAAAAAATTTACAAAATAGCATGATAAATGTTTGTCTGTCCATTTCATTTTATTCCATACAGAAGTATCATTTAATATAAATGACACAATAAAAAATGATTTTTCCCACTCAGAAAAATGATCCCTGCAATAGCATCATGATTTGAAAACTAGCCACAAGGTATTCATAGCTAAAACTAACATAATCTATATTGGCTTGCAAAGGCAATATTTTACAATAACTGGTAACTGGTAATTTTTGTCCTTCAGATCTGAGTAATAAGTGATCTCCAGAGCTTGATAGAAATAAATAAATCAGAATTGAACATGGTAAACACACCACTACCAGTGGTAAAATCTCCCAATCAACCTCTAATCATTCCATATCCCTACTTCCCACCTCAAATTTCATACCTAAAATCCTCTATTAAGCAGCAAAATATCTCTAATAATTTGACGAACAAAATTCATGAAAAATATAATTTAAAACTAGCATTCATCATTGACAATCAGAATGTGAAGTATGAACAAATGAGTTCTGAATTTAATCCTCAGAAGACAATTCCATTTCAAACAGTTGGGTATTTGCAGATAATTGATACACATCAATTGCAAATAAGGGTTTGGTAGATAATAAAGGTACATAAAACCCAAGTAAACTGGCACCGTTGGACTGAAAAATGTAATAAATTTCCTCTCAATAGGATATGCAAAAGAAAATCCATAAACACATTTCATTGCAAAAAAAAATGTAAAGACCTGTATTTTTCTTCAATTTCTTGTCCACAAAAAGTAACCCATTATGTACCAAGAGTAAAATGTATCATGAATGTCAACAACTAATATGACTCTTCAGTAACCTATCACACAATGGTGAGCAGAATATATACACATACACAGCCTCCATTTGGTCAGTGCCATTAGAGTATTGTCAAAGAAAAGCAAAACCAAGGAACGCTATAGGTAATTTACTCTAAGATTCCAACTCTGGTAGGAATAGCAAAGGAGTTGACAAATACAAGCACAATGTATCTTTAACCCAGTTGTGCTTGGAGATCTACTTGACAAGTGTCTCCTGGACCTGTCAATGAAGGTCCTTCATTTCATATCAAAGCATTTAAGGTGATATTTTTTATTAAAAGTGAAACAATATAGAACATTATTTATTTTGTTTATTCAACTTTCTATGTCAGAAATGCATTACCTAGCCAACCCACTTCTAGTGGAAACTATAACTGATATGTCCTTGTGACAGAAAACGACAAGGGACTACATGTGGTGGTAAAAACTCAATTCAATAACCATAGTAAATGGCTGTGGGGCTGTCACTTCAGCCAAGCCATGAATCACCACACTCTAGAACTGGGAGGCTCCTGGAGCCTTGGCATATTAGTTTTCACCAACACTTTCTTTAGTACTCAGTCAATTTCCATCAAACTGCCATGTAGAACCATTCTTGAGAGGCACCTGGTGTCAAGCAGCGGAACTAATGTCATGAGGCAACTTCTGTGACTGGTTGATAATCATAAGTCCTGCTATCACACGCAAGGCCCATCAGTGACGCAGAAACCTTCGAAATGATAAAAATGAAAGAGAGAAGTTAGATATACAGCTAATGTATACCCAAACACTTCACAAAACATTTATGCAAAATGTGACATTTGAAATTACTGATATAAGGGAAATGCTTCATTTTCATCATACAACTCGTAGAAATAGTGCCACATAACGATACCAAATGATAATTTTAAAGTTTATTTCCTTGTTTTTGTTGTTACCTGATTCATAAACTTAAATGCACATCACTGACAAACATGTCTAACAAAATATTTGAAATGTCATTACAATTTAAATGTATCAATCAAACTTATTGGTTATTCATTCACTTCAAAAATATCCCTTGATAAACCAACATGATAAGGCCTAAAAAAAAAGTTGTTTGTTTCCTGTAACCCTACCCTAACAAGTTTTTATTCAAAAAAATCCCTACCCTAAAGTTTTTTCTGCTCTCCCAACTCCCAATCAACGTAAAACATGCATAAAACACTCATTTTTGACAAAAAAAATAATGCAAAAAAAAAATTGTTAACGACCTACCTACCCTATTTTTTTTCGGACCGTTACAGGAAACAAACTATTTATTTTTTTAGGCCTAAAGACATGAGGAAGTCACCTGGTGTATCCTGAAAGCACATTGTTTCCCTGCATGGCTGCCACATAATGTCAATGACGTCCTCAGCTTGGCATAACCTCTACAAAACAAAACCCCAGGTTAGCAAGAAAGGTAACCTAAAAGAGTGACACTACACATAGAATGGCAACAAGTACAAACAAAGAATGGTGTTTAATTGAGGTAATCATAAATAATATGATGATGATTAAACTTATTTAAAGTCATATTAATGATCATAAGAAAAGATAGCTGAAAATTTGAAAAGATTTCACCGAACAATTTTTGAGATATCTTGCAGACAAGTCCGAATGCAGATGCAGACCCAGACGGGAACTGTGCAAAAGACAATAGGGAATGAGACATAATAATACTGATGATGCTGATAATACTGATGATGATGATGATGATAATGATAATGATAATGATAATAATAATGATAATAATAATAATGATAATAATAATAATAATAAGGATAATAATAATAATTATAATAATGATAATAATAATAATAATAACAAAAATAATAATAATAATAATAATAATAATAATAATAATATCACTATCATCAGTGTAAGGGTAATCTCCATTGACAAACTACTTGAGGAGAGAGAGAGAGGAGTAGAATTTCTTTTATCTTTTCCACATCACTTCATTACTTACCCGCTGGGAACTCTTACTATGGCAGCTTTTTGTGCTTCACTGTATTTTAGGAGATCTACAGCCATTGTTTTTCCAACCTTCAAAAAATCAAAATAAACATTAAATCACTATCAGTCACTTAGTTGCCGGATCCCTTTTCCAGTTACCTACACTCATCGGTGCAAACGGTTCTTCTACAGAAAAGGTAATCATTATTTCAATAAATTATTTTTACTGCATGGGGAAATCACTTAGCAGTTACCCTCTTGGGGTTATACACATTTACGCTTTGTTTCTTTTAATCCAATTAAGTAGATTAGGAGTGTAATCGATACCAAGGAATCGGATGGTATCGACGATCCCATGGAAAAGATCGCTATAAAATCTCATAGCGATCATTCCGATTCCGGAATCGGTAAAATGTTGATACTAATTGACGCTTACTTTGTCATATTATTGCAATGCAATAAGATGACAAAGTAACTAGACAACGCCAGTCAGTAGCTCAGTGCGCCAGGTAATCTAATCTACTACCTTAAAATGAAATTATTAGCATGGGAATGTTAAAGCAGTGTAGCATCTGATACACTTTTAAACGTAAATGCTATGATTCTTCCCTCTATGTACGTCGGTAGGAATCGGAATCGGAATCGGAAAGAATCGGAATTTTTTTTTTACCGATTCCGATTCCAAACCTTGGATACCGATCACACTCCTAAAGTAGATTGATGCCACCACAAGTTCTCTTGTTATAGTTTGGCTCTTATCTCTTGTGGTGCTGTTAAACCCAACGGTGAGTGGCACATCTTTGTAGGGATTGGCACCTTTTAAGATTTTCACTATGCAATACAATATTGATATTTCCTTAATGGTACGATACCTAAACGATATTTTTAACGATACTGCCTGCCTGTGCTGCCTCCCAGAGACCTAATTCTTTAAAATTTTGCACTGACGGCTTCAGAAATTTTACTAATGAAAAGACAACTTCATTCGCATGGAGATCTTCAAATAGAAATTAAGTCATTTCATATAATTTCAAATCTTAAACAATACGATATGATACTTAATTTTTTCGATACTATAATTTCTCCCATTTGATACCGGTATTTGGTATTGTATCAAGTACAGATACCAATCTACACCTTTGATAGGCTGGTGGATGATACTCATGGTTTATGATTTAATTGTGGGAGGTTAATGTACAAAAAAAGATACGTTTTAACATTTCAAACAAAATAAACATATACATAGCATAGCAAGGCAATCTTAAACTTCATTTCTGAAGGGAAGTCAACACTACTTTTATTTAAGGATGTTTTTATCCTGTCTCTGGAAGTCTTCTCCTATGAACATGCTCAACCTACCTCTCCAAACAATGACTTTAATGACACAAGGATTTTAGTTTTAAACTGGACTATATTGATCTCCACATCATCCTCAAATTCTCTGGAAAGAAAAAGTCACATTGAACTACTGATAAACTTGCAATGATCATTGTTTTACTATTTTTGAACAAAAGTATTTTTCTAAAAAATAACATTGGAAAGAATAGTGTTAATATGTGTAATAAATTACAAGTATTAGATATTTTTTCATATCATGTATTTAAAAAAAAAGAAAACATAATAATATATATATTAGAAACATGAGTGAAATACCTAAAATGATTAGCCTTCACTCAAAGATTTGGAAATGGGAAGACCTTTATATTTCTTTGTATTATTCTGTATTGAATAAAATTTTCTTCATACATGGATCAATTATCTTTCTATATGTTGCATAACTTACAAGGATATTTTCAAGTAGTAGTATGTTGATTGATTCTTGCTGACAATTCTCTTATATTCCGCCATGATGTGATGGACAAACACTACATACGAGTCATTGGAGTACTGAAAAAAACACACAGAAACTTTAACAATAAGCACCCCACTTAAAAATATATATTTAATTCAACTAGTACATATAAGGCAATGCTGGCTTAAATGCTGAGAATGTGGCACAAACCAAAATGCCTGACTTTTGTGAGTAAAAATTGGTGCAAATACCAGAGAGGTCTAAATAGATTGTCCCTGCAAATACTTATTCAATAATCTCTCCATATTTGATATTGATATGGTTGCTTCAATCTCTCAGCTCAAGACTAAAATGGGAGGCAATCTAAGTGATTACCAGAGAAATACATAACCTTGATCCGCAACCCCATAGGTATCTGCGGCATCTGCGCCTCGGGTTACGCGCTGTAGCCTGAGGTTGTATTGGTCACGTGATCTGTGCAGTAAGCATGCAGCCGCAGAGAGACTGGCTGGCTGGGGGATGTCATCCTATCTAGGTCAGATAGTGAGAGGCAGCGAAATTTGATGACGCAAGACCAGTGCCCACTCCCTGTCTACTACTCTCAGGTGATTACACATGTACCTTTTTTACCAAGTCAACTGGGGGCAGGTCAAGAGGGTGACCTACCAAGACAGGGACCAAGGCAAGTAATGTGACTTCTTACTGATGAGTACAATACTACTAAAAAAAATATATATATATATATAGACACTTATTCAAATCACTTTTTTGTTTTTCTGACTTTGTTTATCAAATTAAAATTTGTTTCATCTTTTGATGATGGCACTTTTACAGGTATATTCGTGATATCTTACTTTATTTTAACATATCTACTTGAAGTAATTTTGTAAGCAGTGTCACTCAACTCCTAAGGCAATGTGATTGTTCAGTGACTGAGTTTAAGTTTGACAGATCTGTCACATCATGACACATGCTGTTCAAATCATTCTGGTGGGCGAAAATAGGGAATAACTAGTTGAGAAAAGGATGGAACTAAAGTGCCGTGAATTTGCACGTTGTTGTGGCTAGCTTGAGGAGACGATGTACTAGAGATGGTGAAAACGTCAGTCGTTCTCACCTCGTAGACTATTATTAGGTGAAAACGGATATTTGTTTACAAAAATATGTACACCGGTGTCCTCACATGGCTTCGGCAAAACGTCTATAGAGGGCGCTGTTTTGACCACGTGATCAATGTTCAGCCAATCGGTGCATTGCTGAGTAAGCACTGTCTGGGACTGGGATAAAACCTACTGTCTCTATCTACAAACACCTTTAAAAGGTATGTAAAAAGAGTTTCTGGTCGTTGCAAACTATGCTTACTTCTCGAGTAAAATGTGAGCTGACTTTAAAATGGTTTAATTTGCCATGCATGGGTATGGTTTAAACATGACACACATTTGTGCATGTCCCAACCATGGCCTGTGATGAGATGACCAGGTTTACATGTAAATTGGGTTACTGGGGCAATTTCTCCTACATGTCATAAACAATGTCACAATCAACATGGCCATGCCTTTTATTGTCATATTTTTCTAGAGAGACAAAAATCCTTGGCATTAATACAGCTGTTTATTCCAATAAGTTGTTCATCACATGTTTTCCTCTTTGCAATAACTTTGTATTAGTGGGTTGCAATTTGTTGTGCAAGTGGCAAGTAGTTGATTTTGGTTCATACTAAACAATAAAAGGGAAGGGAGCCATATACCAAAGCAAGGGGCGCTGAGACAGGTGGGCATGAAGGGTACATAAAGGGAGATGTTCAGAGATACATAGTTCGTGTATTCTTGAACATTGTAAATAATAAATTAACACAGTTTTATATGTGGGGTTTGAAGACTTGAGAGGTTCGTACATGTGGGGTTCAAAAATATGTGTATGATGGGAAAACAAGGAAGGGACAGACAAGATACTTGTTAGAATATCAGTATGTACAGGACAGGGGAGGGTACGGACCTGATGCAGGATACATGGCAGAAGTACAGGGGATAGGGAACATGAAGGTAGTCAAGGTCCGCGGGAAAACAAGTGGCCTGGGTGGTAGGGGAGCTCTCTGTAGGTCCTCCTTAGGGAGTTGACCCTGTGGGACAAATGCTGTTACGGATCCAAAACAAATAAATAAGTATAGCAATGACGCCTATTAAAACAATGAATTAGGTTCGATATAGAGTGAATAATGAAGAACATGGGTAATCTTGTAGCTAACGACCTCAATTCTGGTACACACCAGAATTGAGCAATTCTAGTACACTTACATACCAGAATTGTTTATCACATGTAGAAATTCCAGAACATATAATATACCAGAAAATTTTGTTAAATTCCGGTACATACCAGAATTGTCTGGATAGCCAATTCTGGTACACCTTTTAAATCCAGAATTGTTTCTACAATTCTGTGACAATAATTGTGTGTGAATTATTTTCCTGCTGTTTGAGAACTACTCACTTCCTCACGATTCTAAGACTTTTACAAATTGCCTTTGATTATCAATATTATTGTCATCTCCATCAATAGTTGCCCATCTTCCTCTACCTCCTCCTCCTTCTCATCATCACCATCCAGGGCTTGACGGTCCCCAGAAGGACCAGGTAGGCTGGCGGGACTACCTGAACCCAAAATCAGGTAGTCCCGCCAGCATTTTAGGTAGCCCCGCCATTTATTCCAAAAAAGGCAAAAAGGTTCTTTTTCCCCCTTTTCATGTTAGTAATGGTACTTATGCTTTTTTCTTCTAGTTTATAGGTTGCATGCTTAAGGGATGCTATATTTTTCTTTTTTTCACTACCATTTTGTAGCATTTTAGTGGGGAACTTCCCCAGGATTCAGGTAGTCCAGCGGGACTACCTGAATCCAACTTTAGGTAGCCCGATAGGGCTGTTTTTGGAATTCAGATCTCCTGGGAGATGGGACTATGCTATTTGTCGAGCCCTGCCATCATAACTGTTCTTTCTTACCTATTAGCAAATTTTGTAATTTCTTCCAGCTCAGCTATGGTAGTGAGAACTTACAATGAGGAATTACAGTATCTTGAAAAGATATCTGGGCATGCCTGGAAAATCAAGAAAGGTTTTGTGCCAAACATGAAGGTAAGTTGCAATTTAAGTTCTAATTCATACAAATTAAATTTGCACAAATAATGTGACTAGTGGTAATTTTCTTGCCATACACATGTGTAGTTAATGAAATGAACCTATTGACTGTCAGAATGACCACCAATGAATGTCCGTCAAAATCACCGATCCGAAAATCGCCGACTACCTAAAAGGCCGATTGCAAAAACAGCCGATGACTCATTGGGCCCTCCTGAAATAAACCTTCATATTCCCCTTATTCAGTAATTGAACTTTACATTCTCCACATGTCTAGTGTCATAAACATTCTTATTAGGTATTCCGTGCTTCGATATTTGTTTTTGTTTCTAAATCTGAATGTTAATTCTAGACGTAATTACGCCACAAAACCAAGACCTCCTACAGTTAGAGCGGCTAGCTACGCCAACTTTTCTTCTTGAAATATTCTTCTCTGAGTCCAAAATCCAGCTAATGAGAAATGACATCCCTTAAAACCAATCCAAAACTTTTTTTATCAATTTCCACACTCCTATACATGGACAATAGGCCTAATTGATTCCCAATAAATAGGGCCCTTTTTACCATCGGCCTTTCTGCAAACGGCGATTATGCGAACGGCGATTATGCGAACGGCGATTATGCGAACGGCGATTTCGGAATCGGCGATTTTGACCATATACCCTACCAATGCCTGGAAACTATCTCCGTTCATAATAAATAGGGGAAATCAAAAGGTTGAATTACATTTTTTTAGTAATAATTTAAAATTTCTGTTTTCTTTAGGATCATAAAATCAGAGAAAAATAATGATTTGTAATATTTAAGTTAATTTTGAGAGTTGAAAAAATTGATATAAACATAATAATGTCAAAGACTCAAACCTAAAACAGTAGTATTTTGTATTTTTTTGCCCTTTGTGAAATGGTATATTGGTCACTAATGTATTTTGGTCGAGTTATGTATGGGCTACACTGTACCATCGCTGAGAAAAAGAAACACAAATAATCATGATATCAAAAAAGTGAATCTAATCAGTTTAAGGAGAATATGTGTACATATGGGTATATATAACATGAAAAATATAATGAATCACAAAATGTGACTAATTTTTATTACAAAATGGAAATAAATATATAAATTTTGATGAAATTATAAGAATCTTCTAGTAGGGGTTAAGTTCTGTATGATTTTGACAAAAGATAATTTCTCACAAGCTGTTTGGGGTTTTGTTATTATGTCTTTGATTGATATGAGATGATTTTCTATGTGTAGGTGGATGGTGTATTCTATGTGAATGATGTCCTGGAGAGGCTGATGTTTGATGAACTGAAGAACGCTTGCAGAAGTGGAGGATATGGCGGATTCTTGCCGGGAATGAAACAGATTGCTAATGTAGCAGCTTTGCCGGGCATCGTTGGGGTAAGTCAGTAAAATACTCCCAATTTCTACTAACTAGCAGGGTCTGACACTTAGTTGTCAGGCTTTGGACCCGAAAAAGTCTTTGGATAAAAACTAGTGATCGAAAACAGGAATTCTGGTTACTTTGTAAACATAGTATTTTGGGCCCTTAGTCAGAAAAATCTAGTGGCCCCTAGCAAAATCTAGGGGCATATGCCCCTGGGTCCCTGTAAAAGTCGAACCCTGACTACCATAGTCACTACCAGAATATTTATTGTGGGGCCTGCCCTGAGAGCTGAATGATCTAAGGAGTTGCCATTGACTGCTTGCTGTACATCACTCACCATAGCCTGCCTCCCAGGCCCTATTTAAATGTCTTCCATTGTGGATAGATGGCACTGCGGTATACTAGGATCTCACTTGCCCCTCATGTGGCAATTGTGGGAACTAAATGGCCAACAGTAGGCTACAAGTCCCTATCTAGTATAGGTGCAGGCTTCTATATATAAATAAGCAAAATCATAACAGAGCCTTGTGGCTAGGCTACACTCACCATTGCCCAGGTTCAAAATCACAGCTGGGGCATATGAGAAAGTTGGCAGTGACTTGGGGTTAGGAGGTGGTTTTTACCAGGCACTTAGGTCGACTGTGACTCTGCTTACTACTGGCTTGTCAAGACTTAGCTGAAATATGGCAAGAGAAGTGACGATAGACCAAATTTCAAATTCCCGAATATTATCATGAGAATGTTAACATTTTTGATCAGTGTCCATTTTGGATAGGGCTGCACACCGTTAAAAATTAACGATTTGATATGATACTGATAACTTTGAAACAATACGGTTTCTTAACTGTTTTTAAACGATACCGCGTGGGACGAACTTCTGAAAAATAGCCAAACTTTCGTATTCAAAACCTGTTGTTTTTTTTCCATGAAATATGATTTCAAATTCTTTGAATAAAACAGAATCGTATATTTGATTATTATGAGTTTTATTTTGCCATAGAATATTAAATTTGAACGAATTATCCATTAGCCGTTGTTTCATTGAATCATGGCTTAGGAAGTGCTCGGAGCGATGTCAACAGTAAGGTAAGGCAGTTTCCTCATAGCTGCTTTATCGGTTTTTCAAACCGGTTTATTTTGGGACGGTTATCGTTATCATTAGGCAGCCTAATGATCGGTTACGTTCTGCATCCCTGAACCGGTGTGCAGTCCTAATTTTGGATATCTTTTTTTGCATGTCAAATAACTTATTTTCTCTTTTGTTTTTCGAGTATAGAAGAGAAATGATGTGATTAATAAGTATGTGCACTGTTGGCAATAGGTCTCTATAAAGTTTGTTATTTCTCCACAGTTGGTCCTTATTGGTAAATCAGACAGGCAAAAATTTCATTGAATAATTTTCATTTATGACTTTTTTGGGTATTAACTAAACCTTTCCAAACAGACAAAACTGAAGTGTAAATTACCTTTTTGTCTCAGTTTATTGGTATAAGGATATGAAGTAGCTGTGGAGCTAAATCTGGATGGGCAGAAATGTTGTGATTGCTGTATAAGTGAAGGCATTTTAACCCTTATCCTGCTGTGAAACCTATGAGCACTGCTGCGCACCACGACAATTGTTGTGGTTAGCAGGATAAGGGTTAAAAATCCTGGCTAAGAACCCCTTCCTGGGAAACAACCTCCTCAAACAGTGGGGTCCATTAAGTATTTCATGAGACAGTTAGACTACTTGAAAGTTTAATTAAGATCACCCATGTCATTTATTACTTTCAGAAATCTGTTGGTCTCCCCGACGTTCACTCGGGCTATGGGTTTGCCATTGGCAATATGGCCGCCTTCGATATGAGCGACCCAGAGGCAGTGGTGTCACCAGGTGGCGTTGGCTTCGACATCAATTGCGGCGTGCGACTTCTCAGGACCAATCTCATGGAGAAGGATGTCTTACCGGTGAAGGAGCAGCTGGCTCAGAGCATGTTCGATCATATCCCAGTCGGAGTGGGTTCCAAAGGCGTGATTCCTATGACAGCTAAGTAAGTATGACAGCAAATAGGAACATGAAACGAATTGTTGTCTGGATCAAAGATACTTTTGGCAATAACCTTTGAATTAAAAAAGCTTTTACAAAATATCTGAAGGAAAGTTGTTGGTAATATTCTGAATAAGATTCCTCGTTCATTTTTTTTTCCAACTTTACTCTTGTCTGCAAAATTAAATCAAAATTGTCAGGCTGATTTTGGGCACTCTGAGCATTAATGGGTTAAGCGAAATGTCAACAGCTCAACAGGGCATGCTATGTGATTTCACAAAGGATTTCCTAAGGATTAGGTAGCCCATATGTCTACTGTTCTTCAGGTTGTAGTCGCCCCAAGATTTCATTTTAATTTCCAGTTTGGGTTGACCTTTTCTAGGGAGACCACAGTATATTCAGATATGCATAAAGGCATTATTCACTTGTTGAGAAAAGGCATACTATCCTTATGCAATATCATGGGAATCATAATGAGGAGCAAATATCCAATTATTTGCTTGAAATTGACATTTTAAGAAATTCCTCTGGCGTTCTGATGTGTGATGCCCAGACACCCTGTTAGCCAAGGCCCTGATTCTGTCCCTAAGGCCTAGAAAAAATTGTTTGTTTCCTGGAACGGTCCGAAAAAAATAGGGTAGGTAGGTTGGAGATTTCTTTTTTTTTCACATATTTTTTTGCTCAAAAATGTGTGTTTTATGCATGTTTTTCAATGATTGGGAGTCAGGAGAGCTGAAAAAACTTAAGGGTAGGGATTTCTTTGAATAAAAACTTGTTAGGGTAGAGTTACAGGAAATTAACAACTTTTTTTAAGGCTTATCCTGTATAACAGTAGTCTAATAGGTAAATTGTATGATTTGTGTTCCAGAGATCTTGAAGAGGCACTGGAGATGGGGATGGATTGGTCTTTGAGAGAAGGTTTGTACTATTTCTATATAAATTGGTTGACATAACAAGTAGATTAGAACATGTATGTAGAGTTCAAAAAGGTACCAACAGTTCTAGCCACAAGTCTGATTCTATCCAGCTTACCTGTAGCCTAATATGGGGAATCGGGCTAAGGAGCCAAGAGCTGGGTATAGTGTATATACAGGGAAAAAATCATTAATATATAAAACTACTGTTAGAAAAGGGTTTATGGAATTTAACAGGTCTCCTCATTCACATTTAGAGTTGATATATTTGTTTTAAAAACCCTCAATCAGTTGTGATTTTACCTGATTTATTGTCATACCTGATCATGCTCTACAAAGATGTACATGCATTTGTCTTTTGTTTAGGTTACACATTTTACGTTAAGGCCACTCCAATTTATTTACTTGTCTTACGAGCTCAGGAGGTAGGAAATGATCCATTTTGGAATAAAAAAAAAAGTTGAAAAATGTGACTTTTTTTATTATTATTATTTTTTTTAGAGTCTGACGACTAGGACCGGTAGCGATATGTTTCTACCAGCCTATTCTCAACTAAATAAAATCAATCAATCAATTAATCCCTGTAACCTGAAGGTTGGGAGGTATACCTCCTCAAGCCTGAGGCTCTACTACAACTTCCTGTAGTTGATTGAATCAACCTTACAAAGAATATTCTTAAAACTTGCACTTTTTTTTTTTTTTTTTTTTGGAGTCTGACAGAAAATTTTAAAACCACTTTCGTCCGTAAGACACCATAGTCAACTTTTATCATTTATTTTTTTGGAGTCTGACAGGATTTTTTTTCCAAGAAAAGCTTGTAAGACAACTAATTAAATTGGAGTGGCCTAAGTAAGAAATTCAATTTTTTGCTTTAAATTGATATTAAAAGAAATTCTTTTCCAAAATATTTGGGTGTCATAAAAGGGTTTGGTTGGGTGTCTAAATGATGCTTGGACTCCCTGCCAGCTAAAACTCTGGGTGTATCTCTTTAGTTTTAAGCAAAACAAAATGAAAGTGACAATTAGACACCTCACTGTGCTATGTAAAATATTTAAGTCCTCTCTGTGGTTGTCTAGGTTACGCGTGGGCCGAGGATAAGGAGCACTGTGAGGAGTACGGCCGCATGCTCCAGGCCGATCCGTCCAAGGTCAGCTCCCGCGCCAAGAAGCGAGGTCTCCCGCAGCTGGGCACGCTAGGAGCGGGCAATCACTACGCGGAGATACAGGTCGTGGACGAGATCTACAACGATTTCGCTGCCAGGAAAATGGGTATTGAGGAGGTGGGCCAAGTATGCGTTATGATTCACTGTGGTAGTAGAGGACTTGGCCACCAGGTGGCCACAGGTAAGTTTACCCTATATATTGTTGATGAAATATTTTCTTATGATTTCGCTGGCAATGCCTTACACCTCTCGCCTATCAGGGTAGGCCCTGGTGCTGTGTTTGAGGTATAACTTTGAATAATTCATAACACCTCCTGCGAAAGCTATCTTCTTTTATGATATATATATATATATATAGTTTATAAAGATAACATTTAAGCATTAATTAATTAGCCACATTTTTAATCATGCCATATTGTTCCAATTTGTTGAAAAAGGTAAAAGATTGTCTATTTTCAGCCAAGCACTATTATTTGACCTACTGTTATGCATTTTTACCCAACAAATTCCAAATATTCCATTGTTTCTTGCATATTTACCTTTATTTTGTCTTTTAACAGATGCCCTTGTTGCCATGGAGAAGGCTATGAAGAGGGACAATATCATTGTGAACGATCGTCAGCTGGCGTGCGCCAAGATTAACTCGCAGGAGGGGCAGGATTATCTGAAGGGTATGGCGGGTGCCGCCAACTACGCTTGGGTCAACCGCAGCAGTATGACCTTCCTCTGTAGACAGGTAAGGCTACCCTTAACACTTCCCAAAGATTTTCATAAACCATCTAAACCCTGTCATGTTGGTACTCATTGGATGGCTCTCGCGGAGTACTTTCAGATGAGTACCCATATGCTAGGGTTTCAGTGATTTCGAGGTTTTTTTGAGGATTTCTGCATTATTTTGCATTGGCCAACTTAACTACCAGCAGCATAAGGGGTTGATAGACTGTAAGTTTCCTAGATCTTTTTCATACCCCTTTTCTATAGGTAACAATATTACCTTCTTTTGTTGACAGGCCTCTCAATTCATTTCTAGTATCTGAATGTCACACAGTCACAGAATATCACACATCTGAAAAATAAGCACATATTTTCTGTAAAGGGTGCACAATGCAAGTGAACGCGATATTAAGTGAACTTCTTGTTTTAAAGAATCTGTATTTGTAATATTTATTACATAATCTGAACTCCAGAACGAAGAATTGATTGATATTGAATATTTAAAAAGATCATTTTTACTTTATATATGTTAGCTCTATAAAAACTATTTTCTATTTTTCAGGCCTTTGCCAAAATGTTCAAGACTACTCCCGATGATTTAGATATGCACATGATATACGACGTGTCACACAATATCGCCAAGGTGGAGGAACACTGGATGGATGGCAAACAAAAGACATTACTAGTCCATAGAAAAGGCTCCACAAGGGCATTCCCTCCTCACCATCCTCTCATACCTGTAGATTATCAGGTGAGCAAAACTAGGTATTGGCTTAGAGTAGGAAAAGAATGGATATGTAGCGAGAGACCATTTACTATATGCGCTATAGCGAAAGGCTGGACATGCCAGGGGTCTCTGATCTGGCATCAGCGTGAGGTCACAAGGACCAATCAGGGCTCTCGTATCATGTACATTAAAGAGAAACCTGTGCACCAGCATGTGCAGAGCACAACGTTTGGGCTATTGGTAGAGGCTAGCCTGTTCAGGTTGACTGGCTGGTTTCATATCCACATGGTTATATTTATCTAAGGTATTGGTGCCTTTCAAATTTTCAAGATACGCTACAATATTGATATTTCCTTGACGATTCGATAACTCAATGATCTTTTTAACGATACTGCCATCCTCCCAGGGACCTATTTATTTTTCTACTTCTAGCATTTTCATCTTAGGAAATTTCACTAATATATAGTTAACTTTCTTCACGCAGAGACGACTAGGTTGAAATTCATCAATTTTCTATGTTTTTCAATGATACAATATAATACTTAAAAATTTTCCCATTTCATTATTTGGTACCAGTGTTTTCTTCCAAGATGCAGGCTGTGCCATATACTGATACATGTATATACTGATACTTTGTTTTGTTCTCTTTCTTGCCATTAGTTGACTGGTCAGCCTGTTCTCATAGGGGGTACTATGGGCACTTGCAGTTACGTGCTGACAGGGACGGAACAGGGAATGCAGGAAACATTTGGCTCCACGTGCCATGGCGCAGTAAGTACTTCACCTAAGATGTGCCATCACACCAGAAATAATGACAGCTTATAAAATATACAAATACAAAATCATATCAAAAATGTTCAAGTAACACTTGCCATTTAGCATATTTTGTGTCTGATAATAAATACTATCAATATTCCATATCCTATTTCCGATTTTAATTTTTGGTCCACTATAGTCATGTGAAATATTTCAATGATCTGGAACATTTTGGTGACCTAAATGTAAAATTTTGAGCTGGGGGGGGGGGGGGGGCTATTTTAGACTATTGAGTCAGTCTCTTCTTGAAATAACTGACTATCAGTGATGCATATTAAATGAATGTTCACTTTAAGTTAGGGGGGGAGGGGGCTATTTTATACTATTGAGTCAGCCTCTTCTTGTAATAACTGACTATCAGTGATGCATATTAAATGAATGTTCACTTTAAGTTAGGGGGGGAGGGGGCTATTTTAGACTATTGAGCCAGCCTCTTTTTGAAAGAAACTGACTATCAGTGATGCATTTATGCATGTCCAGATTTCAATTCCGAGGGTCAAATAAATAAGAAGTTCACTTTATGCAGCATGGCTGACTTTTTGGTACATCTTTGTAGTCACTCCCTCACCCATTAGGAGTTATGAATAATTGTTTTCATGATACAAATTAAAACTTTGCTCATTTGAAATGAGTGTGACATCCTACAATCAAAGGAACAAGATAACAATTTTTTCTTGATGTTTCAAGAATCATTTACTTATTTCTCTAACTTGTATGTTGTTTTCCAATTAAACCTGACAGAATACTCTTTATTTTCTTGCAGGGTCGGGCATTGTCCAGAGCTAAATCTCGCCGTAATCTAGATTATATGGATGTCCTGAGAGCGCTTGAGGAAAAGGGAATCTCGATCAGAGTAGCATCGCCTAAACTTGTCATGGAGGAGGCACCAGAATCATACAAAAATGTCACAGATGTCGTTGACACATGTAAGGATGATCGCAATTAGTCACTGTTTGCTTTCTGCATGCTAATGCTTAATTTATTATTATTGTTGTTACTATTATTATCATTATTATTATTATTATTATTAATACTATTATTAATATTAATTTTTTATGAATTATTATTATCATTGTAATTATTAGCATTATCTTTATCATAATTACAATTATTAATATTATTAGCATGATTATCATTAAAAGTAGTATTAGCAGTATCATTATTATCATTATTGTAATTAGTAGTAGTAGTAGTAGTAGTAGTAGTAGTATTTTATTATTATTATTATTATTATTATCATTATTATCATTATTATTATTGATATGCAGTGGCGTACCCAACCTTTCTATGTAGAAGGATAATTCTGTATGAGCAGGATTTGAGTAGATATGCCTCATTGATTTTAAGCAAAAATAAGAAAAAGGTGATAATTTCAGGCAGAAAGTCAATATTTTTGAAGAGTAAAGGGGATTAAACCCAACCCCTTTTCCTGATATGGCTTAGGAAAATCCCTGGAAAAATCTGGCACAAATAGGCTTGTATATTGTATATTCAAATATGGTTATGTGTGGATGTACATTACACACTTGATGACATATCATGATAAGTACCACCAGGTTCCTGTTTAAAGGCAGAGATAAATGGTTCATCCTGAAACAGTGGCATAAATATCGCCTCTTGAAATAAAGCTTGTTTTGAGCAGCTGAACTAATTCTATATAGGTCATGTCCTGCTTTTTTGCTGTGATTTTTACTGCAATCCTAACTTGCAGAGTTTAAGGGTTTGTCCTGAAAAAGTGGCATAAATATTGCCTCTTGAAATAAAGCTTGTTTTGAGCAGCCAATCTAGTTCTATATAGGTCACATCCTGCTTCTTTGTTGTGATTTTTACAGCAATCCTAACAAGCTTTCTTTCATTATCTTTCAGGTCACATGGCTGGCATCAGTAAAAAGGCCATCAAGTTACGTCCAATAGCTGTCATCAAGGGGTAGTAGCTAGCTAACCGGTGAGCTACCGACCAACCATCGAATGCTTTCTCTCGCTAATACATGTGAGAAAGGGACATTATCAACATCATATGGATCGCTACAACTTGCAGTAAAACTATACATACTGGCCATGATGGAATCATCACTAGGGCTGCATACCATTAAGGGTGAAACATTACAGTAACAGTGCTGATATCAGCAAATGGTACACCATATAATGGTACAGTTAATACTATTCAAGCAACAGAGCCTTTCTTGTTACATATTCATAAATTGTAATGTTAGGGCTCTTTGACAACACCCTACAATGTCACATATGGGCAAATAATTTTTTTCTCCCTGACATACTCTCCAAACTAGTCCATAAAACCAGATTCATAAAATCAGAGGAGCAAATTGAGAAATTTTAGCATTTATCAAAGATGCATGCTTGTCAGTGGTCAGTACAGTTAAGAGTATTATCAAGGAATGAAATGCTAATATACGGTACTTTTTGAAATGGTACCAGTATAAGTACAGAACAGTATTAATGGTATGTGGCCCTAATCATCAATCATCAGCGTAGAACAACAGTTACCAGAATACAGAGTGCCCGCAGGATATCAACAACTCTGAAGATATCTAAAAAATTATTAATTTTGAAAAAAAATGCAGTCCTTTTTCATTTACATATTTCTTTGAATAGAGCAGACATTCCTTACTGTTGGCATCTGCTTTAGATGACCTGGGTGGTTTAGGGATGATCAGATTGATGAAGAGTTTGCACCTTGAATTTTGGGGATTTTACTTCTATATTTATGTTTGAAAAGTGATGGCTTGGATCACAAAAGGATGTTAGTGTGCTACCAAATTACTTGCAAAGGAAGGCATCATTGCAGGCACAAACATGAGTGCTTGCATGTTTGCCATGGCAAGTAAAAATGGCTGCCAGGGAAGTAGAAATCATCACTTATTTGTCAAGCTGAAAAACTTGATATGATTCAACCCATTCATGCCTGGAGACTCACTTGAATATTGGCGTATGGAATTATTGTATTTCTGAAAGTAACCTTTGGAATTAAGCTAAAATTCTCAAACTATTTGAAGGGAAATTGTGGTTTTGATTTTGATCAACATTCCTTCTTCAAATTATTTTTAAAAAATGTTCATACTGTAAAGATATCACCAATATAGTCAGTGTGATTTTGGGCCGCTACTGGCATGAATGGGCTAAGGATGATGTGAACCAAAAGGCTAACAACTTGTTACCAATTTATTCATTATTGGCAAACTATTCTGCAGTTATCGCAACATGTGGTTGGCTGTTACCTGGTACCTCATTTTGCGTGAATGTGTTAATGCTGTCCCTAAAGATTGTGCCAAAGTTTCTGCTGTCCCAGGGGCTAGCATAAGGACTTAATACTCTCTAAGAGATTATCATAGCCAGCATATGGTAAAGTGAACTTACAGATTAAATGAGTATATGTACAGGCTATATGGAAGTGTTTAAGCGTGCAATATATCAAAGTCTGTGGCAACAAAATAAAGAGCAGCTAGACTTTTTTTGCTATAGAGCTAAGACTGATAGGGTACATATCCTACTTTATTGCAAGAAAAATAGACAGTGAGGGAGGCATTATTTTGCTGTATAGTAGTAACAAAAAGAAAATCCTTTGTTGAGGGCAGCACTGTTGACACTGGATAACGTGTGTTTATCTTACCAGAGGCTCAATAGAGGGTTATTCCAACAATGGAGGAACGATAGCGCCTAAGTAACATCCTTCAAATGAATATCTATATAGTAATAAATATATAGAATGAGTGCATAAATGCACAAGTTTAAAGTAGCACAAATACTCTCCAGCAGGGCTGTGAAGTATAAATATTAACACTCCAAATTAAAGCCGTATACAGTAACTGGTTCACACTGTAGACATCCTCAATCTTACAACCCCCTATGCTGAACCATTTATTGCATGCATTCATTCAGTCGGCTGGTCACTAAAGGGGCACGTAATGCTGGTAACTGTACAAAGAATGCTTGCAGAGGTGTGCCTGGCCTGCCATGGTTTTGTACTGATTTTATGTACATATTACATTTAGGAAATAAAGCTTCAGAAATCCTCAATATGGTTCTTATACTTGTGTTTATAAATTCAATTTCAACTATTATTCTCCTGTAATTTAGTAAGCTGACCTGCCAATGTTAATTTCTGGGGATCTTCAGATTTATAGAACACCCCCCTGTACCTGGTGTTCCAGTAGCTAACTTGGGACTAATATTACTACCAGATACATGGTTAGTGTTCTGCAGCCCTTTGGTCCCGCAATTTCAATTGGTGGGTCAGCTTCAAGTGACATGAATAAGAAAACAAGTAGTGCTATTCATGATTTATTGATTTTTCGTTCATTCTTTATCTACAAGAAACTGACTGAAACTGATTCAGACTCGAGTGCCTAGATGGTCAGCTATAAACGCCAGTACTTCATATAAAATACAACGTGGATAACAAAGTAAAATAAGTCATTACTGAGAGTGTATTTTTCAATCAACTATGCACTGTGTCAGACCTTCAAACCCACAATCAGTGGCAACTGACTAGACAATTGAAGTTGTGTTTTGAGACGGGTCTGAATTAAGAAGTGAATTGTAATGCATTTTTCACTCGTGGAAATATTGGGCTGTCTTATCAGACAGATGGCAACTCAACACATGTTTTACGCAGATTTGACTGAAAATGTGACTGACCATCAAGGACTTTGAGAAGTTCCAGTTTGAAAAAATAGTGAATAATTAACTTAGTGCAACAAAAAAATTCAATTAGGAAAGAGTTAGGAACGAATAGAGGATTGGATAGATTAAAGATACATGCAGTAAATTCCAGATTAAATTAGTGCCATCAACTTAATTATCTCTAACTCAAAGAACATAACCCTCACCAAACACTGTCACAGTGTTGAATCTCATGCGCTATCATTTAGATTACCTAATCATGTTCTTCTGTTTACAAAAACATACATGAATTTATTTACCCTTCCACTACTAGTTGCGAATCTGTCCAAAATAAAATAATGCAAAAAAGATGCAAGATATCTGAAAACCTGGCATATTGGTATTCATCTGATAGCACTCAGTAAGAGCTTTCAAATGAATACAAAAATGATGGTTTTGATAGTTTCTAAATATATTTGCAGTCCTGTGCCTTAGACAAAAGTAACCTGAGCAATGAAAGGATTAAGACATCAGCACATCTGAAATTGATTCGCAGTAGCTAAGAGTATTGAATGTCGCAAGAGTGCCATATTGAAATCACCCGGCTTTCATAGTCATGATTTGTTATTACCCAAATATTCAGATACACAGACATACTCAATCCAAAGGTTCAACAAGACTTCGGATTAGATAATTTGAGAAGTCATTTATTGTATAAGTGTATCAGATCAAAAATAAGTACATCATATGTTGTCAATAAACAAAAACCAATTTTGTTTTACGAGTCTCTTTTTATTGTCATTGTGGTGACAAACCTTTGTGTCTAATTTGCACAGGAAAAAATACACAGGCAGCCCGAATAAAAGTTGCTAACTAACCCAAACATTTATACAACCAAATCACACATAGACCCAATCGTGCCTGGAGACCTAATTGACCAATGTCGTCTGGATCTGTCATACTTTTGAAAGTAACTTTGGAATGAAGCACAAATTTGCAAAATATTTGAAGAAGAGTTGTAGATAGCGTTAGGATGAACAATTCTCCTTCAAATATTTTCTAAATAGTGCTTTTGTTAGAGATATCACCAAAATTATCAGGCTGCTACAGACATGAATGGGCTGGACACTGATACCTATATCTGCACCAGATGTTACCATACAATCAACTAGACCGTCCAAAATTTCACATAATACGAGACGTTATTGACAGTAAATCTTGTTTGGCACCATTGGCATCACTCTTATTTCAGCTTATCATTTGGAACACAATAGGATCTCACATTCAGGTGGTTAATTTATCATGATAAGGTCTCTCATTCAGATGGCTGATACACAATAGGGGCTCTCATTCAGACGGTTGACCAATACTTTGGTTTTAGCACTTCAATTAGTTTATTATCACATACAAAGGTTAAGTCATGACTAGCCAGTTGATAATTATGGAGGGAACCTAAGTATCCAATGACAACCCATGTCTGACCAAAAATTAGTGGCAATTTTATATAATATAACAAGGTCATTCATTCAGACACTTAGTTGAGGAGCAATATATGCACTCAACATTTCATAATCTCGGACAAGTGAGTAAATCTTTCTTTGGTTGAAAATTGATGACATGATGTGCTGGATATATCTTGAAAATTATAATAAAATCCATTGTGTGATTTTGAATCTGTTTTCCTAGAAATCAAGGCACCTGATTTGTTCAAAGTCTTACCCACATTTCCATCAATGGCGGACCTCTAATGATATATGTTCTGATTTGATGTGAGGTATCATGATTTCATTAGAACCGTCTTTTAAAAAGTCTAGTTTAAGCATGCCACAACTTTTTGTGCTGCTTCTTCTAAAGTATTGGCCGAGGTATATGCTATACCACTTTCACTCAAGGTCTTCTTTGCTGCTTCCACATTCGTTCCTGAAAAACAAAAAGAGTAGTGTGGATTTTCATGCATTTCTGAGAAATAACTTCACTAGCGGCACAAAGAGTACCATAAATTCACAGATATTTAGACCAACCCAGGAACTTGGGCCACTATAATTATTTTGCAAAGTACCCATTGGGAAATATGGTTTATCGCTGGTAGCTATTTCACAAAGTATGGACAACTATTTAAATACTCTGCTTTATCAGTATTTTCATAAAACAAGGGCCATCCTCAACCCATTAAAACTGCACTTATTAAAAAGTATCCCAAATCACTTAGAATTTATAGTATGGCATGAATGAAGAATATAAGTAAATGAATAGTCAGACAAATGAGGAGAGAGAGAGATATACATCCTATAAGCAACCTTGACAGTTAAATTGGCACTTCTGCAGTGCAAAAAAAGATCAACCAATCGACCCAATGGGATGTGATACTTTAATGGAACTAAATTATCTAGATATATACATCATACATAGTTAATACATTCTATAGAATGAAAATTCATACCCGATCTTTAATTTGATTTAAGTCAAGTTAGTAAAGTTACAGATACTGAGAGTCACACCAGACAAGTTTATAAATACTAAACCAACATCACAACATAAACCCATTATGAATAATTCATCAACTTTTTTTATATATATATATATATATATATTTTTTTGGATTTTTTTTTATTCAGTTGCATGTAAATAGACACAGGGTACAAATATTTATTGACGGTTGTTTACCGCGCATCGCTTATGTTTCATGATTTATACAGGGTATCAGCATATAATTCATTAACTTGAAGAAATAATTACCTTCTAATCTGACCACCATTGGTATATCTAGACTGAGTGCCTTGCAGGCCTTGACGATTCCATCAGCAACAATGTCACAGTTGACGATTCCTCCGAATATATTCACCAGGATAGCTTTTACCTGAAAATCAATATCAAATTAAAATGATCAAATAATATATATTCATTGTGTTTATGGCAGTATTTTGCATGTATAAGAGTTGTAGTCTATGCAATTGTATGCATTGTGTTCAAAAATATTTAGGAGTCTAAAGAGATAACATCTATACTCTTTTCTACTTCACTTGCACTGCTTTTCAATCTATTTCATATAATGTTTCTCTTCCAGGGATCAGTTTAAATACAGTAGGAGCCAGGGTTATCTACTGACTCCCCAAATATAGACATGGAATACATAAACATTTAGCCCTCAGGCTGCTGGTGGCTAATTAGGCCAATACAAAATTATGCAAAAAAAACTCAAAAATGATTGAAACCCTGGCACATGGGTACTCATCTAAGAGTACTTAGCGAGAGCTATCCAATGAATACCAACAATGTAGGGTTTAGATGGTTTTCAAAGCTTTTCCCGTTCTTGTGCCTTGGAGGAAAGTAGCTTCAGCAATGGAAGGGTTAAAGATGAACATAGCTCTTCCACTGTACAAATACTCATTTTTTGAGAAAATTAACAAATACAAATTGAAAATAATCAAATAAATTAATACAGATCAAGTAATACAAATAGGAAATTTGTATTACTATTGGATTACACAAAAATACAATTTACCTGCTTGTCGGATGAGAGAAGTCTGAATGCATGGCGAGCCTGCTCGGGAGTTACAGATCCTCCGCAGTCCAGGAAATTGGCAGGATCTCCACCATGTAATTTTACTATGTCCATTGTGGCCATGGCAAGACCCGCTCCATTCACTACAAAAACAAGAGGGAAATACTCAATATTCAATTCACCACGAGTAGGGTTGCATTAACCGTTAAGACAAAACTGTACGACATTGACACTGAAGAAATATCGTTAACAGTGAAAAATGTCTGACCCTTGTTGCTTCATTACAAGTTTCAATCGCTAAAATGTGTGGTTGATTTCCTCTATTCTATGACAAGAATCAATAGTAAAAATTGAGAAAAGAACCAACAATTGTATCAACTACTGACAAAGTTCACCAAAGCAAATGAATGCCCTTTTAGCAGCAGTTCTCAAATAAACGGTTAAATACTGATCTTTTTCAAAACGAATCTTGGTATCAATCGGTACTAGAGCACCGGTGTGCAACCCTAACCAATAGACAGTATATATAGGGATTGGAAACTGCCTCTTATGCTCCATATGACTAAATTTATCCTGCAGCAAAACATGTCAGTTGGACCATTGATAATGCTCCATTTTATTCTGATAATTCTAAATGCTTAACCTACCAAGTAGTATCTATTATGGATACCTTTAGAAACACTATCTTTTTAATAGAGAAAATATTTGTTTGTTAGAAAGTCCAGCGAATGATAAATTATTAATTTTCAAATGGGTCTTGAAATGTTGACAGCTTATGGGTGTGATCGCAGCCAGTTTGTGCTGAGCTCCACTTCTGCCCTATTCAGGGCCTCCGAGCTGCACTGGGGCATATACAGGATACCTTCAGAAATGCCAATGCTTTATATAATTGTCACTGAGATAATTAACCACCCCTACATTATAACTCTGGATTCAACAAAAGTGCTGTTTGGGGGACTAGAGTTCACTTAGTTTTAAAATCCTAGGTAAGTCCTGCATTGCCAAAACAATAGATAATTACTTTTGTATGTATACATTTACAATGTATACATATACATGTATGTATGTTTACATATACATTTACATTTACAATGTTGATTTGATTTCATCTTTATGTCATAAAAATTTTGTACTTTATCCTTTGTTGCATATATCTATAATTTTGTATCGGATGATATAGTCAATAACTATACAATTCAATACTGCATTCATACATTTTAACAATATTATCATATATATGTATAATGCCACCAGACTTTCAATGAGCATCAATGACTTTTGGTACTTACCTAGACATCCAATGTTACCATCCATCTGGATATAGCTAAGGCCATTCTTGGCTGCTTCTATCTCTCTGGGATCCGTTTCTGAGAGGTCTTCCATTGCAAAGATATCAGGCTGGCGAAACTCTGCATTGTCATCAAAGTTAATTTTTGCATCAAAACACACAACTGAAATGAAAACAAAACCGACAAATGTTATCTGAAGTTTGAACACACTATTTTCTGATATAAAACTTGGCTAGATAACATGACGTGTAAAAGAATTGTAAGGCCTGACTGGACTGGGCACCATTTATACATACTGCACTTCAAATATTGCAAAGGGAATACATCAATCATGGTTTGCTCCATTGCACTAATTTAAACCTAATGAATTTTCCTGGTAGGGTCTACCAAAGTTCTTGCAAAATGCCCAAAATTTATCAAGATGAAATAGAATATTGTAAAGTATATGAGTTGAGAGAAATATATTAATATTTGCATTAGTCATAGGTTTGTGAAATAGACTTTTATCATACCTCGTCCATCTTTTGTTTCTCCAAGTGGATTAATCTCTATCTGAGTGGCATCCACTTTCAGGAAAAGTTGATAAAGTTTCTTGATTTCCTCTGCAGCCTGAAAACAAACAAAAATTACCTGTTGAGACACAAGACCTCACGGTACCCGACATACACTACTGACCCAAACACACTTCACCAAGTACACAATTAATAAGCATAGTATAATGATTAATTCTAAGTCACTTGATTTATATGATATCCCATGAAACTTACATGATATCCCATGAAACAAACTTAATTTCTTTTTGAGACCTGTACTAAAATTCAGGTTATCTTTTTAAATAGTGGCATAAAGGATATAGATTCTCTACACCATGATCATCCAGTGTAAATATCAATCAATGATTTCATATACATGTTATAAATCATTTAATTGTAGACGGGTCTTAGAATAAGATTGGCCAAGTACGCAATGATTTCTACTTCCTCAGTACCCACTTTTACTGCAAGTTCATTAATGAGAGGTCTGAGTAAAATGATAAGTGCATATATACGTAATTGAAAAAAACTTCTTATAACAGCACATAATATAAACTTTTATTTGTTCCTTTAAAGTGGAGGTTTCATGATCACAAATTCAAAATCAATATTGTTCCAAATATACATATTCCTTTTGGATATTTCTAATAAAAAGGCCTGCCTAAAATATTGAACAGATATTAATCAAAACCCTTTTGATAAATCAAACTGTTGTTGTTAAAGGAGCAACAGGACTCTGAAAATAAGTAAATGCCCACTTACTGATCTTTGCTTGCTTCCAGCAAAGTTTAAGTTCTTGGCCATTTCCATGGCCTGCTCATCGCTAAGTCCTAATGAGATATCAATGGGAACCTAAAATGACAAGAAATACTATGAATGGGAACCAAAAATAACAAGTTACGAAATATTGTGAACAAAAGAGGTTCTTCGGAACTATAGTGGACAGGACATCAACAGGCACTTAAAATAACAAAAATAGAAACAAGGAATGAAAGGGACCTAAGGCACCATATTTCAGTTGTTTGTAGAGTATATTTAATGCTCACCTGTCAATGCTAGAAGCTGCCAAAAACAGCAAGATAAATCTGGTTAAACAATAAACATTTCTGGTAAAAGCATAGTTGATGAGAAATATCAATCAGAACATTACCAATGACTCTAATGTAAATCTTTCGTTAAAGCTACGGTCCAAAGTATCACAGTTTCGGACAATAAATTCCAGAGGAGCTTGTAGACATGGATAGGTAAATACATGGTGCAAAAGTTATGATTCTACATTGTATATTTAAGTAATGGTGTTAAGTTTTAATCAACTTGACATCATGATGTAGGATATTTGATATCATATAAGATTTTTTTTTCACTGTCTTTGACATAAATTTCTTTCTATGTTTTCTAATTCAAACCAGGATTTTGATTTTGGAATAACAAAGAGTGCAAGCTACATGCAGGTTTTATAGATATTGATAACACTCGCTATACATACGTGTAATGCATATTGATTTTCTTGAAACTCAATACAAAACTACCAGTGATATTTCTCCACCTCACTCACTTTGAATATCCTCTCTGGATGAGTTGCTGCTACCTCCTCAATATCCATACCACCATCGGGACTTCCCACCAGGACTGGCCCGTTATGGTCTCTGTCCATCAAGATAGCTAGGTACGTCTCCCTTTCAATGTCTAGGGCTTCACACACCATAACCTAGGAAAAAAAGAAGTTCACTGTAAGAGTATGAGCATGACTATTGACTAACCTACACCAACAGCCGAGCTTCATATAAGATGGGCTAATTATCTAAAACATGAGGGAACCAACAGGGTTTTCACCAGGACTTCAAAAATGCCTGTCAAAAAAAAAGCAATTCACAAACTTACTGCCCGTCCAGATTTAGATAATCAGCTTCTTCAAATCTTCATACCAACTACATTTAATCACTTATCTCCTCAAAAAGGGTAATTTACACTTTAGCCATGCCTTAGAAGATGGTTTGTTATGGAAACATATGTTTAGTAGGGATGGGGACCGGAAACCGGTTCAAACCGGCCTGAGCATTGCGGTTAACCAGTCAAAAACCGGACCTCCCTCTTAACGGTTCGGTTTTCTATGCATGCTCAGGGTTCCTGGAGGCATAATAAAACTGTCAGCACCTACCTCCTCGCTGGCCTCACAATGTCTGCCAAGCGCGACGATCAAACAGCCATTTCAAAATCTCTCAAGTCTGGTTCCCCACTTTCACTATGCTCAGAAGCCTTCTGAGCGTAGATAAAGTGCCCAGGGAGCTAGTATAAAGGAACTTTCAAGAACTTTCCAGTTCAGGCAAGTTCAGCCACGCATTCCATTGCGTAGTTTCGTATCCAAGAAATGTCATTAATAAACCGTTTAGGAAACCGTGATAAAACCGGACCGTAGAAGCAAAACCGAGAACCGAACCGAACCGTAGAATTCTCAACGATCCCCATCCCTAATGTTTAGTTCAGAAAAGTAACAGCTAAAAATTCAGGGAATTTTTCCTTTAACTATAGCATTGTTCAGATGCCATACTATTTAAGAGGAGCAACACAGATACTGGTATGGTGTCAAATCTGCTTTTCTTTGCCACCTAAGCAATTGAGTAGGAACTAAAACTAAATTTGTATCCCAGGCTTGAAAAAAGGTACTGCTAGCTGATTTTCTTCAGGTATTACTAAGCTTTACACAAAGTTACTGGTATAGATCAGGAGAAGGGCTGGAGGAGAATGATTTCTGAGTGAATGTAACATATCTGTTTTACATACTTTGTTGACCGTTACTCCTCCCTTTGGTGTCTGTTTGGTGGTAAGGTTGTGCCCAATCATGCTGTCCACCATTGGAGCAATAGCTGCAGGACTGAAAAATATACAGGGGATTGCCTTGTTAGAATGTTAAACATGTAAACATACATCTTGAAATCTGAACAAAGGGCAGGTAAACAGGTACACTAGGCCTAGAAAAAAAAACTGTTTGTTGCCTGTAACGGTCCGAAAAAAGTAGGGTAGGTAGGTTGGTAAAATATATTTTTTTGCATTATTTCTTTGTTCAAAATATGTGTTTTATGTTGATTTGGAGTTGGAAGGACAGAAAGAACTTTAGGGCAGGATATTTTTCAAGAAAAAACTTGTTAGGGTGGGCTTACAGGAAACAAACAACAGTGCCATAGCCAGTGTGGCATCTGGATGTCATTTGGACACCCAAACTCAAGCTTTACTACTAAATGATTTCAGCAAAAAACATAACAATTTGTAAGATCTGAACATTTTGATTGATAAATATCCCTTTTTGAAGATTTTCACTTGGTAACCATAAAAAAGTTCTTGGAACGAAAATGTAGGGAGGCCTTTGCTGATTGATATTAAGCATTAATAACTAATAACACACATTGAGAGTGGTTACTTACTCTTTTGTTAGATGTACGCCTCCCTTGAAGCCGTTAGAAAATACACCTTTCCCTCTGCCTCCAGCGAGAATCTGGGCCTTGACTACATACTCTGGAAATTCTGAAAGAAAAGCCCAGACAACAAGATTATAATCTTTATCATTATTCTAGCATGATAATTTATTCATAGAATGTTCAAAACACTATCAGAATCTTGTTCATTGAGAATCCTGAGTTTCTGAGAAAGAGGCACTATAGGCTATAGAACCTGTTAGCCCAGATGTGGGTTTATGAAATCTCAAGGCCCCTCAACTCACTTTGGTCACTATGTTTGAGCATACAAGTGATACAACTATTTCCTCCAAAGATCTTGAGATCATCGTCTTTCAGAAATCTTTTAAATAATTAGGGAAATAAAGTTATCTGTAAATCATGCTAGCATCCAAACAGGGTCTTAGCCTTAGCCAGGATTTAGAAACTGGATGCCCAAAATTGACAATCATTAAATTCAGCTAATTTTGAGCCCTGCTTATTATACCTATATAGCATATCATTAAAATATGTAACTTACTCAACTCTTTTGCAATGGCTTCGGCCTCGGCAGCTGATTCAGCTACTTTGAATTTCTGCACCGATACTCCAGCAGTATCCATAAGTGCCTTGCTCTGGAACTCCTGGAGGTTCAGGCATCTTACAGGAATACTTGAAATGCCAAGCTGAAAGAGTGTAAGAACAAGATAGATATAACTACTCAGGCCTAAAAAAAGAAGTTGTTTGTTTCCTGTAACCCTACCCTAACAAATTTTTATTAACAAAAATCCCTACCCTAAAGTTTTTCCGCCCTCCAAACTCCCAAACAACGTAAAACATGCATAAAACATACATTTTTGACCAAAAAAAATCATGCAAAAAAATCTTTTTTACCGACCTACCTACCCTATTTTTTTTCGGACCGTTTCAGGAAACAAACAATTTCTTCTTTTAGGCCTCATAGAATGCACAAATATTAAACCTCAAATGAAGAGAATATGGGTTGGTTGCCGCAGACCAATTACCATAGGGCCCCATGTAAAGCCCTCGATACAACTTATCTCACCTCAGTGTGACATCACTAGGAGGCAGACGAATGAGGTCTGTCATATTTCTTTGGATTATAGAGGAGGTTGCTCACGCTGTCATGCACATGCGCAGAACGTCCTCTTGAGTGGTTCTCGTCAACACCTGGGCTAGGAGTTGTGCCGAGGTGGTTCAGTGTGTGTAGCCGGTAATCAACGTTCATGGAATAATTTAAGTCAATATGAAATAAAATTGTTTGTTTTCATTGACAATTTGACAGGTCTATTAAAGTGTACAATTCTAGCAAGAACTACTAGAATTGAGGTTGTAAAGTACATGTACAAGATGGATCATAATCCTATGACGCTGTGTGTAATTGACAGCATTCAGTTAGACTACAAATGTGTACATGATTTTGACAGTGACAGCCATGATGAGCCATACGACAGTGATGTTCTTACCTTGATATTTACTCTTTTTGCAAATGACTATATGGTTATAATGGTATGAATATTAATACACCACCCGATACCTGGAAATGTTAAAAAAATCTTTGGGAGGGATGAATTTTAACAATGCCAGGTATAGGGAGGTTCACTGACTCCATTACCAGAAAGCATTAAAAGTTAGAATTAGCCACCTTCCGACCCCTGGACGATCGACCCCTCCTCGAGCGGCTCCTTGACGGACCGCCCAGCATTTTTTTATATTTCAAGTAGCAATAAACTACATCTTTTATTCAATTCCTTTTATTGAATATATCAGTACATAGATAGGTTGAATATATCAGTACATGAACTGTTGGAGGTACATGTAGTTTGATAATTCATTTCACAGCCATAGTTTCGCCAAGATTAAGTCATTAATTCCTTCATTTAAGTAGTCATTAATTCCTTCATTAAAATCGACGTGAGTAGTGCGGACATGTTTCTTTTTTTAGTTTACTGATAAATGTTTCGGGAAATGTACATAGAATATGTAATTTTAATAGGAGCCGGTATGGTAGCGGTCAGTGAGACTAGGGGTCGCTTGAGGAGGGGTCGGTAGAAAACGGGTCGGAAGATCCGTATTTGAAAAGTTGCTATGCCAGGGGGTTCGAATCTGGTCTTATGTGATGTTGACCAATGAGGGCTCTCGGATCACAACTTTTGGGCTATTCGCAGCAGCCAGCCTGTTCAGGTTTACCGACTGGTTTCATAACCACTTGTTTCCATTTATCTAAGAGTAAGATCACAGGGACAATTGAGCTTCAGCTGAGTGAGAGAATGTTAACTTTAGAGCAAGTTGTTGGGATTTGGTACATTTCCCAGGAGACCCTTGCCTTTCCCTGACCGACCCGTATTGAAGGGGGGGTCTATGCGAGACAGGTCAACTGACTGTCATTGCCAGATCCAATAGGGCTAGCCTGCTGACCTCATAAGCAATTTACCCCTCTCGGCTAAGAATAGCAAGGTCAAACCCATATGCCATAATCAGGTCCGGTTAGATCACCCGATCGGGAGAATTCTCCCGATCGGGATATTTCTCCCGTTCGGGATACATTCTTAGTTTTGTAGACGTGGTTACGATTAGCAACAAAACACAGAAAAACATACATTCGAGGCACAACCAGTGACAACAGCAGCCTCGTAGCTCCTGAGTTGGTCCTTCTAGTCTGTCCGACTTTGACCTTTGGCGAGCGTGAACTCAGGTTTGTTTATAAAAGCTGTTAAGTCACGCTGCTGGACTGCACTGGTGGGAGAGCCTCATACTTTAGGTGCTCCAAAATCAGATTCTGCCATTAGAATCTGCAAATTTTTCGTTTATCTGAAAGTTAATGTTGTTAACTCAAGATTGCATGTCCGCTTTTTGTACTGGTTGAGTATTTTATAAATGGTCAACGGTTAAAGTGTAGCTTCCTGATAATACCTCATGTATATCCCGAACGGGATATAAATCAGAAACCACGTGGTCCTAACCGTCCTATATTTATATCCCGATCGGGATACTATTTCTTACTCTACTAATTATGAAGGGTTTATGGTTGTATTTGAGTGTGAATGGTATTTGTGCAGGCTTGTATGGGAAAATATTATGAGAATACATTATGTATAATTTCTGTGAAGTTGTTAATTATATATACCTTTCATAATTTATAGAAAAAGTAATAGTATCCCGATCGGGATATAAATAGGACCACGTGGTTTCTGATTTATATCCCGTTCGGGATATACATGAGGTATTATCAGGAAAGTACACTTTAACCGTTGACCATTTATAAAATACTCAACCAGTACAAAAAGCGGACATGCAATCTTGAGTTAACAACATTAACTTTCAGATTAACGAAAAATTTGCAGATTCTAATGGCAGAATCTGATTTTGGAGCACCTAAAGTATGAGGCTCTCCCACCAGTGCAGTCCAGCAGCGTGACTTAACAGCTTTTATAAACAAACCTGAGTTCACGCTCGCCAAAGGTCAAAGTCGGACAGACTAGAAGGACCAACTCAGGAGATACGAGGCTGCTGTTGTCACTGGTTGTGCCTCGAATGTATGTTTTTATGAGTTTTGTTGCTAATCGTAGCCACGTCTACAAAACTAAGAATGTATCCCGAACGGGAGAAATATCCCGATCGGGAGAATTCTCCCGATCGGGTGATCTAACCGGACCTGATAATGATCCGATGTCGATGATTTATTTTCTAGGTCACAAATGCGTTACTGAGAACAGGATTGTCAAGGCATTTAAAAAACTTGTCCAAAAACATGCAGGCACAGTTGACGTTGACGCAAAAAATGCAGTTTCAGCCTTCAAAGTGCGTTACCTGTTTTTTCAACAGCTGGGCACCGTATCGGGCTCCGATCACACGTCCGAAGGCCACCGCCATGATTAAGACCAAATAACGTTGCCTCACGAAGTGGGCGAGATATGCCGAGAGTTGAGACTTTTTACTCCCTATCCATGAGACATGAAATAGTTCTTAGAATATTATATATAGTATCCCTTAACTTTTTTTAAAATATGATAAATTTTACAAATTTAAAACAATCAAATTACATAACATTATAATTATGGCATTCTATGAAATATTTTAACCATACAAAGAAGGAAACAAAAGTTGATTTAAACAGGTGCTTTCTTCATCCGCCTGGGACATTTTGTGAAGAGGCACATCCTGGTCGTTTTCCATCCTGGTTCTTCCGCAAGCACCCGGACGAAAACATTGGAATCGGGTCAGTATCAAGAAACTTCACGTGGGTAACGAAACTCATGAAAGACAGACAGTGCTGTTTTACTTGGAACACGCACACTTTAAAATTGTAATGATCTATATGAAGTGAGATGACCCCTCACCTTCCTCACCGCATGTTACCCAACATGGCGACTTTTCCCCAGGAAGTGAGGTCCGATTTAGTTCTTCCAGTTAGCTGTCAAAGTGCCGGTATAGTGGCTCTCCCACTATGACTAAAAACCTGCAACGGCACCATTGGTAATTCTCATTACCAATAATCTCTAATAGCAAGGAATTGACAACAAATTCTTGTCCACCCAAATCCCAATCCAGCATTACCATCATTATCATTCCCAGAAATCATGACTGCAGACATGCTGGAAAATGAACCCTACACATGGTAGTCTGAAGTCACACAGCATGACAAATAGTATTGGGGGGGGGGGGGGGGGGGGGGGGGGGGTAATGGGAACATGAAGGGAGCCCGAGGCCCTGGGGTGGCAAGTGGAACCCGACAAGTGGCCTGGTTGGTAGGGAAGCTCTTCATAGGTTCTCCCTAGGGTGTTGACCCCGTGGGACAAATGGGGTATTAATATGGATCCAAAACAAACAAACAAAAATATTTTGACTGACTTAAAATCATAATTTGACTAACTTCAAATCGGATATTTTTTCATTATCCAGTGTGGATAAAACAATAAATACATGAAAGTAAACTAGTGGTCACCCAGACTCCTAATAGGGTTTGGATGCGAAGAAGTTTTATGTATCGATTAATCAAAAAAGATTTGAACTATTAATGATTCTGTTCAATTTTTCCAGCCACATTGACGTGAATTTAATGCGAACGATTTAAAACATTATTGTGCCTTGGCATGCACACATGCGGTGTACCGCAGCAATTGGGAATCAGCGCATCAAAACCGTGTGACATGCAATTGACACAGAAACTTAAGAAAAAAGAACATGTTTATGTTTTCCATCCAGATTTTGGTCTGGTTCAAGGCAAACAATGTATTTTTTTTGGTTTAACATATTGGGAGAGTTGCAGCCATTTGAGCATAATCGATTTTTGAAATCACAACAACAGCATAAATTGTTTTGGGTAATAATAAATATTTAATAATAACATATTTATTTACAAGTAATAACAATGTCAATAATCATATGCATATGCATAATGATAATTGATATATACCATAACTCTGTATTACAGATGATGTAGAAATATTCTATATACCGTAACGTTAGATATATCTATTTATAGATATACCTTTGATTGTTGCAATTTTAATTCATTAGATAAATATATTAACAAGTATATACATACAATTACCTTAGGCTGACCTGAAATAGCGCCTAAACGAATAAGATACATTATGCTTATACACTTATAACAAATAGGGAGGGATATGTGGTGGGTTTTTTAACGAGAATAATTAATAAATTTGACAGAGCTATACTACGGAGTAGCGTATAGTTCCGTTGCTGTTAGCCGGCTACGAGAAACCCGTAACAGCGTCCCGTTGTTAGGGTATGACGTCACAATACAGGAAGTGCACGAGAGAGATGCGCGCGCACTCTAATCCGCCATTACAACATGAGATATACGACGAGAGGTTAGGGTAAGCTTTATTGTGTTTCAAAATACGTCTGGGTCCGTACGGACACCAAACGTATGATTTTGAAATCACAACAACAGCATAAATTGTTTTGGGTAATAATAAATATTTAATAATAACATATTTATTTACAAGTAATAACAATGTCAATAATCATATGCATATGCATAATGATAATTGATATATACCATAACTCTGTATTACAGATGATGTAGAAATATTCTATATACCGTAACGTTAGATATATCTATTTATAGATATACCTTTGATTGTTGCAATTTTAATTCATTAGATAAATATATTAACAAGTATATACATACAATTACCTTAGGCTGACCTGAAATAGCGCCATAAGGACTTTCTATCATGTAATGATAGAGAGGACTGTCAGCCAGACAATATATCTTTGACGTATTTCAAAGAATAAATACATTATAAATACATACTTAAATTGGAATGAATATTGATATGTTAATGTCTCAGATTGTACAATATCAATCACGGATGAGTGTGCAGTCACCATAGCCAGCATATATAAATAACAGGATTGATGTAGGATTTATTTAATTTGGCATGTCTATGTGGTTTGGCCTTATATATTTCTTAAATGCTGCACTTTTCCATCTACCTACAGATTTTATGAATGGATCACTGTATTCATCTGAAGCCATTTGTGTTGCTCTACCAATGCGGAATGAATGTGTATTGTAATGATTTGCTGGAATTTCCCTGAACGCCAGGCAATTCTTTAATGTATCACTGAATTGTTTACGATTGATTGGTTGACCTGTGATGTCTATAAATATTGGTCCAGACTTATTTGGGCGCAGTGCTAAGTACTTAGACAAAGCGCTAACTGGACATTGATCTGAACCATTGGGTTGTATGTTAATTTTTGGACAGTTTGTTCCACTGTGCTTGTATGAATTCAGAATTATTTGGTAGCCAAACCCAGCATCGGTTTTTGTTGTTCTAAGTTGATTGATGCAAATAGTATGTTTGTTAGTATTTGAAATTACTATCTCACCTGCACGTAAACAAGCATAAAATGTAATCAAGAATAATGCTTTATACAAGATCATGTTAAATTTGCTGTCGGCAATGAAAGGTAATGTGTTCACCAGACTATATAACAAAGCCTTATCAATTGGTTTAAGAGGTTGCTTTTTGTTATAACGAGCTTTTTGTACGCCTCTGAGTATTTTATTGACTAGGAAAGCACAACCTGGGTCCTCATGACCCTTAATCTTATGTACAAAAGATATTGCTGAAACGTATGATCTGATAGTACTGTACATGAGACCCTGTAAGAATAAGTGAGATATGAACAAAGCTACATCCATAGCCCGTACAGGCATACGGATTGTATTTTGATTCAAATCGTTCAGTAAGAACTTGGTGAATGTATTCCAATGATGATTGTAAGCTTTCTTAGTAGAATCTGCTAGTGACAAGTCTAAAAGAGTCATGACCATAGTTGAAAGTTGGTTGGTTTGAGAGTTTCTGGTATGTCTAGAGGTTTCTCTTGCATGCCATACATCTCCAGCATCTTGTTGTCTACCTGGTAGCGAGAAATAGCATCAGCTAATACATTTTTTACCCCTGCTATGTGTACTGCTTTAAAGTTGATGTTAAATTGTAAAAGTAACAATACTAGTGGTCTTACTAATTTCATAATCAATTTATCTTTGGAAGTCTGATTATTGACGATTGATACAACAGCGATGTTGTCACAATGAAATAGGATCTTAGAGTTGGTAAGTTTCATTCCGAACTTTTTAATCATAACATATATTGGAAATAATTCCAATAAAGCTATGTTAAGAGCTTTCCAATTTTCTGGCCAAGTGCTTTGTATCCATTCGGAACCAAATGTAGCACCAAACCCTAATTTTGAAGCGTCGGAATACATGTGTAGAGTCAATGAATCATTAACTGGCAATTCACGGATTATTGTTTTCCCGTTGAAATTCTTTAAGAACATTTCCCAGATTTTTAAATCCTCTTTAACTTCCTTCGTTATACGGATAAAATAGAAAGGTTTTGCAATACCTTTTGTTAGGTCGTACATACGGCGGAGAAAAGCTCTGCCTGTTGTTATGATGCATGTAGAAAATTGTAGTTTCCCTAATAAAGACTTAAGCTCTCGTAATGTTATTTTTGATTTATTCAAAGTACTTGTTACTAATTGAGTGTAGTCAGTTATTTTATCTTGGGGTATGTAAGCTAACATTTCTATTGAATTCAAACCTACTCCCAGAAAATCTAAATCATTTGTAGGGTTGACAGTTTTATGCGGAGCCAAAGGTACTCCTACTTCTCGACATAGCCAACAGAATTTATTCAAGTAATTTTGACATTCTTGTTTTGAGTTATTTATAAAGAGGAAATCATCCAAAATTTTGATTACATTTTTAACGCCTAACTTATATTCTAAAATCCATTTTAGAGCATTGGAGACCTCTTCAAATATTTTGCAAGAACTTGAACAGCCCATTGGTAGACAACGATCATAATAATACCCGTGCCAGTAGAAACCAGTCAAGTGGTATTGAGATGGATGTAAAGGTACTATTCGAAACGCGTCTGAAATGTCTGATTTCGCCAAAAATGCTTTGGGTGAGCAGGATTGAATTTGCAGTATGGCGTCGTGTATTTTTGCGTATTTTACAGTTGAATTCTCATGAGAAATGTTAAAGTTGACTGATCTATCGTCATATGGATAAGATAGATTATGGAGTAAACGATATTTTCCCGTGTTTTTCTTTTCTTTAATTGCTAATGGAAATGATTTGAAGTTTGGGAAAGGTTGTTTTTCAAATGGACCTACGATTCTTCCAAGATCGATTTCTTGTTTGAGTTTTAAGTTCACAGCTTCTGGGTTGTTGATGGCTGATTGGGAGTTCTTTGAATCTAGTGGTAAATCTTCATTTTCAAATTTTAATCGAAATCCTTCTGTGAAACCATTTATTATAAAATCTTTATTGTGGAAGCCATTAAGTAAATCATTTAGTTGCTGAACCATTATTGGTGTTGGTAGCAGGCTTTTGGGAGTTATATTTGTGTTGGTATTGTGCATGTTTTCCCTGACATTCTGGGCATTGGTGTTTAAATGAACACTTTTCTCTGTTGCAGAATTTGTTTTGTGAATGGAAATCGTAGCAGTATCCCTTAGGGATGTTGGAGTTGAAACCTTTGTTTGCAAGGGGTTTGTTTTGAAATTTTGATTGTTGGGTACGAAAAGGTTTGACTGGCACAGCGTATGCCTCACGTTCTAAGTCTGCCCTGATCGTATCCCATGAACATCTGATATATTCACGATCTGTTCTAAATTGATTGTCAAAATCTCTCCAGTTGGCTTGTTTTGCCATCATTTTCTGGATATTCTGATGATAAGATAACATGGGATTGAGATCGTTTGGATATTTTGCTAGATATATAGCCATGTAATTGTCCCAAGCTTGATTCCATTCAAACTCGGACAAGAAACGTTTTGAACGAGATGTAAATTCCAAAGACGGTTTGTTAGAAAACCCTTCAGAATTTAGAGAAATGGAATATGAGCTAGGTTTTGAATATGGATTGAGTAGTAGTGCAAAATCCACATATTGCTGATTCCAAATTTTTTGTTTTAGTTTTAGATGTACAGCTTGACCTACCTGTAGTCCCCCAGTCATGACTGATCTAGGTTTGGCAAAAGTAACTGCACACTCACCTTCGGATTCGCAGTCAGAATCCTCGTCAATGTTATAATCGTCATCTTGATCTAGTAACGCCTGTAGTGTATTTTTTATTTTACTGGATTTTTGAACAGGATTACCCTTGTTATTTGAGGTAGATGCTATAGGTGGATTTGACTCAACGTTTGAGCTGTCATTATCTTTGTTTTGAACTACTGTTGCATTTGCAACCGACTTTGATTTAGTTGATTCTAAATCTTTACTTTTAATGACATTTAATTGTTCTTTGATTTCACTTTGTTGTTTCTGTAAGAGTTCTAATGTCTTTGACATTTCAAGGATCAGTTCATTGCTAGCAACGTTACTTGTCTCGGTGTTCTGAACCATATCAGACTGACCAGCTGGTGCTTGTTCTTCTTGATTGTCATTGGCACGTTTTTCTTGTGGTTGGTCAACACCATCATCCTCGATCAATCGTTTTGTTGGTCTTCTGCTTCGACGACGCATGCTGAAATGTGAAATTAGACGCCAGCAGGAACATGTAACCATGTGTTTTTAATCATATTAACTTGATTAATGTTAGAATAGTATATTTTGTAATTTTTTGCAACATAACGATAACGAAAATATCAATATTATGTGACTAACACGACGCAATGTCAGTAATTAGACACAAATGAAAATGAAACATGTAATAATTGTAGAAATAAATGATACAATATATAGATAACAAAAATATAAATATTGAATTAAGTTTTCCTAATATACTACATGTATATAGGTAATTAATCCAACAAATGTACCAAATGGTATACACAATAATTTTAATTCACCATATATACTACATGTATATATGTAATTAGTTCATAATAAATGAATATCTACAATATACTATTGTAGGTAACATCATACTAGTGCATGCATATACGTACATATGCATGTTACGTGAACATAAATATATATTCATAATACAATTTGGTAAGCTAATGGCTTTACCAAATAGTAAATACTTAAAAGTAATTGACATATTCTCTGAGATTTTAGAGTGCAACATCAATTAGTCATAATAGACTTTATAACCTATTTGATATATATATATATAGATATATATAACTATACCAGAAATTCATTTTAAAACAACATTTTCCTATTTGTTGTTAACAATTCTTGTGATGGCATCAAATATGATGAATCTTATGTTATGGATGTATTTTTCACGCCCGTGATGACTGTTGGGGTGTATACCATCCCTTGACCAATGCATTATAGGGTTTTTCCAAAAACCAGATAAACTTTTGAATTGTATTGAACTCTCAACTTCACAAAAATTCTTCAAGTATCCATTGCATTTGTAAATAGAATCATTTAATTTTTCTTGAGAAATGCTAGGATCTTTTGATATTCTTGGTATTATTGACAGAATGATAACTTGTTTTGCAGTTTTTATTTTGTTTAATATGCTCTGTGCCATGTCAATAGATTTTGAAGCTACTGACAGTGGGCAGCTACCATTTGCTAGATCATTTGAGCCAATTTGCATTAATATAAGATCTGGGTTGACAGATCTGAGCAAGTGTAAAGGCATATGATAGTTTTCATCTAATATTTTAGCACCTCTTTGACCAAACATATGTATTTGTGCTACTAAATTGTCTACTTTTAATGTTTTTGCAACATCAGCTGGGGCTAGTTTTTGTTTACATCTATTTTCCAGATGATGTAACAATCCGGAGATAAAACTATGACCTAGGATACATACAATCATAATTGTAAACAAATAAATACCTGATTGTCTGCTCAGATCAGTGATTTGTCCAGCTAACAGCAAATTCCTAGGTTTCCCAACATCAAGTTGAACGTTTGATCTATAGCTCTGTTGTGTTTCTTTGTTGTGTTTGATTTTGTTGAAATTTCTTGTTTAAAATGATTTTTTAACGAGAATAATTAATAAATTTGACAGAGCTATACTACGGAGTAGCGTATAGTTCCGTTGCTGTTAGCCGGCATGTTTAAAAAAAAAAAAAAAAAAAAAAAAAAAGAACATGTTTATGTTTTCCATCCAGATTTTGGTCTGGTTCAAGGCAAACAATGTATTTTTTTTGGTTTAACATATTGGGAGAGTTGCAGCCATTTGAGCATAATCGATTATGTCAGATGTCTCTCGAACCTAAGTTGAACAAACATAAAATACGCTGAATTTTTATAATGACAAACAAATTATTATTATGAGTGGTTGGAAATGGGTTCAAGATTGCTTTTGCAAACAAGATGAGAGTTTCACTTGTGTTCATGAAGAAACCCCCACAACCTATTCTGAGTATATATGAAATTGTGGTCTTTACCATTCATCAATGATTCATGACACTTTATCTTGTATCTGGATATTTCCAAATAAAAATTTTTTGAAAAAAAAACATTCAGATGTTGCATTTTTAGTTAAAGTTTATAAGATCACTTGTTTAAAGTAAAACTGGGCTCTGACATTTGTGCAGCTCAGCTGTATTTTCATTGTTTGTCTATTTTTTGAAATATGAAAATGGCACCATCTCTCTCATCATTCAAGAAACTATACCTTGAAGAACAATTTTCAACTTTGTGGCCTGAAGCATGAAAGTTATAATCCTCAAATCTGAGAGCCACAGCGAAAATCAGATCCTGCATTTGATTGTGTTACTCTCGTATAATAAAGATTATTATGATTATTATTATTATTTATAATAATATTATTATTATTTTTTGATCTAAAGCTGACCATGGCCTGAAGCATGAAAGGTATAATCCTCAAATCTGAGAGCCACAGCGAAAATCTAATCCAATATTTGACGGTTGTGAAATAAAGATTGTTATGATTATTATTACTATCATTATTAATAATATTATTAATAATAATATAATTATTATTATTATTTTTTGATCTACAGCTGAGCATGGAGGATGAGCCAGATGCTACCGAGGCAATCATTCAGGATATGAGTGATGGGGCTGGGGGTATTGAGGCCCAGCACGGGGAGCTCACTGTAGAGAATAGCCCTATCATACATCTAGGAACACTCGGTGACGATCCCACGACTCTCGTTACGACCGATGACGGCACCGGCTCCCTCGGTCAGCAGATCGTCATAGTATCTGAAGACGGCTCATTCCATAGTGAGTAAAACTAGACTGAGACAACCTCTCTGATCCCTTATCAGCAATGTAGTGATGGAAAGGCACATTTTGACACCTAGGTTGTATGCCTTTTGAAGGCCTACTATTCGTTTGTCTAGCAGTTTTTGATAAAATGGATCATTATAAGATTACATTTTTTGATTTATTTTTCTCAGAGTATGATTAAGAAACGTTACATTATATGCACATAACAAAAAAAAAATTACAACAACAACTCAAGACTTAAGGATTACTTACTGAGTGGGGCAAGCTTAACCCTGCTCTTGCTAACACCGGATATATCCTCCATATCCGGTGCTACATATCTTGCCTGTGTGACCAACACCGGATATATCCGGTCTTTGGGTACCCTTACACTTAGCAAAATAAAAACTACATAGGTCGATTAAGGGGTACTGAATTATACTAGATATCAAGGATTTACCATTTACTATGTTTCTATTTCAGTTTGTGAAGTACATTATTGAAACAGTAATAGAAATCTATGAAATCCTTCTGATTTGGTGGGTAGACCCACAATATCCCTGGTCCCAGGGGATAGGTTCTCCCATATGGGGGTCTAGCATGACAAGGGTTAAGTTAACTGACCCCACCGGCACTTGTCCCGCCATTGTTAAATTTGTTGCATTGCGAGGACTTGGCCCAAAACATAACTTGCAGAGCAGGGCAAGTTAGGGTCTTGTTCTGCTTGCCCCGTTGCCATTTTTTTGTTGAATTCACTTGCAACGGGGCAAGTGATTATGTTGCAAGCTAACACACTTCTGGTTTCTCAGTCTATTTAAGCTTGCGACTATTTTATCTCCATTTAGCCACAGAGGATGGCGAGCCAGCCACGAAGCGAATCCGAGTGGAGCAAAACGGGCAGACCTACGTCTTGCAAGTGACAGAGAATTCCAACCTGGCGCACCTGATCCAAGAGACGCCTATTGTGACGACGTCGGATGAGGTCTCCGCTAGTATGGCCGGTGCCGAGGTGCAGGTGGAGCCTGAGGTGGCGGCAGTGGCGGAGGAGGGCGAAAACACGGACGTCACGCAGGCCTGGTTTACTAGCAGGGACGACAAAAATGCCCTGCACAATAAAGGTAACTAGATATATACAGTATTTGCTGACCATTGTTGAGATTTACCCAGTTCAACATAAAAATACCCTGCATAATAAAGGTAACTAGATATATACAGTATTTGCTGACAATTGTTGAGATTTACCCAGTTCAACATAAAAATACCCTGCATAATAAAGGTAACTAGATATATACAGTATTTGCTGACCATTGTTGAGATTTACCCAGTTCAACATAAAAATACCCTGCATAATAAAGGTTACTAGATATATACACAGTATTTGCTGACCATTGTTGTGATTTACCAGGTTCGAGACAAAATACCCTGTGCAATAAAGGTAATTAGATGTACATTATTTGCTGACAATTGTTGAGATAAAACCCGGCCAGCCAAAAATTTACCCAATCCAGGGCAAAAATGCCCTGCATAAAAAAGGTAACTTTATATACCATATCTGCTGACGGTTGTTGAGAAATACCAGACAAGAACTATATCTCTATATGCTGACGATTGTTGAGATATACCAGACATGAACCCAATTCACTTGCAACTTCTTTACATGCCCTGGCCAGTAATTGAACCCTGGCAAAGATGAGAGACTGAGTAGTCAATGGTAATGTCTTAATCCACTCCATAACCTGGGAAGTCATAGTAATTGCCTGACCCTACCGTGATCCGAAGCAACTTTGAAACGGCTATGATACTGCTGCAGACCTTAACAGTTGTTAATCTCCCTAGAATTTTTACTGAATCTGCATTTTCTAGGATTGTTATGATTATAGATCTGTGCCTCCTTGTGTATATCTGTTTTTGTCTCTATTTTCAGGTCAAACTTGGAAAACCGGTCAATGGTCAAAGGACGAAGTGGAATTGTTGCAGACTAATATAAGTAATTTCTGTAAGGTAAGTTTACTTCTTATCTTATCGTATTATTCCTTCATTTGGCATGTACAGTACCGAAAAACTTACTAGTTATTTATTTGTACATCGCATTGATTTGCCAACCATGATATTAAACTAATTATTGAGACCAAATTACTTATTGAATTAGGCCTTAAAAAAAGTTGTTTGTTTCCTGTAACCCTACCCTAACAAGTTTTTATTCAAGAAAATCCCTACCCCAAAGTTTTTACTGCCTTCCCAACTCCCAATCAACGTAAAACATGCATAAAACACACATAACATTTTTGACCAAAGAAATAATGCAAAAAAATTTTTTTTTACCCATCTACCTACCCTATTTCTTTCTGACCGTCACAGGAAACAAACAATTTCTTTTTTTAGGCCTTAATAAGGTGTGGGCATTGTATATGCTTATTTACATTAGATAGATTCATAAAATGGTTGTATGAAAAGTGATCTTTATACATGATATGTACCTATATAGTGCATTATAATTGTAATTTCTATTTGGCCTTTTCAGGAACACAAGATAAATGACCCTTGTGAAATCATCTTTGAGATGTCTAAAGACGAGCGTAAGGATTTTTACCGTAATGTTGCGAGGGGCCTCATGCGGCCTCTGTTCTCAGTGTACAGAAGAGTGATAAGAATGTATGACCAGAAAAACCATGTCGGGAAATACACACCTGAAGAGATACAATTATTAAAGGAGTAAGTATGACCGCAGTACTGACCTAAGTCTCATGTCTTTGCACAACTTACTGTTTTGGATATTTCACACACATTCAGTAACTTCATCAAATATGAAAAATGTGTCAGCAATTTTCATTTTGCTAAATGCTTCTGGGGTTTGGGCCATTGTACTGACAGCTGAATCTTGATTCTTTGTCATCGATTTTCCTTTCTTGCACCAACCCCGTATGTACCAACCCCACTCCCACTTTACTTCAACTTATCGCAAAAGTTGCATTTTTTGTAAGTGCGCTTTCATCAGATTGGGGATGGTACATGTGTCAAGTAGGGGTTAAGTGCATTCAAGACTAAAGTGAGGTTAAAGTGTAGTTGGTGCATACCACCCTTTGTCTTGGAGTTTCATTTTCTGTGTAGGTTGATTAGTCTAACCTGTTTGTATTTCAATTTACACAGTGAAGTCAAATTCATATCTTAGCTTCAGGTAAAATCGTACCTTGAGAATAAGTCTCTATATACAATCTTCTTTTCTTTGTTCTCAGTTTGAGAAACAAGCATGGAACGGACTGGGCCAGTATTGGAGCTGCTTTGGGTCGCAGCGCCTCATCGGTCAAGGATAAGTGCCGCTTAATGAAAGACACTTGTAATGCTGGTAAGTCTATATATTTGATCCCGGCAAGCAGGAAATCTGCTTGATTCTAGGTCAGATTTATTGAAACATAAAGGGTGCTCTGTTATCACAAAATTAACTGCAATTGTCAATATTTCTGCAATTCACACATATCTTTAATGTGTAATTATCAAGTAAATAAATTTGCAATATGAATTTAAAAAATTTTTTTTTTAAAGATCTGGCCATACCTAGGAAAGTGATATTGATATGATTTGTGAAAAGTCATTAAAAAACCTGTAATTAAAGATATTCCGTAGTCAAGTTGATCTCCCCCCCCTAATAAAAAGTCATTTAATTGTTAGTATCTGACCTCCTATGTTTGTGATTAGAGCACACGTGCCTTTGTTTTTCTCTAATCAATTGAAAGCCTTTAAACAGCCACAATGGCCACTTAGTTTCATAGAAACAATTGTATTCGCCTCACACACGAGGACTAGCAGTTGAATTTTGGCATACATTGATTTGTATTAAGTTTATTCTTCTCTCATTTTATCTTCTATAAGATTTTTGTACATAGCGTATATTGTACCTTTGGTATAGTAAATATTCATACTGAACGGTCAATAAATATTCATACTGAACGGTCAATAGATATTCATATATGACATTCTAAAGTGTTCTGACTGGCCCTAACCCTTGTATATGTCAATTGCATAGGTAAATGGTTGCCAGAGGAGGAGAAGAGGCTAGCCGCTGCAGTGTACGAGCTAGCGGGTGTCCATGCAGGAGAAAACGTCACGGCTGGCCTCTCCTGGTCTGCTGTGGCCGAAAAAGTCAGCACCCGATCGGAAAAACAGTGCCGCACCAAGTGGCTCAACTACCTCAACTGGAAACAGAAGGGCGGCACGGAATGGACTCGCGAGGATGATTTACAGCTAGTCTTAAAGTAAGGCGCCTTCCATTCATAGGAGGGTTTTAGGCAAGGGTGTTTGTTTTCAACCCTCCATATTTGTCACCTGAATATATGATTCTTTTGACATTAAGGCTTGTTCAATTTGATTTTTGGTCTTACAGATTTTTTTACTCCAAAAATGTTAGGCGCAAAAAAAACTTCCAAAAGAAATACTTCGATGAAGTAGCGCTATAAACATATGAAAATCTAAAATCTAAAATCGATACCTTATACAACCCAAACCTGCTCAATCGATTCATGTAATTTTTATTTAGAAATTTTTATGTTTTGCACCACAAATCTATGATTAGATACATGGAGAAAGTGTTGATTTGTGGCCGTCATTTTATGACTGCAAGTTTACTAACTTTCTAGAGATACTAGCTTTTGAGGATACAACTATTACTTATAAATTTAATCCCTAAAATGTGAGGAACATCTCTACCTGTTAATAAGTAATATGTAGAACAGTAGAAGCACTTGTCACAGACAATAAACACTCAATTGTGCTGTTAGCCAATCAAAAAGGTACCAATATACCTGTCTGTATTATAGGACTTGTGATAAATGATTGATTGAAAATATCGTGGTTTGGGCATCCTTTAAGAATTACTGTAATCATTTTCTTATTTTCAGAATTGGACAGAGTGGTGCATCTGATGAAAATAACTTAGATTGGACAGAGCTTGCTAAAGGTTGGCCCAGGTAAATTGAGTTAGATTGAATTAAATTGAAAGCCTTGGTTATTATCATGCTAAATCAGAATCCACAAAACATGCTATTTAGTTATCATGCATAAAGACATCTTGTGCAATATTGACCAAGAATTAAAAAGCAAGACCTGTCTGTACTTGAATGTTAACCCTTGTGAGTCCAAATTGTAACCTTCCTCACAAACATATGATGTCAAATTGTTTTGGGATTTTTTTTGCCAAAATTCAGTACCACACTCTTCATGTTTGACAATCCTGTAAGTTTTGGTCTACCCTAGTCACGTGACATATCAAAATGAACCTAGAATCGAGCACACCATACGGTGACAGCCAATTGCATCATTTTCGAGTTATACAGAGGGTCTTTTAGATATATGCATGCATAGTTCTCTAGGTTATGTTACTACAAATGCATATATGCGTGTGACTTTTGAAAGGTTAATTTCAAGCTACCGTACATTCTCGGAAATTTAGACCACCCTAGAAATTTAGGCCACTATGATTATTTTGCAAATTAATTATTGTGGAATATGAACCACCCTTGATTTATCACTGGTAGCTATTTCACAAAGTATGGACAAATACTACTCTGTTTTGTCGGTATTTTCATAAAACATGGGCCATCCTCAACCCATAGAAATTGTAATTATTAAAAAAAAGTGTCCTAAATTATTGGGCATTTACAGTATTTGGTGATATGTGGGATGTAATTGACGTGATCTGTTTCAGTGTGCGTTCTCCCCAGTGGCTGCGTGGCAAATGGTGGTCATTAAAGCGCCATGTGCCCGATTACCAGATGCTCTCGTGTCAGGAGATAGTGGAATACATCCGCAACATCCATAGTCAGAATCTACGCGTTACCAAGACAGTGCAGCCCTCTGGGGCCATCAGGGTCAACCGCTTAGAACTACCCAGGGTCAAGGTCATCCAGAACAAACTCTATGTTCCTATTTCTGCTGTGCAAGGTAAGACACTTTGTGGTTGACAAGATATATATTAGGCCAATCCAATTTGATTTTTGGTCTTACAGAATCGCCGCCTGAATTTTGGGCAAATTTAAAGAAATCAATATTTCAAAATCTTGAATGTTTTTTATTAATTACGTGCCGAGGTAATTCCGACAACCCTTTATGAAAAAACTACATACTCTCTTGCAAAAAGGCTTTGGTTTTTGCTTTGTTTGGCCACTATGTTTAAAGGAAACCTTCAAAATAAACTCAATTAAACACGATCTGGGTCTATCACATACATCATCTAAAACGGCAACCATTTTGGCACCGCTCCGTAAGCCCATAATGCATTGCACAGGGAAGTCAGCATCCTGCTACTTCCGATGTAAACACTGCCCTCTTCATAATACCAAAAATTAAATACTATCATTTATGGGCCATTCGTCAAAGCTGTGTATTGACAAAATTGAACATTACATAGGTAATAAGGACACACAAAAAGAATTACCAGAAATTTTAAGAACAGATACATCTAGGTATTATTCTTATTATCTAAGATATTTTAATTGAATTTCTTAAACAATGATTACATATTGTAACTTTCTGTTAATACATTGATAATCTTTAAATCATGGTGTTTATGGTAGTATTCATTATTATTTAGATAGGAATTTATTAATTAGAGTTTTCTTTCAATGACATTTTTAGTATGGTACAGTAATGCAAGGATACTCTTGGTAAAGCTCCCATGATTCCATCAACTGCTAACAATGAAATATTTTAATTTTGTCTCAGGAACTTCGACGCTGACAGCGCCCATCACGTCCAGCAGTGAGGAAGCTGATCACACTTCCTTCCAGGCCTTCGAGGTGTTGCAGAGTTACACGCCTACCAGCAGCCAGGGGGCGTTCCTTATAACGCAGCCGCAGGCCAATCCTGCAATCTCCTTTGCTGCCCACAATATGTCTACAGACCACATCATAGTCCATACTCTTCCTATAGCCTCTACGGTAAGTCTCTATCTTGAATTACTTCACTCAAATACCAGTTCATATAAAAAGTTACATGCAAGATTATAACCTGTTTGATTCTCTACCGTATTGCTTCAAACACAAAGTGTTGAGAATGTTGTAGTATTGGATTCAATAAACATACTTCTGTGGGTTACCAACAAAGACTAGGTAGCTTTAGATCATTGTATTATTTTTTTCTCAGTGTTGTATCCAAGAGGGTGAAAGTTGAGAATGTTTTAGCATGGAATTCACTAACCATATGACCAATTGGTCATTTGGACACCCAAACACTGAAAATTTACCTTTAAGGACACCAAAAATATTTTGTGAGGAATTTCTTAAAATGTCAATTTCAAGCATTTAATTGAATTGATTCCACCCTAAAATAGTTACCTTTAAGGACACCAAAGATATTTTGTGAGGAACTGAAATCATCAAGCATTTAATTGAATTTTTTCCACCTGAATATAATTCCCATGGCATTGTTTATATAGACATTACACTTTATTTCATGAAGTGAATACATGTTTATGGTTGCAATCCGAGTAAATTGTGGTCTCCTTTGAAAAATAGGATGCCCCAGAAATTTACAATCATCAATCTTGGGCGCCCAGTTTCTAAATCCTGACTAAGACCGTGTTTAGGTGTTTGTACGATTTATCCTTCTCCTTAGGGTGAGAATTGAGAATGTTTTAGCATGGCATTCACTAAACATACAGCTGTGGGGTACCAACAAAGACTAGGTAGCTTTAGACCAATGGCGATTGTATGACGTTTTTCCTCCTCCTCAGGGTGGCATCCAAGAGGGTGATGGTGTTGAGAATGTGACGGTCCAGCTGAACCACCAGCCTGAGATCATCATGCAGACCAGCGAGGGAGGGCAGGATCAGGTTGCCATAGAGACGCATCAGATAAATGCCGCCAGCCTCTCCCATCTTACAGACGCTGGCATCGCTCACACGCACCAAGGTAAGACTTCTCACTCGTTATTATGTAATTCTCAAAAAATTAGACCACCCTAGGATTTGGGCCACTTTAATTATTTTGCAAAATAATTAATGAGAAATCTTGGCCACCCTTGATCTACGCACCAAGGTAAGACTTTTCACTAGTTATTACTGTAAATTGTCGGAAATTTAGACCATCATAGGAATTTGGGCAACTATAATTATTATGCAAAATGATTTATGAGACATTTTGGCCACCCTCAATCTATCACCAGTCACCATTTCACTAAATATGGACCTAGCTTTAATTCTTGCTGATACAACAGCATTGTATTTTCAGAAAACATGGGCCACCCTCAACCCTTAGAAAATTATTAAAAAGTAATAAATAAATATCTATCTATTGATAGACGAATAAAAGTATTTCCTTAGTTCACAGTTTTCTAAATTTGCTTGTTATAATATGAGAATAATGAAATAGTCCAAGAGGTCCAAATGATATGTAAACATTTTCAGTTTAAGGTTTAAACGAAAGAGGATCCACATGTTGGTAAATATGTTTCTACTATTGTAGGCCTCACTGCATTGGCACAGTCGGATCAGATGGTGGCCGAGGCCGAGTCAGAAATCAGCCAATCAGAGCTCGACTGTCAAGCGGCGCAGATCTCCGCTCAGGGCCAGATCCTCCACGATGAGGTCACCTACGAGGCACAGGTAACAACGTCTGCTCACCTTATACCTAGCTTGCAAGAGAGTCACCTTCTCTACATTATGAGCATTCACAGTAAACTTTAATGGACCAACTATAGCATATTTTATCAATCTGACTGACCTTTTATGGCTCATCTGTAAGGAATCTTTAAAAGATAGAAGTGCAGTCAAATAATCTTATCATCTTTTCTTACCTTTATTCATCATAGCCTTTCATCTCACCAAACATATAAAAAAGATTGTATTTTATTAACTTCGACTTTTCTTACTTGTAGACTATCACAGCCTCGGACATTGCCGGTGATGTGAGCCAGTCGGCCCTAGATGGCAGCACCGTGGGCTCTGCAGATCTGGTGATGGTCACGGCAGCATCTCCACAGTTCGTCCAATCTTCCAGCAATGACGGCGAGCTCATTTCATTCTCAGGTAATAAGGGATATGATATTGTGTAGTGAAAATTTTAAATCCCTACTTGACACACACACATATATATATATATATATATATATATATATATATATATATATATATATATATATATATATATACTGCACTGCACACTTAATTTTGCTCATATAGAGTAATGCGCTCAGAAGGATGCTGACTTTGATGTGCAGATTAATTTTTGCCTGCCAGTGTCAGCCTGTCAAGCTGTCATGTCAGCCTGTTGTACAATACTAGCATAGGGATCAAATGTCCAGCTAATGGTGTTCAATAATTGAAGACAGGGGTGCGCAAAGTATGTATTTATTAAACTGCCACAATATGAACACAGTATATGTATACACATGCACACACATTTATTGAATTATTTTCCTGGAAGATGTAACACATGTTGAATATGTCTTTGACCCTTTCATTCTTAGACTTCCTCAGTGTATTGACATGAGTAATATACCTCATGTTTTCCAAGCTTATGTTCTAGAAAATGGAGTCAAAGTTATTAAGATTGTTTTGACTTATAATTTCATGAGATTATCTTTATCATAATTGCTATTTCTACAGGATTGATTGTTATTGTTTCTAAAGCTGTGGTATCATAGATATTATCATTATTTTCTTTTTGCTCTCTCTAGATCCAATGCTGACTACAGATCTGATTTGTTCTACATCAGACATGGAAGGAGAGAAGACTCAAAGCAATGGTAGCACTGACGGGAATGATTCGTAACACTTCTAGTCATAGTCATGTCATAATTATAAATTAGTTTCTATTCTGAATACGTATCTCAACATACCAGGTGTAAGTGACAGAGGGAGGGAGAACAGCAATTTATTGCATAATATCCCTTGGGCTGCTGGTTGCTAATTTGGCCAAAACAAAACGCTAATAACGTTTAAAATGACTGAAACCCTGTCACATGACACTGGTCTGAGAGTAGTCAGCGAGAGCTGCTTTCCAATGAATACCAACATTACAGGGTTTAAATGGTTTTCAAAAATCTTTGCACTTTGGACAAAAGTAGCCTCAGCATTGGAAGGATTATTACCTGGTTTATAATAGTTCCCACAAGTACCGGTGATTAGAAAATAGAGAAATTGTTGCACGCACAGATGAACGGTTCCAACCAAACTAGTCCAGTCGTTGGTAGTGCAATCAAACTGTCCTAGTCAAAACTATTGTAAAGGTAGAACTCACAGCTATGGTACTAGGTCATGCAAGAACTGTAACAGAACTTTTGTCTCGGTCTTATATTGGGATTTGGATAACTACCTCTTACCCATTATTTATGTGGAATACACTCATGATGTGGCAACTTTTAATGTAATTCTTTAGATAAAATGATACTTTTGAACTCAATACAATTAATGTACAGTGCTAGTGCTCGGCACTTGACTTTTGAACTCAATTCAATTAGTGTACGGTGGCCGGGGCATGTGAGAACGTTGCCAGTGACTTGGAGTTAGGCAGTGGTGTTGTGGCTAGTGATGATTTTTAACTAAATATGAAAGAAAAAGTGACGATAATTGAGATAATGCTAATTCCAATTTCTGATATAGTGAAATGTTTCTACCAAAGTCGTGTATGAAGTAAATATTGATTAAAGTCAAAACTCCAAATGTGAATATCTACTGTGAACATGTCATATGTTTATTCATTGTATCACTGTATCGTGCAATCTGATCATATAATTATAAGGGCTTATTGAAAACATGAAATTATACACAATTTTAACAAGACTTGTTGTTTTCATTTATATTCACTGTCAGGTGCATTGTGGAACCTCTGATTAGCATGCCTCACCCCTTGATTGAAATCAACCTATTACCAAGCACCTGTGATTATCCCCAGTGCAGAATATAATTCCAATCCAAATTTTGACCCTTATGCTGCTGGTGGCTAGGTGGGCCAATACAAAATAATGCAAACATCCTGAAAAATCACTGAAACCCTGGTATATGTGTACTCCTCTGAGAGTACTCTGTGAGGGCTATCTAATGAGTACCAACATGACATGGTTTAGATGGTTTTCAAAAATCTTCGCATTCTTGTGCATTAGACGAAGGAACCCTTAGCATTGAAAGGGTTAAAACTTGACTTTCAACATGTTCCATCCTCATTGAGTACACTTTCTGAGTTGAATTACAGAGAATAGTATATTTCTCTGCGCTTGCTATTGGTGGTGTCTCTCAACAATGAAGTTTTTTACCCTGTCTTGAAGTTAGATTTTTTTAGGCCTGATTATAATCTTTTGAATGAGAAAAGAAAAGAAAATATGCTGCCAATTCTACAAAATCTTTTCTACAAGTTGACTTTCAACTTATACTTCATGTTTGAATAAAAACTAGTAATATGCACCTTATGTCAAAAAAAATATGATTGTTTTTAATTTATTGATTCACAATTTTGAATTTGTATTTTATATTCTTAGTAACTTCACTAATTATATGTACTACATCATTGGTTCAAATGCCACACAAAGAAATAAAGAAAATATTGCAATTTTGACGACATCTATATTTGAGTTGCTTAGCATTTTCACCCTTTTAAATACACTTAGCAGCATTTAACATACCTATATGGAGGTACATCAGAGGACACAAATTATTTCACTAATTCTCACCTAGCTGCTAATTTAGTAGCCAGCAAGTTTTATAGATGCCTCTCTTTGATTACAAGAAGAGATTTATTCTGGAGAAATATGTATCCCTTTTCAGTAAGGAAAGAAAGCTCTGATTATAAAGATGGAATCAGTGTTATGTAGAAGTTGCAGCGATCACTTCATTAAATGTCCAAACTACCAATTTGAAGAAAAACGTACCACTTACATTTCTTATATTAAATATGTATCATTATTTAATAAATGATAGTTAATTCAAGAATTGTTTCCACAAAAAAACTACATCCAATTAACATGTACAAGTGCAATCAAAACAGGAACAAAGTTTTCATATTTATATAGCTTTTATATCAACACCAATAATATAACATATGATAACAACAGAAAATGCATTTTGCATATTCAAAGCATATTATCTATTCATAAATATAGAGAATATATTAATAAGAGACAATGGCTACCGTCAAAACCTCTACATGGAATGGTTTCATAGTTCGACCTTAAATGCCTTTTCGGAACATTATGTGGAAATAATCCCACCTCTTTAATGACCAATAATTTGCTCATGTTATTTGGAACAACACATTGCATTTCCTTAAAAAATCTAATTTATAACCTGATATATTAGATTGTATTTAACTTTTTGAAGGCTAGCATCCCATTTTAATTCAAGAGAAACAAATCTTTCAAGTCATTTTATCTTCATGTAAGGAAAAACCTCTATTTTTCCTACTCTGAATGGGAAACCTAACCACTAATACCCAGAAACATCTCTGGTCTCTGCTTGGGTGGAATTATTACCTCTACAAAAAACACCTCCTTATATAACCATAGGTATACCACGTTTGCACCACTAGACCTGCGTGACAGAAACAGGTTGATGCTTCAATTTCCATAGTCAGACCACTGTTCAGTGGTAGAACCATGGTTAATCGTTAACACCATGGGTCAACCATGAGTCTACTACCATGTTGCATGGTTAGAACACATACCAAATCTCTCATTTCCAATTAGTTATGCTGGCCAACACCACTATTGTGCCTCAGACCTAGGGACTTAGCCAGGACCCATCTTACCTGTCTTTTGAACAGGCAGTTCCCTGAAGACCACCTTTTTGGACAGGCAAAAATATCTATGAAAAATCTTCAATTTAGAATTTTAGGGCTAAAAACCAAATAATTTCATAACAAACCATTTCCTAGGACATAGCTGATATGTAAATTGCCCTTTTTGATGCAATAGGCTATTAAATGTAAATGGTATAAGGCTTTGAAGTAGATTAGTGGCTAAATCTGGATGGGCAGAAATTTTGAAATTGCTGTTTTGGAAAGGCATTTTTGAAATCCTGGCTAAGGCCCTGATCAGACCAGGTATTCTACCTGCCTTTACTTGCTGTATATCCATTTATCTGCTCCTTACACCCATAGTTCTCACCACTAATAGTGCTGAATCGAATATACTCATCTAAGTAAATGTGCATAAATTCAACTTACTATACAAATTTTGATTAATGAGGCATTTTCTGTTGCAAATGCTAAGGGGGTTCAAGAAGACCCCCTGTATGATTCGAGATGTTTTTGATTTGAGTTTTTGCTATGTATTGTCCCTTTTCTTTAGTTATGTGAGGAAGACCTTACACTTTGTTAAAACAAACCCCCATATACAGAACAAACCCCTACTCAGAAGTCGCAGATCCACCGCTCTCTTTCAAATCATGACACAACTATGTAAAATGAAACTTAGGAGATGATGATGCACTCAAAATAGCAGAGAATCTTGATATAATATGACATATAAACCTACTTAAGCAGAGGAAAAGGAAAAAGTTCACACTTCATACAAAACCCAGTTCAAAGATTTGCAGCTGTGCACTGCTGATTATGGTTAATGGAGGCTGAGAATTTTCAAATTGAAAATTTTAGATTTTTCAAAAGTTTAAATTAAAAATTTTCAATTTCAATTTTTCAAGCCTTCCAAAAGAATGAGCACACAATACTATGATATGATACCATTCATAATAGTCGCTATATTGAAAACCCATCCACTGACTACATGTTTACAATACATATATATCCTTTTTTGCTTTAAATACAATACGATACATACTTGCATGGCTGCTATTTGTAACACAGATTTGTTCAAACAAGCATACACAGATAAGCTGCCCAGGGAAATGGCTATTTCCAAAAGGTATGCTTTGCATCACAAAAAGAAGAATTATATATCTACTAATCTTTTATATATTCTTGACGCTGTTGATTCTTGCACTTGAAATTTAACCTTGCATATTAATTTAGGGGAATTCTGCTTCATTGTTTGAAAAGATATTAAGTCAAAAATATAGCATCAGGTCAGGAAGGATTCTCGGGAAAATTACCAGGCAACTCAGAGAAATACCCAGCATATGAAAATTGGGTGTCCAAAATTGGCAATTGTAAATTTTTGGGGTGTGCTATTTTTCAAGGGAGACCACAATATACTCAGATTACAACCCCTAAATATATATCTACACTTTTTATAAATAGAGCATAATGTCCTTATGCAATGCCATGGGAAGTACATTGAAGGGGGAAAAAAGTCAATTATATGCTTGAAATAGACCTCTTAAGAAATTACTCACCAAAATATATAGGTGTTCTGTTTTTTTTTTAGGGTTTTGGGGTCTAAATGATGCTCAGACACCCTACTGGCTAAGTCTAAAGTACCCGCCTATTGAACTCTCCCCAATACATACCTGCTATCTGATCATTGTTCAGCAAGCTTTTCTCAAATTCACATCATACCTTTCAAGTAAAAGAGCTATAAGTTACACCAGACCAAACTACAATTATCCTTGTACTGGCAAATACATATACATGTACATCTATCAGGACTGAATATGTCAGTCTCGTGTTTTCTTCAGATATCTTAAACATTGCTTTTCTTGTAAACTTGACATTATCAGCTGTTTGGCAGAGAAATGCATTTCTTTGAGGATTTAAAGACTTATCTTTCTTGCCTTTAAATCATACATCTTAAATTATAGCTTGAAAATAAGCCATGAAAGTATATACACTAAAGCTACACAGACAAAGCACTATCAATTTTGTACATATATATATGTCAGTAATATTACAGCCAAACACCAAACTTTGCAAAAAGACATGGCATATTATGGTAAACTTAACCCTTATCAACCTTTTTTGTACGTTATGAAAAATCATGATTTACAATGAAAACATGAGAAAATGGAAGTCTTCATATATTTTTAAGTACTGTGATTATGATCTGTGCTCTACCTTAACGATGCCGGTTAATTAATCCCTGAACGACAACAGATTATTCACATTTCAACATACAATCACACAAAAAGGTGAAAACATTCTCAAGGGTCAGGATGGTAGAAGTTATTGTGTACTTTAACCCATTAATGCTCGAGAAACGTCTGGACAAGTGATACTTTCGATAATAATTAGGAAAGTAAGAATATTTTTACAAAATATTTGATGGAGAGTTGTTGCTAGTGATCTGAGAAATATTCTTCCGTCAAATCTTATATAAAATATGATTTTGCCTATAGGATTTCACCAAAATTGTCTGGCTGCTTTTGGCCGCTCTGAGCATTTATGGGTTAAATAACAGTATTGTATCTTGGAGTTAAGTCAAAATGCTGTCAGGCAAGTTAAGGCCTCTTCCGAGAAATCCCTTTCATAACCAAACATGAAGAATCACGATTGCTGACTATATTCAAAATTGCCCAAATGCAAACTTGTGAAGTAGCTCTGCTATACATTATGGACACCTAGTCTTACAAGCGAAATGGCTATGAATCTCTATTAGAGAAAAATTAACCTTACATGAGGCCAATTCTCTTACAAATTCCTCTGCTATACTTTATGGACACCTAATCTTACAAGCAAAATGGCAATGAATCTTTATAAGAGAAAACCTAGCATAAGGCCAATTCCGTAAAACAGTGTTCTTTGAGCTTTGTGTGATCATGTGTAGAGTGTGTTATCCAACTCTCAGCGGACGTCTCATCATGAAACCTTGTGAATATACAAGTTGGCACATATGCATGTCAGAATGATGCACAGTGCATTGAAATAGATTAAGCTCCTAAATTTTGGTTCTAAATCTCCCAGCCGGTACCAGTATATCTGAAAAGAAAGAAGTTCACGAGTAAAGTCACACAGTTTAAGTAAGATTTCATATTCAAGTTGAAAACTCTATGTTGTATCAGGATTCGCTTTAATATAATTTTCACTAATTACATTTCAGGCCTATCACAAACAGACTGAGCTCTCTTAAGTTACCATTTGGTTGACTATATCATCTCTATTCTTGTTTTACATCATTAATCAAAGAATTTTTAAAGGACAATGTAGTATTTAAACGAGTGTACCTCAAAAATGTTTAATAGAAAAAGAACTTGATAGATGCATAGTAAGATGCATATATCTTCATCTTTGCTGGTGAACATGTCATGAATCTTAAAATAAAGATAATTGTGGGATGGCAGAGTACTAACAAAAGCTCAGATTTGAGAGAATAGAAATGTGTACATACCAGAACTAAATGAGATGCACAAATCATGACTATACATATTGAGAAGTAGATGTTTAGTCCTCTTGGTGGCCAGTAGAAGGCGATAGCACTCACTAGCGTCACCTGAAAAGATGAATAAATTATGTATTGGAATTCCACTGCTAGTAGCCCAGCTGAAAGGAAGCGCTCAATAATAATTGCTAGACTGACTCACTCTTATAGAATGCTTTCTGCTTATGACCTAGTAGGAATCAGTCTTAAAGAACTAGTTAGTCTAGCTCACGAGTAAGGCCACAGCATACAATAAATAAATGTGAAATGTGATGAAGAGCGTCATAAACTACATCAAATGATGAGGCCACGTTGGGGTGCCACGAACGATTGTTTGCATTCAACCTGTGAAGAGTTAAGATATTGCTAAGACTTAAGATACTGTATCATTCCAAAAATATCAAGATCGGATCAGATTGTTTTAAAATTAAGGACCCACATCCCTAGGTAGTGGCAAAGTGATGACTCAGGAGGGAAGCTGGAAGTTTAAAGAAATGGCTTTATTATCTGTAAGGAGATGTCTGTCAGAAGGCAACTTGGCTGAATAGTCTGAATTAATCCTATATGGCACATCAAATAACTCAGGCATAGATTTTTTTGTGGAAATTTAATATAATAAAGGGTACTTACAGCTACAACCAAGGCAGTAAAAGATCCAACTATGAGATTGAGTACTCTGTCCTGAAAATACAATATAAAAAGAAGACATTTAAGGAAGTCATAAAAGTATATAACAAAATCAAAGCAGCTTAGACGTTTTGAATTTCGATTAAATAGTCTACCATATGACATAAAAATCAATTTAAGACTTAATTTAGTGATGATTGAATTTCAATGAACTTTGATTTTCACCTTCAATAGGTGATTGCCAGATGAATTGTTAAAAATTGGGTTATTTTTTATAATATATTAACATCATAGGTAAACAATAAGCTGTGTGAAAACACATTTTACTTTTATGAATTGCTTTGCCTTATTACCACCAGAATTTCAAAGAATAATTTTTGATTTCAGCTAATAATCTAACAACTAATAATTTTGGGGCAGGTGCCAATTGATGACAAAGAAGGAACAGTGGAAACCAAACATTTAACAAAATAAAGGAATAAATTGACCTCATCATCTGTCAGGAAATGCTTGCCAAATAGCAACATGGCTTAAACATATTCTGACTTGAATATATATTGAACGTCCTATTTACAACTTATATGTGGGTTATTAGTAATATAATTGATGTTTTTCTGAGAAATTGTTCAAAAATTATCTACAATAAATACAGTTGAAAGCCCCCTCCCCCATAGCAGGGATCCAATGGACTAGTGGAAATGTCACAAGTATATATCAAAATATTTTAATTGCCTGTTGTTAAACTCAAATAGATAATTAATATGATTATTATATGTAGTATAAGTATGTAGACAAACATTAAACCACCTCATAATTGAATTGCTGATAACTCTATAACAATAGACACTCTGCTTGTCCTGATAACGTATGAACTGGGGCAGTATTTGTCATGATAAAACACAGCTGGCATGCTGTCATAAAATTATGTGACACAGATTTGAAATATGGCCTACTTAGTAACTTACCCTGGGTTTAGTTTCCCCAAACAGGGGTTTTTCAGTTAAATCATCGTATCCACTCATTGTTAGTTATACATATCCTCATCAGTCCGTGATTCTAGAAGAGGTGAATACATAGGATAGTCTTGTGACCCACTATCTTGACCACTTGTCAAACGTTTGCTCCAGATAAATGTCGACCACAATCACTAATGCAAATTTGACAGCTGTCAGTTGTCAAGTTTCTAAGGAAATGTCTGCATCGTGCAGTTAATACCTGGTCAAACGTTTTCAGTCGAATATTTCGTAATTCTATTAACATGCAACTTCGTGTTTGTCAACTTCGTAAGTAAGCTACGTGACACGTTATCTCTGCATCGTCAATTAGTAAATAAATCCCACACTCAAAACAAACTAGAGGCATTCCGCCATCTTGGGAAAAGCCCTCCTACGTCACAGTCGAAAACGAGGCTGTCAGAACAAGGGGGAATCCATTGCACCACATGCTAAAAATAGGTTGAGAATGTAAATAGCAACAACATCATGAACATGCATTGCACAACGAGCCGCAAGGCCAAGACCCTTCCAATGCTCCGTATAAAAGGGAAACGTGGGCTAGATAACATAGTACTGTAAAGGAAAGGACTGAGAAAGGAGAGGGAGGGAGTGACAGAAAGAGCAGTAGGAAGAGAAGGGCAAGCGACGATAGCCGAGGAAGGAGCAGAACTAAGGCTAAGCCTAAGAAAGGCCATAATTATAATAAGTCTGAGTGAGGGAAACAGTTTGGAAGGAGTGGGTGACAGCAAAGTCATAGGTTCCAAAGGTAACATAACAATGCGATTCAAAAGTAATACTCCTCTGGAATAATGCTCTCATATATATATATATATATATATATATATATATATATATATATATATATATATATATATATATATATATATATATATATATATATATATATATATATATATATATATATATATATATATATATATATATATATATATATATATATATATATATATATATGTGTGTGAATATATATATATATATATATATATATATATATATATATATATATATATATATATATATATATATATATATATATATGTATATATATACATATATATATGTGTATATAAATATGTATATATATATATATATATATATATATATATATATATATATATATATATATATATATATATATATATATATATATATATATATATATATATATATATATATACACATATATAATAGTGCGATCTTTATTTTTATAAGTGTCTCATATGAGAAAAGTCTTTGACAATTGATTACTTGTGGTTCCACTAATTCTTTGGAATTCTCTTGATTGGCAGTTACTGAAAATATATATGAGGAGACAATGTTAATATCCACTACTTGAATTACGTGGTATGTCACACATATTTTTTGATGCATTATACCATTAAGCGTGTAATATAACCAATATTTTTCAACTTCATATTCAGGTTTTCATATTAGCGAGTCAACGACCTATCCAATCATGGTTTTGAAATCTAAGAAACACAACGTCCAATCAGGGAACACCCTGAAGAGCACACGCTCCTCCTCCAAGCATGGCCACGCCCCCTCCACCCTTCGAAGACACACGGAAAACATCAAACCCGAGGACGTTGATCATCTGGATATCATAGACGATTGGCTTCCGCAGGACAATGGCGTGAGCTTTTCCCTGAACAAGAAGGGGCGCTGGAACCTTCCCATGATGCTCCGGGACAGGATTTCCTGGAACGATGCCAGCGACGATTGCAAAATTAGCATGTTGGAGAGGCACCATCTTAAGAAGCAGGCCAACTGCATCGGGTACCTGTCGAATCAGGGCCAGAAAGTTGAGCACACCTACTTCAGTGGAGAGAGTGTCACCACCAAGAAAGGAAAAGGAAAAAGGAGGAAGAGGAGAGGCAAGAAAGAGGAAAAAAAGGAGGAGGAGGAGGCTGAAATGGATATGACACCTGAGATTTGTTACGAAGTATGCTACCCAAGTCCAAAGAACAGCGCAGTCTCTTACAATCGCAAATACATGAGTGAAGGAATCTGTGAAGGTAAGATGAATATACCTATATATATTTTCTTATGTTATTGGTGGCAAATTATTGCAAATTCAAGCAACATGAAATAAGCAATGAAAAAAAAAGTGAAATGGCAAATAAAAAAATGAGCATTGAGATTGATCCTGAAATACTTAATTTTGTTCCTAAAATTATCGACAAAGTCTATGTTTTATTCAGTTTGCTATTTTATGAGAGTGAAGTACATCAGCTTTTTTAAAGATTTATATGGAGCATGTGGGGATAGATTTATAACAAACCTTTTCAATATTTTTTTATTCCATT
>OZ012687.1:36365841-36394666 GCA_963942565.1 Maea johnstoni
TCGTGAAGTACTGGTAAAGGGTGAGCAAGGGCAGCACGAATAAGCTGTGTCTACACCTAGACAGCTCATCAGCTATGAACCTTAGTGCAGATACCAGTGTACGACCATCACAGCGAAACCTGAAAAACAAACAGAGAATTTTCAATACATCGCGTTAATTCTCAAGTTCATTAATATAAAATAAAAAATATGAAATTTTGATCTTAAGACATTTACATTTGGTCAAAGACAGCAAGCAGTAAATGACAATGCTCCAAACCACTCGGCCATCAGGGCAAGATTGAATATGAATTAAAACACACATATCCCCTGAGTACCCCTCCAAGTCCTATTTCTTTTTGGTGAGATTCAATTAGGAAATATTTGATTGAAAATTTTGCATAAATAAACAAATTAATTCAAAATATGATACCATCCTGATGACTCTTTCCATGAAAATATTTGACTGAAAATTTGCACTCTTAATTACCGAGTTATCTTTTAATTTGGAGTGCTGAAAATTTCACTTTACAGCCCTGCTGGAGGGTATTTGTGCTACTTTAAATTCGCACATTCAAGCACTCAAACTATATATGCATCACTATACAAAATATTTATTTGAAGGATGTTATTTTGGCGCTATCATGGGGAGTGCAAAAATAGCAAAAATTAAATGCCTGTAAATAATACCAGTTATACAGTTTTCCAATATTCAACTTTGCCTTACCTGTCAGATAGTAGATCCACCCCAGGGACAAGATTAGTGACCTCACAGCCCTCGCCTATGTCATAGAGAGCATAGTCCCGGTCTGCTGTGGGGTGTGGAAAGGAGGACCTAAACAATGCCTGGAAAAAAAACAATACAAAGCTCATTCATTTCATTTACCCCAAAACTTACAATTAGTTTCACTGCAATTAAATTGATCGACATCTTTGAAAAAGCAATGACACTCAGAAGGAATTAATTAGATTTTTATAAAAAAAAAATGCCTGGAAAAACAAACAAAGCTCATTAATTTCATTAATCCAAATCACACAATTAGTTTGATTGCCATTGAATTGAGTGACCTCTTTGAAAAAGCAATCAAAATCAGTAGAAACTTCAGATAGTTTTTCGAAAAAGGGTTAACAGAATTGATCAGTCAATGATTTGCAAACATCAAAGAGTCAGTGACCCACCTTAAAGAAGTATCCAGAGAGAAAGCAGCTGTCGGTGCGCAGGCCGAGGTTGGAAGTCAGTATGTACTGCGCTATCTTGGAGGTGAGGACACCTCCGAGAACGCAGCCCCAGAGTCCGCAGCGGGCCAGGAGCTGCGAGCTGATTTCCTCCTCCGCCTTGAAGAGCTCTCGCCAGCTGTGGAGCGCGTCCGTTGTGTTGAGGATCTGGTCCAGGGAGTCGCACCACCACTTGTAGGCGCTGCGGCTGTTGCCGAGGTTGTAGAAAAGACTGCCCAGTTCGTGCATGGCCTGAGAGGCTAGTCCACGGTGGTTCTTGGCTAGCAGCATCTCTGAAGAACAAGGATTTGGAATTTCATTTTTTTCGTCACATTTATGCCAATTGTGGCTTATTCGTGACCAGCCAGTTCTACATTGTGGAGGAAACCGGAGTACCCGGAAAAAACCAACGCCTGACCCAAAGTCACAAGCAACTTTCTCACATGCCAGGCTGGGAATCGAACCCGGGCAGTTGTGAGAGACAGGGAGCAGTCAGTGTGGCGCCTCAGACCACTCGGCCATCAGCATGTGAGAATTGTGAATGTAGCTGATTCACTAATTGAAAGAGCAAGTCATTTCCAGATGCATTTGTGACAGAGCTTACAATAAAATGCAGATGAAAATGGATTTTTTTTTGTGACCCATTCATGCCTGTAGTGGCCAAAACAAGCTGACTATATCGGTAATATCTCTCTAAAAATCGAGTTTTCAAGAAATAATTGAAGGAGAAATACATATTTACCAAAATCCATCCCATAAATTCTCCTTCAAATATTTTACGAATTTATGAGTATCTAAGATCCAGATGACTCATGTCAAGGAGATATCAAGACATTAAAGGGTTAATATACTGTATACGGCTGTAATTTGGAGTGTTAGAAATTTCGCTTTACAGCCCTGTTGGAGGGTATTTGTGCTACTTTAAATCTGCACATTCAAGCACTCAAACTACATATTTATTACTACATAGAGATTCATTTGAAGGATGTTATTTCTGCGCTATCACATGGAACGCTAAAATAGCAAAAATTAAATGCCAGCTATACAGTAGATCTGTAATGAAATTGACTGACATTAGTGTAACTTACCTATGGTTTTGTCGTATGAGGCCATGACAACTCCGATCTGTGATTTGGGGATAGGGAGGGTCTGTACGTCGTCCACAGACTGGTATTCCTCGCGTGTGATATCCAGCGGCACCTCAGACTGGGGGTGGGCCGTGTTGGGAATGAAGTCCACACGGGACGCAGCTGTGGCTGCCCTCGGGTCATCAACTACAAATGTTTTAAATAAAAAATCATGCAAATTTTCTTTTTTGATTACTGTATACAGCTTTAATTTGGAGTGCTAAAGATTTTGCTATACAGCCCTACTGGAGGGTATTTGTGCTAATTTAAATCTGCGCATTCAAGCACTCAAACTATATATCTATTACTATATAGATATTAGTTAGAAGAATGTTATTTTGACGCTTTTATGGGATTAACCAATCTAATGGCATGCACGCATATATGCATTTGTGGTACCTTATCCTAAAGAGCCATACACATAAATATGCATGTGATATACCATATTCGCCGGATTAAGCACACGGTGCAAGTACAGGTTGGGAAAATTTTCTGTAGAAGGGATGTTGGCAATCATCCATTTTACCGCACCCCTCAATGATTGCCCGTCAGAGCGTATTAGCCGTTATTGCACCTTTGCGCTCTCGCTGTTCAGTTTGATTAGACGTTTGCTGCATGTGAAAAGATCGTTAATTGGTCAATAGTACGATCATGCGGCGAATATGAACAGTGAGAGCACGAAGGAACTGCTGAAATGGCGGAATTCAGTGTTGGTTTGCAGACACGGCAAGAGGAAAGGTATGTGATTTTGCTTTTCTTTTTCATAACAATTGCGCTAGCCATTCCCCCTCTAACCGTAATAAATAGGGGGGAAGGGGGTGCTCTTATTCGGGACCGTGCGCTTAATCAGACAAATACGGTAATCAAATTCAGTTAGAGAAGAGCCTGGCTTGCCACCGTCTTAAATGCCAATAAAAATAGATTCTGTTTGTCTAATGCACTCTCGTGACTTACCGTTCTGTTGACCAGCCAGGTATAAGATGAGGAGTCTTCTACTGTGCTGGAGGGACCTTGTGGTATACTGAGACTTGTCCAAAGCTTCTCTCAGAGACTGTAGGCTGATATTGACATCTAGTGGAACACACACATTCCGCAATGCATGCTTTCCCCCTGAAATACACAACCGGTATATACAAGCCACCAATACTGGCATAAGCCACCAATACTGGAACACACACATTCCTCAAGGCATGCTTTCCCCCTGAAATACACAACCAGTATATACAAGCCACCAATACTGGCATAAGCCACCAATACTGGAACACACACATTCCTCAAGGCATGCTTTCCCCCTGAAATACACAACCAGTATATACAAGCCACCAATACTGGCATAAGCCACCAATACTGGAACACACACATTCCTCAAGGCATGCTTTCCTCCTGAAATACACAAGCTGTATATACTAGCCACCAATACTGGTACAAGCTACCAATACTGGAACACACACATTCCTCAAGGCATGCTTTCCTCCTAAAATACACAAGCTGTATATACTAGCCACCAATACTGGTACAAGCCACCAATACTGGCACAAGCCTCCAATACTGGCACAAGCCACCAATACTGGCACAAGCCACCAATACTGGCACAAGCCACCAATACTGACACAAGCCACCAATACTGACACAAGCCACCAATACTGGCACAAGCCACCAATACTGACACAAGCCACCAATACTGGAACAAGCCAACTAAACTAACACAAAACACCAATACTGACACAAGCCACCAATAATGGCACAAGCCACCAATACTGGCACAAACCACCAATACTAACACAAGCCACCAATAGTGGCACATACAGCTTTTCATACAGCTGAGTATCATAAAATAAAGATCATGCATAATAACCATAATAAGTCACTGGGAACTTTCTGACATGCCCTGACCAGGAGTCTGTTAGTGCAAAGGAAGCTGTATAATATACTATAAACATTAACGAGGAATTAATTCACCCTGAATTTACCTAATGGGTTCAAGACGGTAAAATTAAAAACATTATCTTGAACTATATTTATTGGTATGGTGCGGCAGATGTGTGCAGGCTGGGAAAATTAAGAACAGGTAACACTCAAAATAGTCATTTTTCGGGAAATGAAGCCTGGAAAATATACCAGTTTTGCAGTATGATCTCCATACCTGAATAAGCATCGTGACCATCAGGGTCGATATGAGCACCAGGGTCCAGCTCCGACATGTGTTCCTTGGCGTGCCCGACGTTGAGCTTAAGATGCAGGTAGAGCTTGGGCGTGATTGGCCCGCCGGCGGCGTCCATGGCCTGCAGCATGTGCGGCTGCTGGGGGGCGTGGCCTCCGTATTCCTGCACGCGCTTGATGAGCTTACGCTGGGCCTGGATGAGTAACGGGTTCACCTGCTCCGCATAACGCTCACTGAAACAGAACACAAACATCATGTTCGCCTAAATCTTAGTAAGGGAACTTCAAACACACATACACACACATATATATATATATATATACATAAATATAAATATATATATATATGTTACAGTAAGAGTGTCAAACCAGGGATTTAGTCAAATCCCTAAAACTTTCAGGGAATCTGTCAAATTCCTGTTTCACTCAAGGATTCGGTCCCTAAATGTCTACGGATATGACTAAACCCCTAATAATAGGTGGGTCATTTTTGACTTGTTTACTGGAGACCTTTCAGAGGGATTGTTGAATGACAATTACCTTTGTTTTATGCTTAGTTGAGCGCTACTTATGATTCCTGATTATCAAAGTAATGAGGTACAAAGTAATGCTGAATAATCAATGCTCAGCCAAAAATTATTGCTTGATGATGATGATAATTAGTATCTCAGTCAACGTTTATCAATTTCATCATTCTGACCCTCCTATTCTCAAGGATTTAGTCAAATCTCTAGACATTTAGGGACCAAATCCGTGAGTGAAACAAGAATTTGACAGATTCCCTGAAAGTTTTAGGGATTTGACTAAATCCCTGGTTTGACACTCTTACTGTAACATATATATATATATATATATATATATATATATATATATATATATATATATATATATATATATATATATATATATATATATATATATATATATATATATAAATATATATATATATATATATATATATATATATATATGTATATATATATATATATATATATATATATATATATATATATATGTATATATATATATATATATATATATATATATATATATATATATATATATATATATATATATATATATATATATATATATATATATATATATATATTGTGCTATATGTGTAATCCTTAAAATCTTTGGTTGTACTAGAAGAAAAAATTTAGTAGTGTGTCAATAATGAGGCTATTTGTAATCCATTTAAAGAAATCCATTAATTCAAATGAAGAAGCATTTTTTATACCTAAGCAGTTATGTGTTATAAAAGCTGTCAAAGAAGTATATATAGGGGTAGATGTAATCTTTTTATAGAAAACAAATTTGTTAAAAAAGAATTCAGTTTTAACATCTAGGCAGTAATGAGTTAAAAAAGCCTCTCTGAGAAAATCAAAACCTTACTTGGTCAATGCGTGGAATCTGAGAGCGACATCCACCAGTTTTTCCCATTTCTGTTCGTAGAACATGAGCTCTATGACGCGCAGAATGAGCCGCCTGAACCAGCGCGTGTCTACCATGCTGATGTCGTCCAGCGGCCATTCAAACTTGAGACTGGCGCCACCTTTCTCGTCCGTCAGGTCGCCCATCCAAGACTCCAAGATGGCCTCCGCTTCATGGTCAACTCTCCCCCGACTTCTAGCCTAGAAACAATAAAAAGTGAGCGCAATTAGAGAAATATGCTTGAATTAATATGAATTAATATGAATTAATATGAACTAATATGAATGAATATGAATTAATATGAATTAATATGAATTAACGTTGGTCTAGTGGTTAGCACACTTGGCTGCGGCGCAGACGATTCGGGTTCGATGCCCGGTTGGGGTGAAGAGAAAGGAAATTTCAATTTCCAAGCTGCTTTCAAGTGCTTTGGATGGCATTTCAAGCCGTAGGTCCAGTCTGCCTAATGTCCTGGAAGCTCATGTTTCTTGTAATAATTTACCGACTTAAAATAAAGATTACTTTACTTTACTTTACTTTTATTGGAACACAAAGGAGGGCACAGACAAGTTGCTTGATGGGTTGATGAATGGCCTGGAGGGAAGGGTGCACGCCATAGGTCGACCCCTCAGGACAAATGTGTTAACCGATCCCAAACGAACAATCACAGATCAACTTTTCAGAGAATTCTCACCTAGCAACAACAAAAATAGCTCAGTAAAAGAAATATACAGATCAACCTTTGACCTGCAGTTAAATCATATTAAGTTCTCTCACAGTTGTTCCATACATAGAACAGGTCTATGAAATCAAATTTTCTTGCCAAACATATCTACCACTCACCTGGCTGGCCCTGAGCTCCGCCGCAGCCTGGAGTTTGACCATCATGTCCAGCATACAGTCGGCCGCGAGGTAGAACGGCGCGGAGATGAGTGCTCTCAGCTGCTCCAGGCTGATCAGGGCCTGCCCGTGCGACTGGTAGCTACGCGCCATCGCTGTGTGCGCTACGTTCCACAGCGCCTGGCATGCGTTCTGCAGCAGAGTCCAGTGCTGCCCTCTATGGGCCAATACCTGCAACACAAATAATAAAGTGGTACAGTGCTGCACTCTATGGGCTAATAACTACAACACAAATAATAAAGTGGTATAGTGCTTTACTCTAGGGGGGCAATACCTACAACACAGATAATAAAGTAGTACAGTGCTGTCCTCTATTGTCTTTACCGATTCCAAAGATAACAGAGGTACAGTGCTGCCCTCTATGGGCCAACACCAACAACACAAATGTCTGTACAGTGCAGCCCTCTATACATCAATACCAATTTCAAAATATATTGTAGTATGGCGGTTTCCTCTATAAAACCAATACCTACATCACAAATAATATAGCGATTATGCGCTGCCTTCTAAGTACCAATATCTATAATACAATTTCAAGGTGTAGTGCTGCTATCTATGTGTAATAACATAGCAGGCAGTAAAACCCTCTTTTTGCTAAGGCCTACAACACATAATATAGCAGTACTTTTAAATGAAACAGCAATTCTTGGAAATAGAAAGTTGCAATGTATTTTTGATCCTATAGTTTTTAAAAGGTATGTTTTCAATGGGCAAGTCTTATGATGGTTTATGTGTGTAACCCTTATGTTACTGCTGGCTTATTTTGCAAAAGAGCTGATAAAAAACTGAAACCCTGGCATATGGATACTCATCTAAGAGTACTCAGTGAAAGCTACTCAATTAATACGAACATGACATGGTTTAGATTGTTATCGAAAATATTTGCATCCTTGAGCTTTGAACTAAAGAAGCCTTAGCATTGGAAGGGATAAAAGTCTTACCACTGCTCTCTTGAAGTAGTCGAAGGACTTGCTGAGTCGCGTAATGGCCTCGCTGGAGGATATGACGAGCTCCTTGGCGGGGTGGTCGTTCCTGATGCTGGCATCTGAGCGGTGGGTACGCGGGGTATCCTCCTCCTCCTGGGGGATGGGGTACAGAGACGGGGCGACAGCACCTGAAATATACCAACAATGGTTCCTTATAATCTAATAATCATATCTAAGCATTAGTGCTTGGACTTGGTCAAAAATCTTTTTATCGATATATCATCCCGAATGACGATTGATTATTGATAAAAAACAATAATTTGGTAACTTGACTCACGACAATGCCACTTCTAATAGATCGTTATACCGGCGATCCCATGCACTGATCGAACTTAGTATAAACTATAAGTAATAGTTACAAAAGAAACATAATTAAAAAGAACAAGAACCATAGTTTCAGGTAGTATATTTTATTATAATCCTTTGGATTATTATTTTGCCTTATATGGTAGGAAGAATCTAACACCCCATCGACAGCGCAAAAGCAGCTCTTCCTTTATCTTTAGAGCTGCTCTAGAGCGGAAATTAAGTGCAGCTCCCTCATTTGCATATAAAAATGAACTAGAGCAACTCCATAGCTGCTCTAGTACTACTTTCAGCTGCAAAGCGTTGCAGCTCAGGGTTAATTTTTCCTTGGATAGCAATGCAACGTAATTTGTTGCAAACAATCTATTCAGCATGAGGGACAAGCCCCCATCCAGCATAACAACACAATAAGGGTTGAGACCGTATATCTAAACAAATTCTTGATATAATGCTATCATGGAATTAAGAAAGTAGTGAAGACTGGTCCTCTCCGTACCTGTGGCAGCAGCTGCAGCGATCTCTATGGCCGTAGTCTTTGGTCTTTCATTGCCTTTCAAATTCAGGCTGGTCAGAGAATCTTCCAACCCTTTCTGCTCATCGTCAAAATGTAGCTGTGTCACCTGAAAGTAAAGGAGTATTATTATTATAAAGTATTATTATTATTATTATTATTATTATTATTATTATTATTATTATTATCATTATTATTATTATTATTATCATTATTATTATTATCATTATTTTTATTCTTTATTCAGTTAGGGATAGGTAATTGTATACGATATTAAAAAAGTTTTTGATTGGAAAAAAGTGCCATATCTAATAAAGTTGAGTATCGTATCATATCTTTTAAGGAATCAAATATACGTAAAATTGACTTATTTGGTAACTAGACATTTTTGCTATATTGCTATTTATCAGCGAAATTTCTGATGCTGACCCTGCTAAATTTAACAAAATCAAGTCCCTGTGAAGCATGAAGTATCATTAAGAGTATTGTTAATATGCCATATTGTTAAGGAAATATTGATATTGTATCATATCGTGGAAATTTGAAGGTGCCAATCCCTATATCCAGTCATCAGAGGGCAGAATACAGAACTTCCATTGTATACTGAAGCATATCATCCATTAAAATGAAATATCATCACTGGTACATGCCTTAAATTGTCCATTGAAGAAATGAGTTCTTAGAGAAGTAATTCAATTCAGTGTTTTTGGGTGCTACATGCATGAGTGGGTTTAATACTGTACCATTCTCGTTGGACCACCTTCCCAGCCTACAACCAGGGTCCCCGCCGTCTCAAACGCCAGCCATTCCTGGTCCAGGAAGTTGGTTCGGTACAGCGACGACCCCACATCACTCAGCATCTTATCGCGTTTCTCAAGCTTGTACTGAAACACCCCAAACGTGCACAGGCCTTGCAGGATGTTCAGCTGAAAGAAGTGGTAAAAAACATGAATCAAAATGGTGCAATAATAACATGCTATATAGTAGTTTTACTAGAAATGGCAATGCTTTCAACTGAGTTTGAAAGCATTGCATACTATAAGCTGCATTGGAATTGTCTAGGGGTCAGACAGTGTGACTAAACAGATAACCATTAGTATTTAGAGATATCACATTTTAAATATAAAGGAAGTATTCAGTTAGTGGAATTATTCTAAGTAGTAATATCCCATTCCATTGAAGACTCTAAACTGTGTAAATATTGCGGCAGTTGAATCAATGCATACTTTGCACACCCCTGGATCGAGTACGCATTTATTAAACTGCACACCATCATTTGGACATTCAATCTCTATGCTAGTATTGTACAACACTCTGACATGATAGCTTGTCATTTAACACCTGTACACAAAAGTTTAACTGTGCAAAAAAGGCAGCTGCCTGGAGAGCGCATAATATACTTTATATGTGCAAAGTTATCACAGTATACAGTATATACTTCTAATGAACTTGAATTTATTTAGATGTACTGTAGAACACACAATGTTAGCGTCTGTTTATATATAGCGTACATAGCGTGTGGTTCCGCTTCACTATATATAAAAACGCTGTACTTTTTTCTTACTGTACTGGCGCTGTCAGCGGCGGCTACCGTCGCCAACATAAAGATACGTTATGATCCGAAAATTCCCCAATTCGCTATATTTGGGACACGCATCATATATGTGTTCTACAGTATTTGAAAAAATGTATTCTGATTTATAACAGTTAGCCCTGATTATCTACATACCTGACACCTGAATGGCAGTTCATCCACGCAGACCCTACGCAGACGTCTCCGCTTCAATGCTGTGTGCACGTGGTCCGGGAGAAACAAATTCAGCTTGGCTATCGCCTAAAAGCAGGGAAGATCATATCAGGCATTTAAGCCTTGTAATGATGAGGCTAGCAAAAATTTTGAAAACCGTCTAAACCCTGTCATGTTGGTATTCATTGAATGGCTCTCGCTGGGTACTCTCAGATGAGTACCCATGTGCCAGGGTTTCAGTCATTTCTAAGGTTTTTTGCATCAGTGTGTACTGGCAAAATTAGCAACCAGCAGCATATGGGCTAAGTATAGTTACTTTCAGGGACTTAGCCAGGATCTGTCCTACCTGTCTTTTGGACAGGTAGTATCCTAAAAACATCATGTTTGGACAGGCAAAAACTTCTATGAAGATTTTTCAATTTTGACTTTTGGGATGTAATAACCAAATATTTTCTTGACAAACCATCCTCTAGGACATAGCTGAAGTTTAAATTGCCCTTTTTGACACACTAGGCTATTGATTGTAGCTAGTATAAGGATTTGAAGTAGATTAGTAGCTAAATCTGGGCGGGCAGAAATTTTGAAATTGCTGTTTTGGACAGGCAGTTTTGACATCCTGGTTAAGACCCTGGTTACTTTTAAATGTCAATATGGTAGAGCTATATTTCTCCAAGCTTCTTTCAATATTGTTCTAATCTCCCATGAAATTCTTTATCAATAAATTTATCTTCACTTATAAATTTCAATAGCATTAATATTTTTCACCAAATCAACATCATTACTGAGTGTATGTTCACAAAATTTACCTTCAGTTCCTTTTCCTCCTGTTCTTTCTTCTGTGCCTCATTCATAAAAGGTGTAACATGTAACACCTGAAATAAAATAGAGAAATTCACAATCAAATAAAATTATGAATTAAGTCATAGATGAAAGACAGATTTCACTACCTGGAATGAATGAATGAATGAATTATTGTTTAAAGGCTCATCGACACACAAAGGTCATTTATTGCCATAAGATATTAGCAAAAAGTGGCACTTTGTCAATGTTGAAGAGCAATGACAAAGCATAATTATTCTAGGTGAAAGAAGGAAAGCAGGGAGAGTGAGAGCAGAGCCTTCAGATCCAAAGAGGACCAAGGGTTATTTTAGATGCAGGGTATCCATAGGCAGATCCAAACATCCCCATTCTTTTATAAGGCGAGCAGGGTGCCACACCAGATTAGGGTTCACCGGGGGGTGCCAGCTCCTATTGCACACCATAAGGTGTGCCCCTTGAGGGGTTTCACTACCTGGACCCATTTACAACAACCTTAAGTGATCAATACAAAATTGTTTTCATACTTCCAAAGTTGCAAAAACCTTTTGTTATAGCACCCTCAGAAATATTTTACCTAAGGTATAAGAAAAGTTGTATACTCAACTGTATTTCTTTTAAAGCCCTTTAAACTTGTTGTCGAAAATGAATAAAAAAAGAACAAAAAAATATGTAGCTTGTTAAATTGTATCATCTTTATCAAAAGGAGTAATTTTGGAAAGTGATGGATTTATCATACCGCATAACATGTAAATAGTGATTGAAAGACTGCATCCCAATTGTTGTGACATATTCTAAGCATTATATATTATATGGTTTCAGTTTCCTGGCGGACGTTTATTGAAGATTGATGCAAACTAAATAAACACAGCACAGTAAGCTGCTCTCCACAGCACAGCAATCTTTAACCCTTCCAATACTGAGGCTACTTTCATCCAGTGCACAAGGACACAAAGATTTCTGAAAAAGTCATTTTTGAGCCTTTTTTGCATCCTTTTTTGTTGGCAAAATTAGCCACCAGCAGCATAAGGGTTAAGTTCATCACCTGACTCATAAGACAGAAATCAGCTGAAAAAAAATCTCATGTAGTGCAATGTGAGTCAAACAAATTCATTTGAGCCTTGTGCAGCCAACATATTACAAAAATATATTTCTCTAATATAGTGCTTAGAGTTGAGTATGGAATGTGGAATTTCAATTGACCTATTTTTTTCTGCCATATTTCGTTAAGTCGTGGCTAGCCAGTGGTAAGCAGTGGAGGAAACCAAAAGTGCCCAGTGAAAACCAACACCTAATCCCAAGTCGCTTTTTGGAATTTTGGAGTGGAATATAGCAACCAAAAAATGTTCTTTGAAATGTCCTGAACCCTGAAACCAGTAGTGTATCATGATACCCCATAACACTGAAATTAAATGTGTTGAAATTCCTTCAATAATTAAAATACATGAGTTTCCACTAACTTCATATAACGACCCTATATCTAATCTCGTTTTCTAGAATTCTATACTTTCATGTTGTTTCAAACATACTACATCTTGTATCTATCCGTACCTTAAATTCTCCAAAATTTAGGCCACCCTAAAAATTAAGGCCACTATAGTTATTGTGCAAAATAATTCAAGGGAAATCTGGGCCACCCTTCATCTATCGCTGGTTGTCATTAGGGGAAATCTGTCCTAAAAATTACTCTGCTTTGTTTTAGAAAATATGGGCCACCCTCAAACACTAAAAATTGTAATTATCTATCTCTTCCTTTACTCTGACATCTGTCTCCTCCTTTCACTAACTCTCAAATATTTCTAGTTTCAGGAGCCCTAGAACCCTGGAAAAATCAGCACTCTCAATACAATCTGTGATCTGTGATACAGCACTCCATTGCAATGCCAAGGCAACCTTAAATACCTTCATAATCTCTTTATGCTGCAGCTTCAATCCTCGCTCAATCTCTCGAGCAATTTGTTTCTCGGACTTCTCCTTTATAGGAGAGTGCACAGAAGCTGGCTTAGATGGCGCTGCACTGCCCATCGCCTTTGAATTTTAGATACAATACAGAAGGGAATTGGTGATAAACTATTGATAGTATGTTGTTTCTTAGATGGCGCTGCACTGCCCATAGCCTTTGAATTTTAGATACAATACAGAAGGGAATTGATGATAACGTATTGATAGTACGTTGTTTCTAAATTTGTTAATATTTTATACTTTCATGGACATATTGAAATTAAAAGAACCTTTGACCAGTTATAAAAACACAAAAGCAAGAAAGAAACTGTGTTAGGGAGACATTTAACTTATGACAGTGGAGAGACAGCATCAAACATAAATTGCAAATAAGATACATGTATGTAATACATATGAGGAAAAGAAATTAAACTATTCAACTAAGAGTAATATGAATGATGCAATCAATAAAGAGTTCTGATTGAAACTGATAAAAAAGGTTTGATAAGAGACTTAACTAGTTGTCAGAAGTTGTGGATAACACAGCCATCTGCTTATGAACTTCATTAGCTAAGTTACCTTGTATCAACCCATTCACATCTGAAGTCTATACATACGCCGACACACGGAAATATCTTGAAAATACGGCAACAACTTGTTGGATTCAGCAAAAGGCTCTTCAAATATTTTTTGCAAATATTACAAATAATATAAATATAATTTAACATATTCATTATATATTTATCATAAATATTAAATGAGTATTATCATATGTCGTTAGGCCATGCATTCAGTCAAGATGCAAATGGGTTAAGTAATAGTAATGCTAATGTTTACTAAGCTGTTTGTATTACCTTGTACTTGGCCTTCTTTTTCTTGGGAGGGGGAGGCTGCGGGTCCTGTTTTCCTTGCTTTGGAGCAGACACTTGCTTCCCTCTGGGAGATTCCTGCAGAGAAAAATGGAACGTCTCAGGATTATCAAATACTATTTGGCTCCTAGAATTTTAAATTTAGGAGCAAATAAATCCCAATGTGGGCAGTATGCTGGCATGATTTTGCAAGAGACACACTGTCCAGGCTAAGGGGTCATGCTCTCCCACAAATAAAATACCGTAATTTTGTGTGTATATTAGATGCACCCGTATATAAGACACACCCCTTTTTCAGACCTTAAAGATGATGTATAGACCTTAGCTTTGTGTATAGTGCGCATCCCCTTTTCGGAAATATTGTGGCAGTTTAACTCCTCAGGCATAATGTTAGAAAACCAGTAAAAAGCATTTTGAAATGAGTGAAATGTGACATCAATTTGACAGCAATGCTCATCACTCTGTGTCAGAGCCCTATACCAATCGTCCTAGGGATGATATTGATTGTAATCAATACATTCTAACGGCGAGTGGAACTGAAATTTCAATTCATAAGTGCCACGGCAAACATTCATAGGCATTATCTTTATAATTGTAATTAGGAAAAATAACCAACCCGTCTGGATGAATCAAGGTAGAGTAGAATTCAGGGTCATCGATTTCGGATCTCCATTTGGCCTGGGGACTCGATGTAAAACACCCTAGTTTTCTAGCTTTGAGTAAAAGACGCACCCCCGCCTTGAGTGTAAAAATTTGTTTAAGAAAGTGTGTCTTATACACACGAAATTACGGTATATGCTTTCAGATGCATTTCTTGGTGCTATTAGATAAAATAAGCAGATGAAAATTGAAAAAAAAAAGAAATTCTCAAATTGCTCCAATTGATAATCAATATGTTCATGACGCCTTACCTTTTCCTTGCTGTACTCCACCATGGCAGCAGCATATTTCTTGGGGTCATCACCAGATACGGTTGTCACTCCTCCCTGCTTTGTAATGACACCTTTGTGACCAATAAGCTGTTCATTTCGCCTGCAAATAACAACACATGTTAAATGGAAGCTTACATTATAAATAGTGTACCAGCCTATTTATTTTACCATAAACTTTGCCTACCATTTCTCTCCAGCCTTCATATCTTAATATGTTGTCAAAGTTTTTACATGTTTATAATTCATATTGCTATTATTATTATCCTTAAAAGATCTTTCGCTCATTCATCAACTGAATTATATTACTTCAAATAGCTGACAATCTCAGCTCTTTTACAAATATCCAAAAGTTCTTGTAGTGCAACATTTAGTCATGAATGACATTTCAAACAATTTCCCAGGTAAAAAAACAACCTGACATTCATGGCAGTGAAATGTATGCTCCTTTATGTCAAGTTGAATATAACACTAGCCCACAGTCAGAGAAAAAAGCAACAGCTACAGTAAAGGTATTCAATTCCTGCCATGGACAGGAAAAGACCAGTTGCCCGGGCATGCTCAGCTGCAATATTCAGATAATGGGGCAAACATATTCATAACGCAGCCAGCTTTTCAAAGCTATGAAGTCACAGGCCTGTGTGCCTCTCTATGCCCAAGAACAAGGATGATAACTGGGCATGCGGTCATGTAAAATACCTGGTCAACGTAACAGAGTACTTACTTGGAGAGCCAGGATAAGGCATCTTCACACCAGTCCAGTGCTAGGTCATGGTGTCCCTCTGTCAGAGCCTTCTGTACAACCTGAACAAAGAACTCAAGGTAACGTGTACGGCGCTTGAACTTGCTCACTGGATAAAAACAAACAATAAAGATATTGTTATACAGTACTTAGTATAGCATAGCACCATAGTTACATATTTACAAATTCCTTAAAAATCAAGGATACTGCTTGCAATTATACTAAAAGTTATTTACAACACTAATCAAATAAAGTAATATTTGAAAAACTTTTGAGGAAACATTATTATCATTATCATTGTTATCATTATTATTATTATCATTATTATTATTTTCATTATTATTATTATTATTATTATTATTATTATTATCATTATTATTATTATTATCATTATTATTATTATTATCATTATTACTATTATTATTATTATTATTATTATTATTATTATTATTATTATTATTATTATCATTATCATTATTATTACTAGTATTATTATTATTATTATAATTATTATTATTATCCTTATTATATTAAAATTATTATTATTATCATCATAAATATTATTTTTATCATTAATATCATTATTATCATTATCATTATTATCATTACCTTCTTTGTAAGCTATGCGGCTGGGAAGGTATGCGATGTAGGCGTGCAGGATGCTAGGGTCTTCGTTTCCTGACAGTTCATGTTCTCCTTGGGCTGAGAGGGAAAAAAACAACGGTAAGTTACAGCCACGGTTGTATATACAGTAAAACAATACCTGATACTATAGAATCCAGGAACAATGGGTAAGGTTATTAACAATTCTGCAAATTTCAATAGGTTAAGTTATCAATATTTCAGCAAAGTTCAAAAGGTAAAATTATTAATATTTATGCAAAGTTCAAATTAACAAGGTAACCCTATTGTAGAAAAAATGCAAAATGAATATAAATCAATAATATTTATCATTGAAGTAAAATTCTAAAAAGCTTCAAGTGCCTGCAGTTGTCTATGGTGCCGACAGGTCCCTACAGCTCATCATTGGAAGGAATTTGTGAAGTCCTATTAGGCAAACCTACATGAACCTTGTTTTGATACTTTGAGTACATGGGCTTCAAGTGATGTCAATTCCTCATTGACAGGTCCCTCGTGCAAATCTTTACAAAAGGACTATGAAGAAAACTCACCTTGTTTTGATAGTTTGAGTACATGGGCTTCCAGTGCCTTAATTTCCTCATTAACAGGCCTCTCAGGCTATTCGTTTTAAAAGGACTATTACAAAAACTTACCTTTTTTGATAGTTTGAGTACAGATGCTTCCAAATTTTCAAGGGAAATCATGATATACTCAGATTACAACCATAAACATGTATCTATTTATCTAAATAAGGTGAAAATGAATTCAATTATATGCTTAAAATTGACATCTCAAGAAATTCCTCGCAAAAGAATTGGGTGTCCTGAACGGTGTTTTTTGAGGGTTTGCATGTCCAAATAACACTCAGACACCCTGCTGGCTAAGACTATGATGAAAAACTCACCTTGTTTTGATAGTTTCAGTACATGGGCTTCAAGTGCCTTCAGTTCCTCATTGACAGGTCCCTCGGGCTCCTCTATATAAAAGGACTATTAGGAAAACTCACCTTGTTTTTATAGTTTTAGCACATGGGCTTCCAGTTCCTTCATGGTTCTCATTGATGGGTCCCTCGGGCTATCCTTTACAAAAGGACTTTTACGAAAACTCACCTTGTTTTGATAGTTTGAGCACATGAGGGCTTGGATATCCGAATAACACCTAGACGCCCTGCTGACTAAGACTACTAAAAAATCTCACCTTGTTTTGATAGTTTTAGCACATGGGCTTCCAGTGCCTTGAGTTCCTCATTGACAGGTCCCTCGGGTTCATCCTTGGCCGGACCTCCTCCCTGCTGGGGCTTCTTGACCCGTTTCTTCTTGAGCGCTGCCAGGGCGAGGGTGGGGGTCTCCCCAACTCCCACAGACTCCAGCTCATTCTCCTTCGCCTGGTTGTCGGCCTTGGCATCTTTCTCATTGTCCTGGGACAGCAGGAGGCGGCCAACTTCGTTCATCTTGTTAGACAGGGACTTCTGACCCCACATCCGCAACACCTGGAAAGCAGGACAAGCTAAGGTAGTACTCATTGTTACAAATAGAGCTGAGAATTTGGACTTTGGACTTTGGAATTTCGCTTTTCTTCACTTTTTCTGCCATATTGCCACTAAGTCGTGACTAGCCAGTTGCAACTGGTGGAAGAAACCGTAGTACACGGCAAAAACCGCCACCTAACCCCAAGTCACTGGGAACTTTCTCACTTGCCCCAGCCGGGATTCAAACCCAAGCAGTTTTGAGAAAAAAATCTAGCAGTCAATGGCAATGCCCTAGACCACGGGGCCAAAGCCAAATAGACCTGAGAACTAAGGGACCTAATTCCTGCTTATCTGGCAGATTCTATATTCATCCATACCAGTGTGGGACTAAGGACCTAATTTCTGCTTATCTGGTAGATTCTGCATTCATCCATACCTGTATGGGACTAAGGGACCTAATTCCTGCTTATCTGGTAGATTCTGCATTCATCCATACCTGTTTGTGACTATGGGACCTAATTCCTGCTTATCTGGCAGATTCTGCATTCATCCATACCTGTATGGGACTAAGGGACCTAATTCCTGCTTATCTGGCAGATTCTGCATTCATCCATACCTGTATGGGACTAAGGGACCTAATTCCTGCTTATCTGACAGATTCTGCATTCATCCATACCTGTATGGGACTCAGGGACCTAATTCCTGCTTATCTGGCAGATTCTGCATTCATCCATACCTGTATGGGACTAAGGGACCTAATTCCTGCTTATCTGACAGATTCTGCATTCATCCATACTTGTATGGGACTAAGGGACCCAATTCCTGCTTATCTGGCAAATTTTGCATTTATCCATAACGTATGGGGCTAAGGGACTTAATTCCAGCTTATCTGGCAGATTCTGCATTCATCCATTCTTGTATGGGATTAAGGGACCTAATTCCTGCTTATCTGGCAGATTCTGCATTCATCCATACCTGTATGGGACTAAGGGACCTAATTCCTGCTTATCTGGCAGATTCTGCATTCATCCATACCTGTATGGGACTCAGGGACCTAATTCCTGCTTATCTGGCAGATTCTGCATTCATCCATACCTGTATGGGACTAAGGGACCTAATTCCTGCTTATCTGGCAGATTCTGCATTCATCCATACCTGTATGGGACTAAGGGACCTAATTCCTGCTTATCTGGCAGATTCTGCATTCATCCATACCTGTATGGGACTCAGGGACCTAATTCCTGCTTATCTGGCAGATTCTGCATTTATCCATACCTGTTTGGGACTAAGGGACCTAATTCCTGCTTATCTGGCAGATGCTGCGTTCATCCATACCTGTATGGGACTAAGGGACCTAATTCCTGCTTATCTGGCAGATTCTGCATTCATCCATACCTGTTTGGGACTAAGGGACCTAATTCCTGCTTATCTGGCAGATTCTGCATTTATCCATACCTGTATGGGACTAAGGGACCTAATTCCTGCTTATCTGGCAGATTCTGCATTCATCCATACCTGTATGGGACTAAGGGACCTAATTCCTGCTTATCTGGTAGATTCTGCATTCATCCATACCTGTATGGGACTAAGGGACCTTATTCTTGCTTATCTCGCAGATTCTGCATTCATCCATACCTGTATGGGACTAAGGGACCTAATTCCTGCTTATCTGGCAGATGCTGCATTCATCCATACCTGTATGGGACTAAGGGACCTAATTCCTACTTATCTGGCAGATGCTGCATTCATCCATACCTGTATGGGACTAAGGGACCTAATTCCTACTTATCTGGCAGATTCTGCATTCATCCATACCTGTATGGGACTAAGGGACCTGATTCCTACTTATCTGGCAGATGCTGCATTCATCCATACCTGTATGGGACTAAGGGACCTAATTCCTGCTTATCTGGCAGATTCTGCATTCATCCCTACCTGTATGGGACTAAGGGACCTAATTCCTGCTTATCTGGTAGATTCTGCATTCATCCATACCTATATGGGACTAAGGGACATAATTCCTGCTTGTCTGGCCGATTCTGCATTCATACATTGAGAAATATGGGCCACCCTTGATCTATTGCTGGTATCTATTTCAAAAAATATGGACAAACTTTACAGTACTCTGCTTTCTCAGTGTTTTCATAAAACATGGGCCACCCTCAACCCTTAAAAATTGTAATCTTTGAAAAGTGCCCCAAATTACTGAGGATTTACAGTAGTGCAGAAAAACGGTACAGGAGGTCCCTTAACTTGGCCCGATAAAGGTATAGATAAATGAATATTGGAATTATTGTGCACACTGAGTAGGTGCCTTACCTTGGCCATGTGGTATGTGAGGCAGCCTGTGAGGTGATGCAGGCCCTCTGTGATGGTCACTGTCCTCCTCTGCCTCAGACTGACCGGTATCTCCTGTAGGACAGCCTGGCATCTCTCCAGCACCTGAAAATACAGGGAAGAACAGGACAATCAGAATTTCATTTCCACAATTTCTAGCTATGACCACTTTGTAAACCCCATAAGTAGGGTATAGTTGTGGTACTCAGTACTGTACCAAATACCAAAATTATGTATACCGAATACTATTACATTTATGATGTATTACCGTATCTGTCAGTTTAAACGCATGTGCAGTTAACAAGTTAGGAAAAAATTCACTAGGTGCATTAGCAATCTTCCTTATAGCCTCACCCCACAGCCACTATGAGATTGAATGCACTCTTTCATTATTTGTTACACCATTCCTAATTGGAGGCTTGAGCTATTGTGAGCTTAGGACTGATAGTGTGAAGTGCTTAGATATGATCAATACACGGCCTATAGCAATGAAAAGGTAAGGAAACATTTATGTTCTGAAAGAACATGTTCTATTGTATCAGCAAGATTTACAGCAAGGTCCATATTTTGTGAAATGGAAACTGCCGATAGATCGAGGGTGGCCCAGATTTCCCATTGCATATTTCTCAAAATAATTATAGTGGCCCAAATTCCTAGGGGGATCTAAATTATCGAGAATTTACGGTATAGTACTGATAGCAGTGAGAAGAAGGCCTACCTGGACTATAGGAATTGCCGGAATCTTGAAGTGGATCATGGGAGCTAGCAGGCCGTAGCATTCCACCACGGCCTGGAGAGCCAGGTTGGACTCGTTGAGCCAGCCGGCCAGCTCCAGAGCCACCAGCAACCTCTCGCACTCCAGGAAACGAGACAACTACAAGCAAATCAAAACAACATTCTTAACATTCCGATACTAAAATGAAACTTACAAACAAGTCAAAGCAAGCATCCTGCAAGTTTTCCATGTAATTAATGTGGATATGAACCTTATGGTAGCACTAGTTCATTCTTACCAGTTCAATCCCAAACCAGCATACCTAATGCAGAAAAGTCCTAAACTTATCCCATTTATACCTGTAGCAGCCAAAAAAGACCTCGCAAACTAGGTGATTTTTTATTTCTAAAAAGCATACTATAGAAAATTGGTTTTATTCATAGCTTGTCAACTACTTTGTTTTTTTCGTGGATAGATGGAAGATGTAAACAGCTGTATGTAAACATATTATGATCTTTTAGTTTATTCTCATTTTTTTCATTTCGCATCAATTTTGGGAATTTCCAAAACTATGAAATTCAAGTTTCGACATTTTGGGGGTGGACAGATATTTAAAATTCCTTTTTATTTCAAAAGAGGATCAGTAAATTTATTATTTCTGAATGGATAACTTGGTGAATTACGGTACCTGTCCTTTGCTGAGAGACCCCTTGTCACAGAGCCTGTCACAGAAGAGCTGTCCTTGCTTGACGCTGATGTCTACGTTGATGAAGATGCTGGTCAGGAAATGGCGCAACAATACAGGAGAGGCAAATCGTACAACCTTCCTGTTCAACCTGAAATATGTCACACAAAAACAAGTCAGCTACAACGTAATCTCTGACTAAGAGACATGAACATGATGATGAATATGTTGGAACGAAAATGGCGCAGCAAGACGGGAGAGGCAAAGCGTACAACCTTCCTGTTCAACCTGAAACGTGACACACAAAACCTTAGATGAATGAAAGAATGGATACGTAGCAAAAGACCATTTACTATATGTGCTATAGTGAAGGCCTGGCTATGCCAGCGGTCTCGAATCTGACCTAAATGTGATGTCACTAAGAGATTAAGACGAATGAGGGTTCTCGTATCATTTACACTACAGAGAATGTTGAATTCTTGGGTGATCCTAATATGATTATTTTGCCCATATATGGAAATATTTGAAACACCTATTACCTGTGTAGTTGCAGCTTGAAGTCTCGCTGGGAGGTGGTGTTGTAGGTGACACTCTCGGGTGGTGGAGGCTCAGCCACAAAGTGCTTCCATAAGACATCACAAGCCTCCCGCGCTGTGCTGTAGCAATTCACCTGGTAACTTGTCTGAAACAATAACAATTTGCCTTATATTGATTATGGAAGTTTTCAGAGATCCAAATATGGTTATTTAGCCTATATATGGAACTATTTAAAAAAAATTCAAATATGGTTATTTTGCCCATGAGTTTTCCAAATATGGTTATTATGCCCATATATGGAACTAACTAAAATACCTTCCATAAGACATCACAGGCCTTCTGCACTGTGCTGTAGCAACTCACTTGATAATTTGTCTGAAACAATAACAATTTGCCCTTATAAGGAGTGGTGGAGGTTTTCAGCGATCCAAATATGGTTATGCCCATACATACCTTCCATAAGATCACAGGCCTCCTGTGCTGATGCAGGATGCATGACAAACAGTATGTGGGCATAGGGAACACAAAGGGAGCCAAAGGCCCAAGATTGATAAGTGGGAACAAATGCAGTTACAGATAAAAAATTATAAAAAAATGACTCAAAATCTTTTTTTGGTAGTAAGGGGTAGCCATAGGTACCAATGATTTGCAGCATCAATGAAGATAAAAGCAACCTACTTGAGCAAGATAGGCCCACGTCATGAGGACGGGCATGGGATGAGACGCGAGAATGGGTTTGGTGCTGTCTCCGATGCATCCACCAATCAGCTTGCCCGTTCCATTGTAGGCGGCCACGGCAAACAGGTATCGCTCGTTGGGGGTCAGACCAGACGCCCTCAACTCACACTTGAAGGATGGCACCTAGAAACAACATAAACCCATTAATCCTAATGGTACTGGTGGCTAATTTGGCCAATACAAAATGACACAAAAAACATCTTACTATAAGAGGCATTGTGTCAAAGAGTTATGGCTCCACTATGGATGTACTGCCTCTTCAACCCTTATGCTGCTGGTGGCTAATTTGGCCAATACAAAATCAGCTTGCCCTATCTATAGTAGGCAGCCACCGCAAACAGATATAGGTCATTAGGGGTCAGACCAGACTCATACTTGAAGGATGGCACCTTTAAACACAATAAACCCATTAACCCCTATGCTGCTGGTGGCTAATTTGACCAATACGAAATGATGCAAAAAACCTGAAAAAGTTATTGAAACCCTGGCACATGGGTACTCATCTAAAACTACTCAGCGAGAGCTTTCCAATGAATACCAACATGATAGGGTTTAGACTAGACGCCCTCATCTCACACTTGAAGGCTGGCACCTAGAAACAACATAAACCACCCATTAATTAACCTTATGCTGCTGGTGGCTGATTTTTCAAATACAAAATGACGAAAAAAAGAAAAGAAAAATGACTGAAACCCTGGCATAATGGTGCTCATCTAAAAGTACTCAGTGAGAGCTATCCAATGAATACCAATATGACAGGGTTTAGATGGTTTTCAATAATCTTTGCATCTTTGTGAAATCATAGTTAATGCATAGATTATTATACAAATATGACATTCCTGTGGGGTGCACAACAGGAATAAATCCCTGAGAGAGGATTGTCGCCCTCAAAAACCTTCATGTGAGGTATAATAATATCAAATGTTTCATACATCCAGATGACAATTTCCCGATCTCTTAAATTAAGGTGTGTTAACAGATTTTGCTCCTTAGAAGTAACATTAACTCACAAATTAAAGGAAAATCATCCATTTCATACAAAATAATAAAGCAATTGATACTATTTTTTTTACTTTCAATAAAGAATTGATTTATCACTGGGGTCATCCAGGAAAGAAAAAAAAATAGATTTATTCAAAAAATGAATTTTTTCTTACCTCCTCTCCAGTTCCAGGCAGATAGTAGTCATTCAGTCTGACCTTAACATTACTCCCAGCTGCTGTGCGGGCAAATAGTCTATACCACACAACCTGAAATAGCAGCACCAAAAAAGCATGATTTATGTCATTTTTGCAATTTTACTTAATTTTCTAAATGAATTTTAGGTTTCATTAATTCGTTTTATTTATGTGTACATCATTTTTGTTGCAATTTTCTGTGGATGGAAAATTCCCAATATTTGCTATATTTGTTAGTGTACCTCATATCTATCACAGCAGATGTGAGGTGATATATATATATATATATATATATATATATGCATGCATGTATGTATGCATGCATGCATGCATGTAAGTATGTATGCATGCATGTATGTATGTATGTATGTACGTACATACTCTGTATCTCAAAATGAGTTTGCTGAGGAGCTGTTAGTGTGTTTACCTTTTCTCCAGTAGGAGAGAACGGTGCTGGTTTGAAGACCATGGTGGTGTCTGTGCGGCAGAGGAGCAGGGGGGGAGGGGGCACTGACGACGAGGACCCGCGATCCTCTTCCCTCGCCTCCGCATCTAGACGGTTGTCCGTATAGAGACGCTTCTCATCAACCTGAGCCTTCTTGACCAGCTCCATAGCTTCCTGTAAAACAACAGCAAACACACAAGAGTTCTTTAGATAATGAGTAATTCTTTCATAGCAGCATGTAAGAAAAACAAATAAAGAGCCTATGTAATTGTTATAATAATAATGATGATAATAATAATAATAATAATAATAATAATAATAATAATAATAATAATAATAACAATAATAATAATATCATTAATGATAACGATGATAATAATAATAATGATAATGAAAATGATCATAATAATAATAATAATAATAACAATCATAAAAATAATACATAAATAATAATAATAATAATAATAATAAAAATAATAATAATAATGATAATAATACTAATAATACTAATGATACTAATGATACTAATGATACTAATGATAATAATAATAATAATAATAATAATAATGATAATAATAATAATAATAATAATAATAATAATAATAATAATAATAATAATAATAGAAGTATTTTACAATTGGGCACCAAGCAGGGCACCGTGGCCTCACCTCCAGCACCTTCCTCTGTTTGTCACCAGGGGGAGCCACCTTGCCTGCTCCAAGGGCTTTAAGCATGTAGAGTAGCGCCTTGCTCAGCTGGTTCTTGTTGCAGGTGGCCACCAGTTCCTCAAACACCACCTTTGTACCGCCTGCAGCACCGCCACCTGCGCCACTCAAACCAATACCCAGTGAACCCAGGCTACTCTGCAAGGGAGAGGAGAAAATATGTCAGAAAGAGAACAGTTGATATAAAACCAGTTCCCAAAACACCACCTTGGCACCGCCTGCAGCTCCGCCACCTGCACCACTCAAACCAATACCCAGTGAACCCAGGCTACTCTGCAAGGGAGAGGAAAAAATAAAGTCAGAAAAAAACAGTTACTAAAAAACCTCTGAGATGTGAACACCTATGGACCAGGGGCATTTGCTAAAATATACTTTTATATATAAAATATATAATTTCTCTTAGTCAGGATCTCAACTCCCTGATAACTGATCTCAACTCCCTGCTAACTGGTAAATTTCTGCTAAGGCCATTCCAATTTAATTACTTGTCTTATGACCTCCGGAGGCAGGAAATGAGCCATTTTGGAATAAAAAAAAAGTTGAAAAGTGTGGGTTTTTTTAATTTTTTTTATTTTTTTAGAGTCTGCCTACTAGGACTAGTAGCGAGATGTTTCTAACAGCCTATTCCCAACTAAGTAAAATCAATCAATCAATTAATCCTTGTAACCTAAAAGGGTGGGAGATATACATCCTCAAATCAAATCTACTACAGCATTGATAAATTCCTGTAGTTGATTGAATCACCCTTACAATGAATATTCTTAAAACTTGCACTTTTTTTTCTTTTTTTTTTGAGTCTGACAGAAAATTTCTAAATCACTTTCCTCCGTAAGACACCCAAGTCGACTTTTATTATTATTTTTTTTGGAGTCTGACAGAATTTTTTTTCCAAAAAAAGATTGTAAGACAAGTAATTAAATTGGAGTGGCCTAACCGGTTAAAGCAGGATCTCAATTCTTTCTTACTTTGCTTTTCAACAATTTAATGTGTTTTAATTGAGCGCTAGTTAGAAGCTGAGTTGGCATCGAGCTAGCGGCTTGACTAATTTTTTTATGTGGGCAAGTCAAAAACGTTTGTGATTAGAATTAACTTTATAATCACTGTGTTATCAAAACACTGTGCAGATCAACAAATTTGTATATAATGCAACATCATTAGAGAAAACTGCAAGGCTAAATTTTACAAGCAATGATGGACATAATTCTACGGAATGACTTGCTAATATATAAAATTGAAATTTCTTGCATATACCAGTGAAATGCATACTGTAAAACTGGAATTTCTACACCCATTTAATTTTCGGTACTTTCGCGCTCCCATGATAGAACCAAAATAACATCCCTCAAATAAATATCCTGCGTTGTATCGATATACTTCCAGTGCTTGAATGCATAGATTTAAAGTAGCACAAATACCCTTCAGCAGGGCTGTAAAGCAAAATTTTTAGCACTCCAAATTAAAGCTCTATACAGTACATCACAGAGTTGACTGCTATTATGTAAGCATTCAATCATGAGTATCTTAAAGATTAGGGTATATTTTACTTACTGCTACTGTTGAATTTGTAGACCGTTTGGATGATTTCTGCGCCTTTCCCGCAGCAGCAGTGTGTAGAGTAGTGAGCTTGTGGCTGACGCGGTGGTACATGTACATGAGCTCCAGGTGGAGGTCCCTGATGGTGTTCCAGACTGCCGTGTCCTGCATGCTCACTGCCTCCTCTTCCTCCTCCTTGCCAGCGCCCTCTGCTGGGGACCCCTCACGGCCATGCATAACAGGGCTAAACACATCAGGGTGTAACTCCTAAACAGAAATAAGTATCAATATATAGAATATTGGCAGTGAGATTTTATTCCAACCCCCCCCCCTCCTATTTATCTTCATCATCAGCACCCCCCCCCCCCTTCCCCTCACGCCCATGCACAACAGGGCTGAACAGATCAGGATGTAACTCCTATACAGAGATAAGTATCAATATCAGAATATAGGCAGCAGGATTTTATTCCAACCCTCTCCCCTCATTATCGTCGTCATCATCATCATCATCATCATCATCATCATCATCATCATCATCATCATTATCTTCATCATCATCTTCATCATCATCATCACACATCATCATCACATCATCATCATCATCAGCCCCCCCCCCCCCTCTCCTCACAGCCATGCACAACAGGGCAGAAACAGATCAAGGTGTAACTCCTATTCAGATATAAGTATCAATATCAGAATATAGGCAGTTAGCCTTTGTTCCAATCCTCTCCGCTCATTATCGTCATCATCATCATCATCATCAGCCCCCTCTTTTGATGTTATCCCCCTCCCCCCACCCACACACACGGCGGAACAGTTCAGGACGCAACTCCTACACAGAAACACAATGGTATCAATATTAGAACATAGGAGCATGAAAAAAATGAGGGAAAACATATTCACTTTATATTTTTGAATCAACTAGAATAAATCAATTATGAAAGCAAACCAATCTGCAGATATTTGAAAACCATCTTAACCCTGTCATGTTGATATTCATTGGAAAGCTCTCACTGTATACCCATCTGCCAGGGTTTCAGTCATTTTTCAGTTTTTTTGCATCATTGGCCACCAGCAGCATAATAAGGGAACTCAAAAATCTTTGAAAATCATCTAAACCCTATCATCTTGGTATTCATTGGAAAGCTCTCACTGAGTACTCTCAGATGAGTACCCATTTGCCAGGGTTTACGTCAATTATCAGCTTTTTTTCACATTATTTTGTATTGGCCAAATTAGCCACCAGCAGCATTTATACTACATGTATTAACTCTTATAAGGGATAATACATGTAGTTTCACTCACCCTGACCCAGCCAATGTCTGCGATTGACTTGCCGTCCGTAAGCGCCACGGCGGAGCGAGCGTAAGAGACATTGTTGAGTCCCGCATCTAGTATCTCCCTGGCCTGGAGCAGCTGCTCCCCCACCCCCTGCTCCAGAATGGAGGTGCCAGAGTACATGCTGGTGCGGCTCGCGTGCAGGCGCTCCGAGCTCCCGCCACCACCACCGGCGAGTCGCGCATCTTTGATGCTAGCCGTTGTGGACGACATCTCATCCACGTCGCGGGATTTTGCCATAGATCCTCTCACCTTACCTGAATAAATACAGCAAGATAAATAGCAGTGAATTATGATGATAAGTGTTAGCGATAGGGTAAAAACAAAGTTGCATCCACACTCTTACTATGGTCCAGAAAATCTTGGACCCTCTCTGGACAAATACAGGCAAGGTGTCTGCCATATGTTTATTAATAAAAAAAACAATAACTTTTCCGGACATTTTCCTGTTAACCTAATGCAAAGTAGAACTCTGACTAAGTATTTAAGTATTCTTTCTGGCTTTTGTAAGAGAAATTGGAATAAATAGTGTACTATACTCATGCATATGGCTGAGACACGGCGTATGGAATCATATTGATATATCGGAAAGAGTTTAGAAATTAACCCTTCCAATTTGCTTAAAGGCTACTTTTGTCCAAAGCACAATGATACAAAGATGTTTGTAAGCCATCTAATCCCTGTCATGTTGGTATTCATTGGATGCATGGCTCTCACTGAGTACTCTCGGATGAATACCCATTTACCAGGGTTTCAGTCATTTTTCAGCTTTTTTGCGTCATTTTGTATTTTAAAAATTAGAAATGGAAAAAAGGAATATCAATGATATCCTTACCTTTG
>OZ012687.1:36394866-36506891 GCA_963942565.1 Maea johnstoni
TATATATATATATATATATATATATATATATACACATGTATGTATGTGTGTGCTGAGTATTCTCTTAACCATTCCCAGTAACAACAACACAACTCTAATAACTGTTTCATTTGTCTATTGACTTCATAGTTAAACGTATGGGCCCCTCTCAGTAATACAAATGAAGATGAATTTGAATCTTTTGATTATCGATCTTTTTTCTGCAAGTTGGGGCTGATATGCCATTGTCAATTGGTGTAGGAAACCGGAATAAACGGAGAACAGCACTACCTAACCCCAAGTCAGTTATTGTTCTCACATACCTTAGGAAAGGTGCAATAAAGTTGATAAGTTTTGGTTTTAGTCACCTCTAGACCCAACTAAAACTTACAGGCAGTTTAGTGCTCGTTTAAGTAGCACTTCCAGTTTAGTGCAGGGAATGCAGCGCGTAAGTCCTACTTACAGGGAGGTAAGTAGTACTTAGCGGGTAAGTAGGACCGGTGCATACGGCCATTAGTCCCATACAGGTATGGACAAATGCAGAATCTGCTAAGTAAGCAGGAATTAGGTCCCTTAGTCCCATACATGTATGGATGAATGCAGAATCTGCCAGATAAGCAGGAATTAGATCCCTTATGGCCGTATGCACCGGTCCTACTTACCGTAAGTTTTAGCGGGCACTTACCTAAGTAGTACTTAGCCGGTAAGTCTTAGTAATGACTTACTGTGCTGCGCTGCGGCCCAGAAGCCAGCACTTACGTAAGTGTGGTTTTTGTGGTTAGAGTCCCAAGGGCTACATTGTTCTCAGCTATTTTGGGGTGGCCAGCCTGACCAGATGAACACCTGATCAGGTGCACATGTTCTCCTCTTCTTGCTCTGTCTTTTTGATGTAATTATGCTGGCCAAGAAGAATGGCTCGAACAATAAGAAAGAAAGCACCCACTTTCTAAGAATATGAGAAATCTGTTTTAGTTACTGTAGTTGGAGAGTTCAACAGTTCTACACCAATGTATATACATATGTATCTATACCTATCTATCTATCTTTATGCATATATATATATATATTTACTTATATATATAAATATATATATATATATATATATATATATATATATATATATATATATATATATATATATATATATATATATATATATATATATATATATATATGTGTGTGTGTGTGTGTGTGCATTTTCTGGATTTGGAATTTTGTTTTTCCTCACATTTATGCCAATTGTGGCTAGTTTGTAAATAGCCAGTTATAAATAGTGGAGGAAACCGGAGTACCCAGTGAAAACCACCGCCCAACCCCAAGTCACTGGCAACTTTCTCACATGCCCAGGCCGGATTCAAACCCAGGCTGTGGTGAGAGACAGCGCGCAGTCAGTGTATGTATATGTGTATATATATATATATATATATATATATATATATATATATATATATATATATATATATATACATATATCATATATATATGTATATATATATTTATATGTATATATATATATATATATATATATATATATATATATATATTTATATGTATATATATATATATATAAATATATATATATATATATATATATATATGTACATATATATATATATATATATATATATATATATATACATATATATATATATATATATATATATATATATATATATATATATATATATATATATATATATATATATATATATATATATATATATATATATATATATATATATATATATATATATATATATATATATATATATATAAATATATATACACATACATATGTATGTGTGTGTTGAGTATTCTCTTAACCATTCATTGTAACAGTAACACAACTCTAATAACTGGTTCATTTATCTATTGACTTAATAGTCAAAGCTCAAAAGTGTGGGCTCTGCTCAGTGATACAAATGAAGATGAATTTGAATCGTTTAATTATCGATCCTTTTTCTGCAAGTTAAGGCTGTTTTGCCAGTGTCAATTGGTGTAAGAAACCGGAATAACCGGAGAACACCACGGCCTTTCTTCTTTCTTTCTTGAGTAGATTCGCACTATCGTATCAGTGCAACCGCCAGAGGCGTGGTAGAGTTCTTATGATTCTTCGCCTTCTTCACATGTGTCGTCTTGTTGTCTGTGTGTTTTTTGTGTATCTTTATGTTACCTATTAGGGAGGTACGTAGTGTGTGCAGGGAATAGCATAATTTCCTGGCACTGGTTTCTACCTGTGTGATGGCTTTCTCAGGGTTTTTGTAGTGCTCTAACATGCAGGTGGGATCTACGATGCACTTAAGCAGTAGCGGTGAGGTTGGGGTGAGTTGCTCGGCAAACTCTTCTCCTAGGTGTGCGGTGAGCTGTTTCTGTATTCGGGTGATGTGTTTCACTCTAGGTGTTTCTAGGGCTGGGCATTTTAGGACGAAGTGGTGTAGGTTTTCCTGTTCCATATGACACATCAGGCACGTGGGGTCGCTGTTCTTGTATTTTGCCATATCTTCCTGGAGCGTGTACCTGCCCACTAGGATCCTCGCTTTGATCTGTCCTTGGAGGATGTCGTGGCGATGTGTCTCTACTGCATTCCAGACTGGGTGCAGCGATCCTAGGGTATATGTGTATGGGTTGAGGAGACTCAGAGTTTTCTTCTCTTCCGCTTGTTGGGTAAGACGATGGGTCCAGAATGTTGCTATGGCGTGATGGACCTGTCTTTTCCAGTGGGATTTGTACAGGGGTTTTTCCAGGAGGTCAAAGGCACTAGGAAGGTGGTATTTGTGTAAGGTTTTCCTTACTTTTTGAGTCCAGCTTAGAGAGTCTAGGTCTTTGAGAGCCAGCTGCCTTTGTAGGATGTCTTTTTCCTTCGCCTCTCCTAGATTGAGGATCCTTATGAATAGGTTGAGAACTTGAGAGTCAATATATGCTTCTATGGGGGTTGTACCAGTAAGGATATGGAGTGCGCAGGATGCTGTTTCTTTTGGGAGATTCTGTGTTCTTCTGAGAAGGTTTCTAAAGAAGACTTCTAGTTTTTGAAGGTTTTGCGATGTAATGCTGAGAACTTCCAGACCGTAGGTTAATGTCGGGATGATGTAGGACATGATGAGTTTTAGAGTGGTTTTAGGATGAAGGCCCTGCATTCCGTACATGCCTGCCCCTAGGAGGGCGTACGCTGATCTTTGTGCCGCTTTGATTCGGTCTTGCACTGCCTCATTTGTTTTTGTGTCGTTGGTTCTTTTTATTCCGAGGTGACTTTCGAGGATGGAGTATTCTACTGTTCTAGTGTTCATTTCAATGGGTTTTGGGTCTGCTTTTCCTGTTAACATGACCTTGGATTTCGAGGAACTGTATTGGTATCTTTGGATGCTGGCTTCATCTGCTGCGATGTGAGCCATAGCTTGGAGTTCTAGATGTGTGGATGATAAGAGTGCGATGTCATCTGCACAGGTGGGGGCGCCTACGTAAGTGGATCCTATGTGTGCTCCGAGGCCCGATCTTTCAAGCTTCCACAGCAGTGGGTCAGTTCTGGCCTTGAAGTTCTCTGTGGACGGCAGGCCGCCTTGACGTAGCCCTTGGCCTTCCTGGAATTTCCTGGAGAGTTGGCCATCCCACTTCAGGGCTGAGGTCATTCCAGCATAGGAGTCGTTAAGGAGCATCCATAGGTCCCCTGGTATGCCCATTGCATGAAGTTGATTTAGCATGCCGTTGTGGTACACAACGTCAAAGGCTTTGGAGGCATCTAGATAGAGGGTGTAGAGGGGTTCTTTATTGTCTCCTGCTTCTGCAATCACCTCAGATAGGAGAAGAGCAGCGTTTGTGGACGAAGTTCCAGGAGTAAAGCCTCTTTGTAGAGTGTTTAAACTTGGCGCTAGTATGTCCTTCAGTGGGTCGAGGAGGATCTTTTCCAGGATTTTGTTGACGACCATTGTTATCGTGATTCGCCTGTAGTTGTCTGGGTTTTTGGGTGAATTTTTCTTTTTAAATACCGGAGTAATGACGCCGTGTTTCAGGGCCTGTGGAACCTGTTGCTTCTGGATTATGGTGTTGAATAGTTTGGCGAGAATGTTGGCTACTATGGGACTGGCTTTTGTGAAATGTTCGATCATCAAGCCCTCTGGGTCAGGTGCTTTTCCTCTGTTGAGAGAAGACATAGCGTTCAGGACGAGTTGTGGTGTGACGGGAGGAAGTATTCTCACCGGAGAAGATCTGTAGGTCTGTTGAAGGAGCACGTTCGTATGGTCGTTCCTCTCTTTCGCTATAGGGTCATACTGTTGGAGATTTTGAGGTGTGGCCAGGTCTTCGAAGTATGTAGTTAAGTCATCTATCAGGGTTTGTCCGGTGACACTTTTGCCGTTGATTACCATTTCGTCTGGTAGATCTGTTTTTGTACCTCTTTGCATGTTGATGAGTTTATAGAAGAGACGCCTGTCACCCTCGTCAGACTGCATTATTTTGTCCTCTTTATCTCGACGTATTCTTGCAGCGAGTTGACGTTGCTCTTGACGGAGTAGTTTTCGGGACTGACATAGGTTCCTGTACGTCTGACTTGACTGAGTCTTTGGTCTGCCTTCTTTCTTCCATTTCCAGAAGTGAAGTTTCCGTTCTTTCGAGATTTGGGACATCCTCGGGGTCCATGGAGTCTTTCGGGCGGGTCTTGATGCTTTTTGAGGTGGGGTTGCTTTTTCAGCTGCACATGTTAGGATGTCTTGAAGATTGATCATTAGTTCCTCTGGAGAGAGGAGGTCTGCCTGTTCCTCTAGAGACGTCAGGTTGAGATGAGTGCTTTCCTGGTATTCGTAGAGGTCCATCTTGTTCCAGTTAACCTTCTTAGACATTTTGGGGTTTTTTTTACGCTGGGAGTTGATGGATTCTGTTAATGCGAAGTTGACAACAACCGGGTCGTGTGAGGAGACATTTAGGGGTTCTCGTTCCTTAATGTCCGACTTTCGGCTTAGGTTAGACAGTTCAGTACTAATCAGAATGTAGTCGATCTGCGAAGTTACGTTGCCTCTGAAGTGGTGGTAGGTTGGAGTGTTTTCTGTTATCGTAGGGATTAGAGCCGTCTCTTTAATGAAGTCTTGAAGTATGCGATCCTGCTGGTTATTTGAACGAATTAGGGAGCCATTTAAGTCTCCGAGCCAGATGAGTTGATGGAGAGGATATTTCTGTGATAGCTCATGGACTTCGTCCACAAGCTGCCGATAGAGGGATAAGTGGTTTTCTGAGCCGTTTGCGGGCATGTATGTGTTGATGATAACGGACTTGGGGAATCCTGGTACGTCTATGGTTATAGCTGTTAATCTGCCACTCCCGTCCGGAATTGGGTGTACATACTTGTCGATTTCTCTTTTCCAGAGAATTGCCACTCCACCTTTTCTTCTTGGGGTGTCAAGGTTGAATTCGTCAAGTTCTTGGTCTCCATACCTCGCGTGAGTTTTGTGCTCTGGAAAGGATTCCTTCAGGGTCTTTGCTTCGAACCCATATAGCCAGTGTTCTTGCAGGGCCAGTATATGATACTCGTTAGCCAGGGACTGTGCGTATATCTTGTTACCATCCAATCCTTCCACGTTGAGGGTAGCGATTGTTAAGTAATGCTTGCTTTCTGCGGGCGCTGGTCTAAAAACGGATGCGGAGCATGAACCATTTCTGGTAGAGATTCTGGGTCTGAGTCCAGGGTCTGTGGAGGCGATTGGGTTTTATCGGGGGTTTCTGGAGTACTTTCTGGTAGCTCTGTGCCAGAGGTGATAGGAGATTCCTCCGGTGGGTCAGCTGGCTTCCCCACTGGAAGTCGTGGTCGTTCAGGGGTTACTTGATCTGGTGGGAGGTAGGTGTTGTGGACGTCGGAGTTTGACATCCGGGGGCTTCCCCATGTTGGGTAGAAGAGGTCTGTAAGCGGTCGGTGTGATGGAGGAGCTATGCCGTGGCTGTACTCGAACACCTGAGTGGGCTTCTTTCCGGCTTGGTTAGCTCTTCTGTTCCTGTATCTTGGTCTGGGACGGCCTGCATGGTCCGACTGTACGGTCTTGTGGGAGGGACAGGACTGCATCTGAGCCATTAGTTTTGCTATGGTTTCAGATTGAGAATGTAGGATGGTTTTTACGGCATTTTGGTTGTTAGATTGTTCAAGACGCAGGCGCAGGATTTCGTTTTCCAGTCTGCATAACTGTAGATGTGTTTGGGGTGAGTTCTCGCTATCGGTGGTGGGTTGGCTGATGTTTCGTGCCGTCGGGTTGTCAGACATGGCTGCAACCCTCAGTCGTAGGAATAGGTTCTCTTCTCGCTCGAGCCTTATGTCATCTTCTAGCTTGACAATCAGTGCTTTTGAGCATGCCAGTTGTTTCGAGATGTCAGAAAGTTGCATTTCTTGTTCTTTTAGCTGTTTCTCCCTTACTTGAAGGTTTCTTTCTTTCGTCTTGATAGACTTCTCTTTTTCCTGCAGAATCCGGGCAGCGGAGTCGTCAGGCGAGTTGTCTTGTTGTGTTTGAGCCGGGGCCTGGTTCTCACCAGGTTTGTGTCTTTTTCCTCGATGTGAGTGCCTAACCCCAAGTCAGTTATTCTTCTCACATGCCTTAGGAAAGATGCAATAAAGTTGATAAGTTTCGGTTTTAGTCACCTCTAGACCCAACTAAAACTTACAGGCAGTTTAGTGCTCGTTTAAGTAGCGCTTACCGTTTAGTGCAGGGTATGCAGCGCGTAAGTCCTACTTACAGGGAGGTAAGTAGTACTTAGGGGGCAAGTAGGACCGGTGCATACGGCCATTAGTCCCATACAGGTATGGATGAATGCAGAATCTGCCAGATAAGCAGGAATTAGGTCCCTTAGTCCCCTACAGGTATGGATGAATGCAGAATCTGCCAGATAAGCAGGAATTAGGTCCCTTAGTCCCATACAGGTATGGATGAATGCAGAATCTGCCAGATAAGCAGGAATTAGGTCCCTTAGTCCCATACAGGTATGGATGAATGCAGAATCTGCCAGATAAGCAGGAATTAGGTCCCTTAGTCCCATACAGGTATGGATGAATGCAGAATCTGCCAGATAAGCAGGAATTATGTCCCTTAGTCCCATACAGGTATGGATGAATGCAGAATCTGCCAGATAAGCAGGATTTAGGTCCCTTAGTCCCATACAGGTATGGATGAATGCAGAATCTGCCAGATAAGTAGGAATTAGGTCCCTTAGTCCCATATAGGTATGGATGAATGCAAAATCTACCAGATAAGTAGGAATTAGGTCCCTCAGTCCCATACAGGTATGGATGAATGCAGATTCTGCCAGACAAGCAGGAATTAGGTCCTTTAGTCCCATACAGGTATGGATGAATGCAGATTCTGCCAGTTAAGCAGTAGTTAGGTCCCTTAGTCCCATGCAGGTATGGATGAATGCAAAATCTGCCAGATAAGCAGGAATTAGGTCCCTTAATCACATATCGGTATGGATGAATGCAGAATCTGCTAAGTAAGCAGGAATTAGGTCCCATAGTCCCATACAGGTATGGATGAATGCAGAATCTGCTAAGTAAGCAGGAATTAGGTCCCATAGCCCCATACAGGTATGGATGAATGCAGAATCTGCTAAGTAAGCAGGAATTAGGTCCCATAGCCCCATACAGGTATGGATGAATGCAGAATCTGCCAGATAAGCAGGAATTAGGTCCCTTAGTTTCATACAGGGAAGGACAATTACAGAATCTGCCAGATAAGCAGAAATTAGGTCCCATGTATAAATTTATATTCTTAGGTCATCTCTACACTTTAGGACCTTGACTGTTAATACAAACACTTGATATCCAAAATAAGGACATCTTTGAATCATGACCAGTCTGCCCGCGCATTAAGTACAGGAATGAGAAAAACTGTAGAGTAGGTGCCTTACCTTGGCCATGTGGTATGTGAGGCAGCCTGTAAGGTGATGCAGGCCCTCTGTGATGGTCACTGTCCTCCTCTGCCTCAGACTGACCGGTATCTCCTGTAGGACAGCCTGGCATCTCTCCAGCACCTGAAAACAACACAGGAACCATATAGTATACACAATATGGGATAGAAAACAGACACAATCCTCCTCTGCCTCAAACTGACAGGGATCTCTTGCAGCACGGCCTGGCATCTCTCCAGCCCCTGAAAGAACAGGACACTCAGAGTTTCATTCCAAGAATTTCTAGCTATGACCACTTTGTACACCCCATTAGTAGGGTATAGTTGTGGTACTCTCATGTCGCATGGTCATCGCAAACAGGCAGTTGATAAATTAGGTCACCCGCGAAACAGGCAGTATTACTAAAAGTCTAATCAAAAAATTATGCCAGCTATTTTGAATTTATAACTGTTACCAAACCTTATCTACATAGTGCAAAATCTTAGTGAAGGAGGCTCATTTTATAGGGAAGGTTGGTGTACAATTAAATCAGTGTCACTGGTAGGGTAGGGTTTTCAGGTTTTAAGACGAAAATAAACCGAATATTTGCAAAAATCCTACTTTATCTGACACTTATCATTTATCAGAATGTGTGACGTGTTCAAATAATGAGCACTTACCTGGACTATAGGAATTGCCGGAATCTTGAAGTGGATCATGGGAGATAGCAGGCCGTAGCATTCTACCACGGCCTGGAGAGCCAGGTTTGACTCGTTGAGCCAGCCGGCCAGCTCCAGAGCCACCAGCAACCTCTCGCACTCCAGGAAACGAGACAGCTGAAAACAAATCAAAACAACATTCTTGAAATTCCAATACCAAATCCAAACTTATAGACAAATCAAAACAACATTCATTACATTCCAATACCAAAACCAGACTTACAAGCAAATCAAAACAATATCCTTAACGCTTTAATGCTCACAGCGGCAAAAACCAGCCTGACAATTTGGATGAAATCTTTCAGGCTAAAGCACAACTGGTAAAATATTTCACGGAGAAATGTTGTTCAGAATATTATCAACAACTCTCCATCAAACATTTTGTAAAATCATTCTCATTTCGAAAATAATCAACAAAAGTATCATCGATACAGATGACAATTTCTGGATGAACTCTTAAGTAATAGTGGGTTTATATTCCAATACCAAAACCAAACTTACAAACAAGTCAAAACAACATCCTTAACATTTCAATACCAAAACCAAACTTACAAATAAGTCATAAAAACATCATTAACATTCCAATACCAAAACTTACAAACAAGTAAAAACAAGTTTAATATAAGTTTTTCATGTAATTATAAATGTGGATATGAACCTTACATCAAGGCAAGGAAAAAAGACATGTTTATCCCCCAAACCCCCTTTTTGACAATAGGGATTTGTGTAAAGGACTGTTAATTCCCTTCAACTCATGAACAACTTTTTTTTTACCCGGACAGGTTATTTGGTTTATTATAGTAGCACTAATTCATTCTTACCAGTTCAATCCAAACCCAGCATACTTAATGCAGAAAAGTCCTAAACTTATCCCACTTATACCTGTAGCAGCCAAAAGAGACCTCACCATTTAGGTGACTTTTTTCTGAGAAGCATACATAGAAAATTGGTTTTATTCATAGCTTGTCAACTACATTGTTTTTTCTGGATAGATGGAAGATGTAAACATATGATCTTTTAGTATATTTTCCTTTCTTTCATTTAGCATCAATTTACAGAATATCCAAAACAATGAAATTCAAATTTTTACATTTGGGGAGTGGACAGAAATTTAAAATCCCTGTTTTTTTTTCAAAAAGAGAGTCAGTAAATTTCTGAATGGATCATTTGGTGAATTATGGTACCTGTCCTACACTTTGGGGTAGAACAGAAATTTATTATACCTGTTTTTTCCCAAAAGAGGGTCCGTTAATTTATTGTTTTGGGATGGATCATTTGGTGAATTATGGTACCTGTACCTGTACTACACTTTGGGTTTGGCAAGAAATTTAAAATCCCTTTTTTTTTCTTCAAAAGAGGGTCCGATAATTTATTATTTCTGGATGGATCATTTGGTGAATTACGGTACCTGTCCTTTGCTGAGGGAGCCCTTGTCACAGAGCCTGTCACAGAAGAGCTGTCCTTGCTTGACGCTGATGTCTACGTTGATGAAGATGCTAGTCAGAAAATGGCGCAGCAAGACTGGAGAGGCAAAGCGCACAACCTTCCTATTCAACCTGAAACATGACGCACAAAACCTTAGATGAATGAAAGAATGGATATGTAGCAAGAGACCATTTACTATATCCGCTAAAGCGAAGGGCTGGACATGCCGAGGGTCTCTGATCTGTCATCAGGGTGAGGTCACGAGGGGACAAGGACCAATCAGGGCTCTCGTATTGTTTACATAAAAGAGAAACCTGCGCACTAATATGCGCAGAACATGACTTTTGGGCTATTCGCCACAGCCATCCTCTCCAGGGTGACCGGCTGGTTTCATATCTACTTGTCTTTATTTATCTAAGACATGATGATGAACATGTCAGTGAGAAAATGGCGCAGCAAGACGGGAGAGGCAAAGCACACAACCTTCCTGTTCTGCCTGAAACAAGACACACAAAACCTTAGATGAATGAAACAATGGATACGTAGCAAGAGATCATTTACTATATGCGCTAGAGTGAGGGGCTGGCTATGCCGGGGTTCTCGAATCTGGCCTAAATGATATGTCACTCGGAGACAAAGAAAGACCAATGAGGGCTCTCATATCATTTGAAACACCTCTTACCTGTGTAGTTGCAGCTTGAAGTCTCTCTGGGAGGTGGTGTTGTAGGTGACACTCTCGGGGGGCGGAGGTTCAGCCACAAAGTGCTTCCATAGGACGTCACAGGCCTCCCGAGCTGTGCTGTAGCAATTCACCTGATAACTCGTCTGAAACAAGAACAATTTGCCTTATAAAGACTTGTGGAAGTTTTCAGAGATCCAAATATGGTTATTAAGCCCATATATGGAACTATTTAAAAAAAATTCAAATATGGTTATTTTGCCCATAAGTTTTCCAAATATGGTTATTATGCCCATATATGGAACTAACTAAAATACCTTCCATAAGACATCACAGGCCTCCCGCGCTGTGCTGTAGCAACTCACTTGATAACTCGTCTGAAACAATAACAATGTGCCCTTATAAGGACCAGTGGAAGTTTTCAGTGATCCAAATATAGGTATGCCCATACATACCTTCCATAAGACATCACAGGCCTCCAGTGCTGATGCAGGATGCATGACAAACAGTATGGATAGGGAACACAAAGGGAGCCAACGGCCCGAGATTGACGAGTGGCCTGGGTTTTAGGTCCTCGTAAGTCCTCCGTAGGGACCTACGCGGTCCCCATGGGACAAATGCAGTTACAGATTAAAAAAAATTAAAATGATTCCAAAATTTTTTTTTAATGATTCAAAAAGTTTTTTTAAATGATTCAAAAAATTTTTTTAATGATTTTTGTAGTAAGGGGATGCCATAGGTACCAATGATTTGCAGCATCAATGAAGAAAAAAGCAACATACCTGAGCAAGATAGGCCCATGTCATGAGGACGGGCATCGGATGAGACGCGAGAATGGGTTTGGTGCTGTCTCCGATGCATCCACCAATCAGCTTGCCAGTTCCATTGTAGGCCGCCACGGCAAACAGATATCGCTCGTTGGGGGTCAGACCAGATGCCCGCAACTCACACTTGAAGGATGGCACCTAGAAACAACATAAACCCATAATTAAATACTCACATAAGCCAACTCGGCCTGACAATTTCAGTGAAACCTTTCAGGCAAAAGCAGATTTGGGGAAAGTTTTAAGAGAGAAATTTAACCAATACTCTAGCGACAAATTTCTTTTAAATTTTTTGTGAAATCATTGTTAATTCATAAATCATTATACAAATATTACATTCCCGTGGGGTGCACAACAGGAATAAATCCCTGAGAGAGGATTGCCGCCCTCAAAAACCTTCATGTGAGGTATGATAATATCAAATGTTTCATATATTCAGATGACAATTTCCCGATCTCTTAAGTTAAGATGTGTTAACAGATTCAATTCATTAGAAGTAATGTTAACACACAATTTAAAGGAAAACCATCCATTTTATACAAAATAATAAATCAATCACTACCATTTTTTTATACTTTCATTAAAGTATTGACTCATCAAGTAACAAAAAAAAGATTTATTCAAAAAATGAATTTTTTTCTTACCTCCTCTCCAGTTCCAGGCAGATAGTAGTCATTCAGTCTGACCTTTACATTACTCCCAGCTGCAGTGCGGGCAAACAGTCTATACCAAACAACCTGAAATAGCAGCACCAAAAAATTATGATTTATGTCTTTTTAGCAATTTTGCATAATTTTTTAAAAGAAATGTTATGCATTTCTTGTCAACTATGACCATTGTGTGTAAACAACAGATGGATAATTTACAATGTTTGGTGCACTTGTTAGTATACCTCATATCTATCACAGCAGATTATTTGAGGATTCAACTAAAGCATCATCTTAGCACAATTTTATAATGAAAAAATATATTATTGAAAAATGCAATTATCACTTTTTGTTATTCCACTTAACACCTAATATCTTTCTTTCAAATTTATATTTTTTGTAGTATTCTAGCTTTCAGATTTTTCTTGTGTGTAAACTGTAAAATGCATAAGAACATACATACATACATACATACATACATACATACATGCATGCATACATGCATGCATGCATGCATGCATGCATACATACATTCATACATACATACATACCTACATACATACATACATACATACATGCATACATACATGCATGCATACATACATACATACAAACATACATACATATATACCAGGGCTCGATGCTAAGGGTAAACCTATGGCCCCAGGCCAGTAAAAATTCCCCAAAACAGCTTCGGGCCAGTAAAAAAAGACCTCAACTGGTCCTACAGGCCCAGTAAACATTTGGAGACATTCTTGTTAAAAAGTTTCCCACCGAGAATGTCCCCAAATGTTTTTGAAATAAATGAAGATAAAATCTATAAAGATAAATGTTCTGGTGAATTTTATGCACTGTTCTTTCTTGTTATTTTAAAGAAAAAATGTAGGACCAGTAAAAAATTTGCAGGACCAGCAGATGCTAGGTGTTACTGGTCCTACAGGGCCAGTATGATTTTGAGTTAGTGTTGAGGCCTGTATACATACATACATACATAGATACATACATACATATATACATACAAATATACATGCATGCATGCATACATTCATACATACATACATACATACATACATACATACATACATACATACATACATACTTACATGCATACTTACATGCATACATACATGAATACATACATGAATACATACATGCATACATACATGCATACATACATGCATACATGCATACATACATGAATACATACATGCATACATGCACAAAAACATACATGTAAAATCCATACAAACATACATACATACATGCATGCATGCACACATGCACACATGCACACATACACACATACATACATACATACATACATACATACATACATACATACATACATACATACATGCATGCATGTATTTGTGTGTGTTGGATCTCACAATGAATTTGCTAGTGGGTTTACCTTTTCTCCAGTAGGAGAGAACGGTGCTGGTTTGAAGACCATGGTGGTGTCTGTGCGGCAGAGGAGCAGGGGGGGAGGGGGCACTGACGACGAGGAACCGCGATCCTCTTCCCTCGCCGCCGTAGAATCTAGACGGTTATCCGTATAAAGACGCTTCTCATCAACCTGAGCCTTCTTGATCAACTCCATAGCTTCCTGAACAATAGAAAACACAAAAGAGTTATTTAGATAATGTGTACTGTATACCTTGGCAGCTTTACTGTATAACAGGTATTTTTTACAGGCATTCGATTTTCGCCATTTTCCGGCTCCCCATGGAAGTGCCAAACTAACATCCTTTAGATAAATATCTATGTAGTAATAAATATGAAGTTAGAGTGCTTGAATGTGAAAATTTGAAATTGCACAAATATCCTCCAGCAGAGCTGTAAAGCAAATTTTTTAGCACTCCAAATTAAAGCCTTATGCAATATGTTGATGCCTAAACTGCCAATGTTGGGTCTCACCTCCAGCACTTTCCTCTGCTTGTCACCAGGGGGAGCCACCTTGCCTGCCCCCAAGGCTCGCTGCATGTAGAGCAGAGCCTTGCTCAGCTGGTTCTTGTTGCAGGTGGCGACCAGTTCCTCAAACACCACCTTGGCACCGCCTGCAGCACCGCCACCTGCGCCACTCAACCCAATACCCAGTGAACCCAGGCTGCTCTGCAAGAGAGAGGAGAAAATACGTCAGAAAGAAAACAATTACTATGAAACCCCTGAGATTTGACTACTTATAAATTTCTCTTAGTCAGGATCTCAACTCCCTGCTTACTATTAAATTCATCCAAGTCAGGATTTCAACTCCCTGCTAACTGATCTCAACTCCCTGCTTACTGATCTCAACTCCCCGCTAACTGGTAAATTTCTGCTAACTGATAAAGTCAGGATATCAATTCTTGCTTACTTTGCTTTTCAACTATCAATTGTTTTAATTGAGTGCTAATTAACGGCTTAGTAATTTTTTCATTTAATTTTCGCTATTTTCGCACTCCGACTAAAGTGCCAAAATAACATTCCTTGAATTAATATCCTGGGTTGTATCTATATAGTTTGAGTGCTTGAATGTGCGAATTTAAAGTAGCTGTGCTGTAAAGCAAAACTTTTAGCATTCCAAATTAAATCTGTATACAGTACATCACAGAGTTGACTGCTATTATGTAAGCATTCAATCATGAGTATCTTAAAGATAAGGGTATATTTTACTTACTGCTACTGTTGAATTTGCAGAACGTTTGGATGATTTCTGCGCCTTTCCCGCGGCAGCGGCAGCAGTGTGTAGGGTAGTGAGCTTGTGGCTGACACGGTGGTACATGTACATGAGCTCCAGGTGAAGATCCCTGATGGTGTTCCAGACCGCCGTGTCCTGTGTGCTCCCTGCCTCCTCTTCCTCCTCACTGGGGCCCTCTGCTGGGGACCCCTCACGGCCACGCACAACAGGGCTGAACAGATCAGGGTGTAACTCCTAAACAGAAATAAGTATCAATGTATAGAATATAGGCAGTGAGCTTTTATTCCAACCCCCCCTCCTACTTATCTTCATCATCAGCCCCCCCCCCCCCCCCTTTCCCCTCATGCCCATGCACAACAGGGCTGAACAGATCAGGATGTAACTCCTATACAGAGATAAGTATCAATATCAGAATATAGGCAGCAGGATTTTATTCCAACCCCCTCCCCTCATTATTGTCGTCATCATCATCATCATCATCATCATCATCATCATCATCATCATTATCTTCATCATCATCTTCATCATCATCATCACACATCATCATCACATCATCATCACATCATCATCATCATCAGCCCCCCCCCCCCCCCCTCTCCTCACAGCCATGCACAACAGGGCAGAACAGATCAGGGTGTAACTCCTATACAGATATAAGTATCAATATCAAAATATAGGCAGGTAGCCTTTGTTCCAATCCTCTCCGCTCATTATCGTCATCATCATCATCATCAGCCCCCTCTTTTGATGTTATCCCCCCCCCTCCCACACACACAGGGTCGAACAGTTCAGAACTTTTACACAGAAACACAATGGTATCAATATTAGAACATAGGAGCATAAAAATCACATAAAAAAATAGGGAAAACTTTGGTAATGAATCTTATCTGATGAGCAGCCAATGGATTTACTTTATATTTTTGAATCAACCAAAACAAATCAATTATGAAAGAAAACCAGACATTTGAAACCATCTTAACCCTGTCATGTTGGCATTCATTGAAAAACTCTCACTGAGTACTCTCAGAGGAGAATCCATGTGTCAGGTTTTCAGTCATTTTTCAGATTTTTTAAACATCATTTTGTATTGGCCAAATTAGCCACCAGCAGCAGTATAAGGGTTAATAGTTTGCACTCACCCTGACCCAGCCAATGTCTGCGATAGACTTGCCGTCCGTGAGAGCCACGGCGGAGCGAGCGTAGGAGACGTTGTTGAGCCCCGCCTCTAGTATCTCTCTCGCCTGGAGCAGCTGCTCCCCCACCCCCTGCTCCAGAATGGAGGTGCCGGAGTACATGCTGGTGCGGCTCGCGTGAAGACGCTCCGAGCTCCCGCCACCACCACCGGCGAGTCGCGCCTCTTTGATGCTAGCCGTTGTGGACGACATCTCATCCACGTCGCGGGACTTTGCGAGGGATCCTTTCACCTTACCTGAACAAATACAGCAAGATAAATATCAGTGTAGTTATGATAATGGTAGGCAATACTGTAGAAAAGGAAATTAATCTGAGGTGCAAATTAACAGAATTTAAATTTTTTTAATTTTTCCCAGATTTTATATTCAGAAAAGCCAATATTGAAGGTTAAAATACTAATAACAGGAATAATGCTGTTAGTGTATGGTACAATATTTCAGACTTTCATTAAACTGAACTGACCCAACTAGGAAAAGTTTGGCGGAATAACACACTCAGATTAATTTCCTATTCTACAATAACCATGTAACCAATTTAATATGAAAAGATCAGTATGAAAATGATAATTCAGATATGAAACTCAATTATTGTCAATTTTTCTGCCATGTTTAGGCTTATTTGTGACTAACTAGTTGTAAGTGGCAGAGGATACGAGAACCCAGCAAAAACCACCGCCTTACTCCAAGTCACTGGAAACTTTCTCACATGCCCCAGCCAGTATTTCGCCCCAGAGGGATGAGAGTCAGTGAGAGGTCAGTGGCAAACCTTAACCCTTATTCTGCTGGTGGCTGATTTGGCCAATATACAATGATTCAAAAACCTGCAAAAATGACTGAAACCCTGGCAAATGGGTACTCATCTGAAAGTACACAGCGAGCGCTTTTCAATGATTACCAACATGACAGGGTTTAGATGGTTTTCAAAAATCTTTGCATTCTTGTGCTTTGGACAAAAGTAGCCTCAGCATTAAAAGGGTTAATCAAATCGAAAAAAAAAAGTGATATGAATGACATCCTTACCTTTATTGTCAGCAGAGTGCTGTGCGTCAAGGGCAGCGCTGGCCTCCAGGACCAGAGAGAGACGTAGGACCACCTCTGCGGTCAGTGCTGGGTCCACACTGCTAACACCACACCACCCCAGCACCTGGTGAACCACCTCCAGAATATACACCCACTACAACAAAGAACATTAAACATATACTGTAAATTGGGAAAGGAATGCGTTAGTTCAATATCTGCGTTTTTTCATCGTAATTAGCCTCGAACGCAAAGTTAAAATTCGCAATGATTAGTGCTGCCACTTCAAGTGTATTGCTGGCACTCCATGTTGCACTCCAATTCGCAAAGTTAAAAACCACAAAAATCGATTTTCTATAAATTCGCAAAATTTACTGTACACAATCTTTTGTGAATCTACAGTACTGTATACAGCTTTAATTTGGAGTGCAAAAGATTTCTCCTTACAGCCGTTTTTGAGGGTATTCGTACTACTTTATATATGTGCTTTTAGGCACTCAACCTATATATTTATTACTATATTGATAATTATTTGAAGGATGTTGCTTTGGCGCTATCATGGAAAGCGCGAAAGTAGCGAAAAACTAAATGCCTGTAAAAAATACCAGTTATACAGTATATGGTATTCTACAATAGGCCTGCATTTGATGACATAGATTTGAAAAAATTAGTTTAGTATCTTCTTTTTGGATATTAAATTCCTCACATACAACTTACTTTTGCAATGCAGATCACTGAGTTTCATGCTTTTTTAAAATCTTCAGATCACCTATACACTATGATCCAACTAGCCTACTTTTTTCATTAAATTCATTTTGATACAAGATTTCATTTAACATATCAACTCCATTAAAAAAATGTTTTCTGTCTGTCTGTCTGTCCGTCTGTACTGTGTTAGTTAGTTATCATTGTTGGTGCCTACCTTTCCCTGGGTTCTCCATCCTCTGCAGGTACCTGGCAGTCTCTGTCGAGCCAGTCTGGTACTTCTGGAACACACTCTTGCACTTGCTCCACAGGAACAGCGCACTGTCCACCACTATGTCATTATCCATTGTGTCAAGCTGAAATGTATATTTATATGTATATATATATATATATATATATGTATATATATATATATATATATATATATATATATATATATATATATATATATATATATATATATATATATATATATATATATATATATATATATATATATATGTATATATATATATATATGTATATATATATATATATAGAGAGAGAGAGAGAGAGAGAGAGAGAGAGAGAGAGAGAGAGAGAGAGAGAGAGAGAGAGAGAGAGAGAGAGAGAGAGAGAGAGAGAGAGAGAGGGAGGGAGGGAGGGAGGGAGGGAGGGAGGGAGGGAGGGAGGGAGGGGAGGGAGGGAGAGAGAGAGAGAGAGAGAGAGAGAGAGAGAGAGAGAGAGAGAGAGAGAGAGAGAGAGAGAGAGAGAGAGAGAGAGAGAGAGAGAGAGATGAGAGAGAGAGAGAGAGAGAGAGAGAGAGAGAGAAAGAGAGAGAGAGGGAGGGAGGGAAAGAGAGAGAGAGAGTTACTCTAGTTTTCAGAATGAAAATATTTTAGTCATGCAGAGTAAGATTTACACTTCTATATATTGAATATATAGGGCATATTGATACCTCATCCCTGCTAAATATGTCTTTAAAGGGTGGGTGTGTGTGTTACACGACCTTACATATACCTCAAATAATGTGTGTATGTGCCAATATCAGATGAAATCTGTGCATGGTGGAACTCATGGTGAAACGTCATAGAGAGTACGGATGATAAACACATTTGTGAACAATTATAATTCATACAAGTACATAATTTTGAACAGGTTTTACAATCAAAAATCTATGTATAGGCATCTACTGGTATCAGGACAATATCCCCCCGGACAATATTAAAAAATTCCAGTGTTTTGATTATCCTAAAACATGTGTTAGTAAAAAAAAAGATATATATATATATTTTAAATCCAGTGTTTTAAATTATCCTAAAAAATATGTGAGTAAAAATATGAAAAAAAAATGAAAAAAATTCCAGTGTTTTAAATTATCCTAAAACATAATTTAAAACACTGGAATTTTTGAATTTAAAAAAAAAAATTACTTACACATGTTTTAGGATAATTTAAAACACTGGAATATTTTTTTATTTTATTTAGATTTTTTTACTAACACATGTTTTAGGATGATTTAAAACACTGTAATTTAAAAAAAAAATTTTTACTAACACATGTTTTACTAAAGATATCATCCAGGAGGGGATATTGTCCGGGGGGATATAGGAACAGGGGATTTTGTCCGGGTTTTTTTTTTTGTCCTGGGGGATATCGTCCGGGGGATATTGTCCGGGAGGATATTGTCTGGGGGGATATTGTCCGGGGGGATATTGTCCTAGAACTGCATCTACTAGTTAGATTGACTATCATACCACATCACATTTTTCATGTTGATTTCTGACTCAATTAAATTAAACAGGTGTACATTATTCCTTCTCGAAGCTAAATTGAAATAGGGCTTGCGAATAACCATGTAGTGAGACATCAAAGAAAAGATATGAATTTTTCTATGAGATGTGAATGTGAATTCAATGTCCTCTTGAAATTCAATGTATAAAACATGCCTCATCCTGCAAGAAATGAACACAATGCATTTGTCTTATATAATGAATGCTGCCACTCCACTCCATGCATCCTTATACAAATAGCTGAAAATCATGGGGAGAAAGTCCAGACAGAGTGAGAGATTTACAGTTAAAAGCATCACCACATGGGGTCCATTTTTAACCCTTATGCTGCTGAGGGCTAAGTTGGCCAATACAAAATATTGCAAAAAAACTGGAAAATCATTGAAACCCTGGCATATAGGTACTCATCTGTACTTATCTGAGAGTAAGGGGCTATCCAATGAGTACCAATATGACAGGGTTTAGATGGTTTTCAAAAATATTTGAATTTGTGTGCATTAAATGAAAGTACTTCCTAAGCATTGGAAGGGTTAAAATTAGAAAAGAACATCTGCTTAGGATCATTGATTGACCGATAGGATATAGTTCCTGTACCCAATAATTGCCAAATTCCCATTATCACATTGTACTATTGATCTCCAACAAACATAAATGCAAAATTTCATGACATTCCATCCATAGTTACCAGACTAAATTGAATTTTATTGAAAGATATAGAACCATTTGTGTGGGTTTTGGCTTTCCTTTCTTGTTTTACCTTGGAGATGCGATACCATATTTCATTTACCAGAAATACTTCTTGTGTTAAATTCTGATATTTGTGCAATTAAGTTAAAATTCCCCTTAAAATCTCTCACACTGTAGTTTTAAACATGAGGGGGCTGCATGGGGGAGGGGGAGGGGGGTCACACTCAATGCAAACAGTTACATGGAATCTGTTCTCTTTTTCGAGGCGCGTATACATGCTCCTGAATTTGTCCCATAGAAACAGGGCAGCATCTAACAGCATGTCGCGGTCACACTGCAAGAGATACGTCAAAACACATTTTGGTGATAAAAATTTGGATCCCATTGTAAATAGGATCATCATTCCAACCAAATCAATGATTTTTAGAAATAAGTCAAAAAAACACCTTCTCTGATACATATTATCAACAAATCAAAAAAACAGTTTGGTGTGTTTTGAAGAAAAAAACAGGTGCATAGTATAATACTGACTGCATCAAAGTTTCAAAAAAAAACATTTGAAAGGATGAAAACAATTGAAATTTAAAGGTTTCAGAAAAGTACAAACATGTACAGCAAACTCATACAAGAGATTGGTCTAATTCAGCAAACTAATGCAGGAGAGACTAAAACACATTTGGAAGGATGAAAACAATGAAAATTTAAAAGTCTCAAAAAATACAAACAGCAAACTCGTACAAGAGGTGGGCCTAAATTAGTAAACTAATTCAGGAGATAGATTTGGAAGGATGAAACAATGAAAAGTTAAAGATTGCAAAAAGTACAAACAGCAAACTAAGACAAGAGATGGGTCTAAAGTTTACATGTTTTGAAGGATGTAAACAATGAGAATTTTAGAGTTTCTAAACACCCAACCAGCAAACTAATACAAGAGTTAGGTCAAAACACATTTGGAAGGATGTAAACAATGAAAATTCATAAGTTTCCAAAGATCCAACCAGCAAACTTATGCAAGAGATAGGTAAAATACATTTAGAAGGATAAAGACAATGAATATTTGAAAAGTTTCCAAACATCCAACCAGCAAACTAATACAAGAGATAGGTAAAATACATTTAGAAGGATCAAACAATGACGATGTTAAAGTTTCAAACATCCAACCACCAAAATATTGCAGGAGATACATTAAAATACATTTGGAAGGATGAAAACAATGAGAAGTTTAGTTTACAAACATCCAACTAGCAAACTAAATGCAAGAGATAGGTTAGAATACATTTGGAAGGATGAAGACAATGAAAATTTGAAGATTGCAAAAAATACAAACAGCAAACTCAGACAAGATATGGGTCTAAAGTTTCCATATTTTGAAGGATGTAAACAGTAAGAATTAGAGGTCTCCAAATATACAAATAGCGAACTAATGCAATAGAAATTTGAGTATTTCAAAGTTTAATAGTTTCAAATAATCAGAATAGTATACTTACGCTGAAAGGACCCTTGACAGCAGACATTAGGACATCAGCTAACTGTACCAGGTCATCATGCTGCTGGATCTTGCCAGTCCCAGAACCTAGAGAAGAAAATAGCGACTTGTAAAGGTAAGCAAAAAATCAACTTCAATCAGTTCTGTCTCTCCTTGTTAACCCTTGTGTTTCTGCTGGGTGATTTGGAAGAAACAAAATAGTTTGAAAAAAAATTGAAAAACGGCTGGAACCCTGGCACATTGGTACTCATTTGATAGTACTCAGCAAGAGCTTTCAAATGAATACCAACATGACATGGTTTAGGTAATTGTGAAATATGTTTGTGGTACTGACCGCAGTGAATTTGGACAAAAAAATACTCAGCATCACAAGGGTTAACCTGTCTTTACCTTTGTCAAAAATTAGCCTTTTCATCCTTTCCTCCTGCACAGAAACACCTGTTTTACCTGTTAACGAGATAATGTGTTTACCTTGTTGAGTTGAAGGTAGTGGAAGCTAGAGCTGTACCCTCCTCTTAATTCCTTCTGAGAAATAGAGGTTCTATCAGGAGTGGGTGGAAAGAGAAGGTATCTTGCACAAGTGAGGAATTTTGTGCCTTGGGAGGAGGCTTGTCGAGTGCCAAGACACAAAATCACTCACGAGTGCAAGATTCCTTCTCTTTCCATCCACAAGTGGTGGCCCACGATAAGAAGGAGAAATATGCATGTTTTACCATGAAGTTAGCTAGCTAAACTAAGTCAGCCAAAGGCTGACTATGCACTAGTTCAACAATAGTAAATGTGTTGTGATGTGGACCGTTTCTTTTCCCTAGAAACTGGCGCCAGATCACTACGTGATGCTTGTTTAAGTACACACGCGCCATTGTTGGATCCACTCCTGGAGCAGCAGAAAATTCCCCGTATTAACCAGGTCCAAATTTAATGCCTTCAAAAGCACCTTTCAAAGCATGTTCATCGTTCATTTTTGGTATCAACTTTTAGGAAAATGCCCAAATCTCTTACGGCACACACTTTGGCAACCAGTTTCATGGATGTTTATTCCAACTTTTACAGGTTTTAGCATGGCCTATGACATTATCCTGAACAATAGACCAATGTGTAAAAAGATAATATATCTTTGGGGGTTATATACACATAGTAAAGTCCTCTGAGTGGGAGAAACACCAATTTACCTGTTAACGAGATAATGCATTTACATCCTTGAGTTAAAGAGCTGTATCTTACTCTTAATTCCTCCAGAGAAACACCTGTTTTACAAGATAATGTCTTTACCTTGTTGAGTTGGAGGTAGAGGAAGCGCAGTCTCTTCCTCGTCCTCCTGAGAAACACCTGTGGTTTTCCTGTTGCGTTTGCCCTGAGCCTTATCCATAGCCACAAGTATCTCCAGCGACTTCTCATCAGCTGCATACTGGGGATCCCTCAGATCCTACAAGTCAACAAAAGGATTATACTGTAAATCGTGTAATGTTAACTAGGAATTAATCTTCCCGAATATACCTTATGGGTTCAAGAAACTAGAAATTAGAAATGGCATCTTACACCATATTTGTTGGTATGGTGTGGCAGACATGTGTTCAGTATAATGAAAGACGGAAATATTAGACCATATATTTACAGTATTATTCCTGTCATTTGAATATTAACCTTCAATATTGGCTTTTCGGAATAATAAATCTCGGATAAATCCAAAATTCAATTAATTTGCACCTCAGATTAATTTCCTACTCTACAGTATGTTTTGGTGATTGTTTCCGTGGCAGAAGTTATCATGATATTTGTATTTTTTATGCCTGCCTGCATAAGTTATTATAATATTTGTATTTTTTATGCCTGCCTGCCTGGTCTCTCATAACTCTAAATAGACTACTTTTATATTGTCTACTCGATATAATTTCTAGTCTGTATATATATGAAGGAGAGACAAAAATACCCATATCTTATCTCATTTTATCTATCCCAGGTATAAACAAATCTGCTTCTTGGTTTCATCTTACCGCGATGTAGGCAGTTGTGTATTCCAAGAGAGCGTCGAAGGTATCCCATTGTTCATAACAATAAGCCAGCTTTATGACTTTCACCACAGCACTGAGGGGGACACCATCCTCACCTAATAACATATATAAACATATATATACATATATATATATATATATATATATATATATATATCACCTAATAAACATATATAAACATATACATTACATGATAATTCATATAACGCTTTAAGCACCTGAAATTAAATTATGCAATAATTCACATAATTCAGACTAAAAAGGACAAAAAGTAACATGTGCAAGCTTGATTATAAGCAATAGAAAAATTAAATTGAAAAGATTATCTTTGAAAATTAAAAATAGCAATTTGCTCTCCAATACATTACACTTCCATTCACAGATGATAACAGAATGTCCTCTGTTTGTGTTAATTTATTTTAATTTAACTAAATCATTTTGCCTTTTTCCTTTTCTTTTACTGTGGAAGTCTTTTTGAACTAACCCATTGTAGATAAACTTATGAGCGTATTTTCTTTTGAGTCCACCGATACTCCAGCCAGGCAAGCTTTATAATCGGTAACTCCATGGACTGCATTCTGGGGACAATTGCCAGCGCCACCTAGAGAGAGAATAAAGAACAAGATCAAATCAATCTCCTGTTTTTAACTTACTCATGTTTAACCCCGATGCTGCTGGTGGCTAATTTGGCCAATACAAAATGATGCAAAAAACCTTAAAAAAAATGACTGAAACCCAGGCACATGGGTACTCATCTGAGAGTACTCAGTGAGAGCTATCCAATGAATACCAACATGACAGGGTTTAGATGGTTTGGATGGAAACATTTGCATTCTTGTTCTTTGGACTAAATTAGCCTTAGCGTAATTGGAAGGGTTTCTTCAAAAACAGTCGCCTAGATGTTAGATGATTTTGGCATAACTTTGGTACTGAGATTCATTTCACAAAGTTATGAGTGTTGTTGGTAGTGTGCTGATTAACAGTTATCTATAGAATATTTTCCTTAAGATGCTTTTGCCCACTAGATTTGCCGTCGATTATAGAGAAAATTATTACTGATACGCTACTTCAATGCAATTCAGTTAATCAAATTCAAAACGAATGAAAAATGTGCTCATGAGGAATAGTCTCGGTTTGTCCATAGAGTTATTTTTTGACCTATTGACCCCCTCCCCCCACACACACATGCGTATATTGCATCTGTGTGGCTTCCATATAGGTCCTAGCATGAACCTCTTAAATGCCTTGGATGAGTTACCACATGTTTGTGCTTATTTTTAGTGCATCGTCACCACCCAACCTAATTTGCATATGAATCAATATCTTGGGACGTCCAAGATATCGATAATCGGCAAGGAGATCTTGCCGGTTCATCAATACGGGTGGTATCGAAGACCGCACTACCACAGACTCCTTGGGGTCTACTGTATTACTGGTATTTTTTACAGGCATTTAATTTTCGCTATTTTCGCGCTCCACACAATAGCGCTTAAATAACATCCTTCACATAAATATCTATATAGAAATTAGTATAAAGTGTAAGTGCTTGAATGCACGATTTAAAGTAATACATATACCCTCCAGCAGGGCCGTAGAGCGAAATTTTTAGCATTCCAAATTAAAGCAGTATACAGTATCTATCACTTACCTGCTATGATCTCCTGCACTGCCATGAAAAGTTCAGCGAACACGTCGAGGATCTCCACTTCATTTTCAGCAGCAGGGGGCGCTGTGAGCAGCGTGCGACGGTTGCTGTCGGACAGCGTCTCCAGGATACAGAGAAACTGCGCTGCGCTTCCCTCAAACATCTCCGCCAGCAGCTTCTCAGTGACCGTCCTGGGCCAGGGAAGCTACAGAAAGTAAAGCAAATATGTTCAGCTCAAAAGGGCTGAAAATTTCGGTATTTCGGTGAAATATGTGGAAAGTACCTTTTTGTGAGATTACCCCAAACTTCTTTTTTATTTATTTTTTTATCTTTTGGAAAATACTTGAGGGAGAAATTTTGACCAGATCTGTTTGGAAAGCACTTTTAGTCTTTTTGTGAGAATTACCCAAAACTTTTTTTAGAAGTTTTTTTTTAATACAATCATGATTCTAATTAAAGAGTTCATGATTGGTAAATAATGCCCAGGTAAACAAAACCTGAATTTCTCTATAGAGTCTGGCTGATATCAATTGTTGCTGAAGACTATAGGAGAGACCTTAAATGTCACAGCCAGGCTTAAATTATTTGACAAAAAACTATTTCTGTGGGAACTCTTTTTTTTGGTGAGGAATAATTTGCCACTCCTAGATGTGTGTGTTGGTGTCAAGTGTGAAAACAAGATTAAACCATGTGCCACAAGCCAATGGGGCTAGTAAATAACTTACCCTATCTAATACCTTTTTTAGAAGAAATCAATAAATTAGCCACTATTAATCATACCGGCAAATAATACAGCTAGGATTGAATTTTTATGTTAACCAAGAGCTATGATGCCTACCAATGCAATTCAAGATTCTTGATAAGGTTGGTACATGCAAATTCAAAATACCAAACAAAGTGGATGTGCAATACTAATTGATATCCCGGGCTGTGTTTTCTTACATAATAATGAAGCATAAACTATTGTCATACAGTAAGTTTTAAAAATAAGTATATATGTTTCCGGGTCATCGACTATCATCCATTTTATGCAACAATTGCTTAACTTTGATTGTTAGCTTGTAAAATTGCATGCTCCTCATTAATTGTCCAGAAATTTCATTGTTTTTTCACACTTGGCTAATAACATTTCAATTTAAGAGAAAATGATCCATCATGAAAACCTGTCTTTGATTCTTCCCCCTATTAATCATTACATCAATGGATCTGGGTGGAGGGGGGGGGTGTTTGGGGGTTCAACAAACCCCCTTTACAGTTCAGAAATTGTCGCTTTTCAAATTGTCACATATCTTCCTCTCTGCTAAAATGAACCCCTCTTTTACAGAATGAACCCCCTTCAGAGAAATCCTGGATCAAACCCTGCATTGTGCTATATGATCATTTAGACCTAATGTATCATTAGGGCATTTGGATGAAAGGTCATTTATATCTACGGTTCTTTTGGAATCACTTATGTTAGTGAGTACAGTATAGTCTTACCTATCCTGGAAAATCCCTTCTAAACTATATCAGTAGCACATATGGATCAAAGGTCATTAACTGCTTTAATTGACTGCTTTTTTCATTCATTTTTCATTCATTAACTGCTTTAATTGATTGCTTTTGTCATTCATTTTCCCAGGTGATCACACTGAGTCCTATCTCTTCCTCGTCATACCACAATGTGTGGTTGCTCTGAGTGCAACACATTTAAAGGTGGGATGGTCAAATCATAGCAGCAGAGAGCAGTGAGTTAAAGCAATTGAAGAGGCAGAGTACAATCAAATTATGGAGATCAAGCAAAACCTCATTTCTTATAGGCAAAAAGCAAAAAGCAAAATACAATCAAGTTTTTAAGACCAAACACAACCTCTTTACAAAGAGGCAAACTATTGCTTAACAAAAATACCAACATGAAGCTGCAGATGAAAAAAACAACATAAAATGTAAAATGGCAATGATAGGTTAATAAAGATATACTAGCAGTTAGCAAATCAAATGATGTTGCAATACACAAGAGTCCAAACATAGTTATACCTCTATTTATGCTTCAACATAAAGGCAATTCATATTGTGCATTGCAACTTGAAAATGCAAGGCAATTGAAGAAATGGCAGTAATGTTCTATGATAAATTGATAATGATTAGGGATTGGTAGATATACCTTTAAAATCTTTGTGATACGATACAATATCGATATTTCCTACACAATACAATACCGTAATGATATGGTTAACTTTTTGATATATAAATTAACCCATTCACTTCTGAAGCAAGCATTCTGGCACATCCTGAAATAATCTTGATATTAAAATATGTTTTGATTAGAACTTTACTGAAAGGTACAGGTCCTTTTGGGTTGAACAACCCTTCTTCAAATGTATTAAAATATCTCTTTTTTGGTATATTCCAACTTGTCATATGATTTGCACATTCCAGACCCAAATGATATGCTTTAAATTGGAATTTTGATTACCATCAGTTTTCTTTTGACAAATTAGAGGCTAATTTGTGACTAGCCAATTGCAAGTGATGGAAGAAACTGAGAAGTAACCGTTGAAAAACACCGCCTAATCCCAGGTCACTGGCAACTTTCTCACATGCCCCGGCCAAGATTTGAACCTGAGTGAAAGACAGCAAGCAGTCAGTGACAATAGCTTAGATCACTCTGCCATAAGGGTAGGCCCTCAGTGGTGAGAGACAGTGAGCAGTCAGTGGCAAAGCCTTAGACCACTCTGCCATTAGGACAGGCCTTTAGTGGCGAGAAACAGCGAGCAGTCAGTGACAATGCCTTAGACCACTCTGCCATTAAGGCAGGCCCTGGTGATTGGTTTAAGCAATGAAATCAGGACAAACATGTCATTCAGTCGGCAAATCATATAAAATCTCCACTGACTGAGATAAATATTGCAAATGAAAGCTATGAGCAGTGACACTTACTTGCTGGGCATCCTTGAGGTTTGATCTTGTCTTGGGTCTTAACAGACCTTCGGTTTCTTGCGCGTCTCAAAGACTGTGCGACGGAATACATGATGGCCATCTGTCAAGTAAAACAAAGTTTTATCATTAGTAAACTAAACCTATAGATTTATTTCCCCCCAAAAGGGGACTTATTTTTGATTATTGGTAAATAGAAGGTCATTTGGGATCACCCTATGATTCAAGTATATAGTAACGAGTGTTTGACGATGAGAGCATTGCCAAATTCTATGGTTTAGCTGTATCAGGGGAGAATGGATAACTAAGTATGTAATGTATGTCCCTGGCTGTATGAAGCACTGACCTTGGTAGTGGCCTGCCTGAATATGGCCTCCTTGGCCTCACTCTTAGCTGCACTGCTGACACTCTCCAACTGACTCAACTCACTGATCTTAGCCAAACCACGCCTCGCAAAGTTCTGCAAAACATATAGAGAATGATGAATTGTAGAATATGTATAAATATATATATTTTTTAAATCAACAAGACGCTTGCTCAAAAATACAATGATTCAGGAGAGGATGAATTGGAAGTAATCCACTGAAGTTATGTTGTAAGTTTGACTGATTAACCTCATTATTTTAAGTCTTGAGTCTTGATGATCGTCTTGAGCACTTTTGTAATACCTTTGTGAGCATTTTTGATAAAATATTTGAAGGAGAAATACAGGTCAAAAGAAACCCAGAACTCTTCTTCAAATATTTAGTGAATTTAAGGTTAATTCCACACTTTGATTGTGTGAAAAGTCCAAAAAGACACTTGTCTAGGAAATCTCCAGGCATTAAAGATTCAACAAACAAGTTGCAGTGCATTTCTGATTTACCTTTCCACAGTGGGCCAACTTTACCAAATGAGTATACTAAAACATGGTGCATACCAATTGGTGCAGCGTGTCTCTATAACTATAATCAACCCTTATGCTGCTGGAGCCTAATTGGCCATTACAAAATGATGCAAACAAACTGAAAAAATGATTGAAACCCAGGCATATGGGTACTCATCTGAGAGTATTCTCCGAGAGCTTTCCAATGACTACCAATATTTCAGGATTTATATGGTTTTCAAAGCTTTTTGCATTTTTCTGCCATGGACGAAAGTAGCCTCAGCATTGGAAGGGTTATAACAAATGGATAGTATATTAACCCATTAACACTCAGAGTTCCGCTAAAAAGTATCGCCTGCTACTCTCATTTCTTAAAATATAAATCGGGAATAAAGCAGAAGTTTACAAAGTATTTGAAGGAAAGTTGTTGTTTGGCTTCTGATAAACATTTCTCCTTGATATATTTTCCCCAAAATGCTTTTAGACAGAAAATATTATCAAAATTGTCAGGCCTGTTTTGACTGCTCTAAGTGTGAATGGGTTAAGACATGGTGCATGGCAATTATGGAGCTTGCCTCTGTAACTAATTAACTATTACTCAAACAGTGCCATCATTTACTGAGAATTTCTCTTACCTCAGCCTCCTGGCCAGCCTTACAGTCATAGTAGCACTGACAGACAGCTGTGTAGAGGGTCACCCTCCATGTGAGGTACTTGACAGCCAGTAGAGGAATCGAGGTCTCCATGCACATACATGCCCATAGCAAGTACTCCAACACCCTAGCTGAGTGGCCCAGGGACATCATGTGACGACAGATGCTATACATGTAGATAGTGCCTAAAAATAAGCATTAAAAGAATAGAATAAGGGATTAGTCCTTAAAAAATAGTTGTTTGTTTCCTGTAACCCTGCCTACCCTGTGTTTTTTGCCCTACCCTAAATCTTTTTATGACATTTTGAATCAAAAACATGGTATTCCAAATGAAAAGCATGAACAGCTCAACTATGAGCCTACCATTTATCACTAAAAATATTTCTCAAATAAAATCATTTCCCTACCTACCTACCTTTCCCTAATATGTCTTGGGGTGTTACAGGCAACAAACAATATATTCATTTTACAATATATATATTTTTAGGCCTTAGTACTGGTACTGAATCCAAAACCAAATATCAATATCAAATGGGGGAAAAGTATCCTATAATGTCAGATCTGTAATACTGTTGCTTCTTGAAGGTACATATAATTGATTTAATTGCTACCTGGACATCTCGGCACAAAGGTAGTTCACTATTTATTAGGAAGGTTTCTGGAGATAAAATGCTAAAATATTGCTAAGATATTGTATTGTTAAGGAAATATCAATATTGTAACATATCACAAAATATTTTGCAGGTGCAAATCTCTAAATAGCATATATAATTCATTCCATTTACTTTGACACTAAATCTCTGACACACTCATAAATTGACAAATAATTTGAAAATGAGATGTGATCTATGTTATGAATGATATTTCTTCATTTTTTTGTAAAGATCCAGCAAAAAATATATTCAGGATAGCTGGGTGGGCTCTGTAATTCTGTAATCATACACTACATTGATGCATGATTTTTTTTGAATTAGCTAATAAACTTACCATTGTAGACAAGCCAGCATAAGGACTCCTTAGGAAGAATGACTTGGGTGACAAGGCGTAAAAACGACAGTACTCTGAGACAATAGGCTATTGTCTCACTGTTTTGTAGTTTAGGATCATTGATGAGCACCACCTGGTACATACAGATACTCTTGCCCATCAAAGCACGGAACTGGAAACAAAACATATAGGAAACATACAGCTAATTTCTGGGAATGACAGATAAGATAATAAAATTGATTTCTCTCTCTTCCTCTCTCTATCTGTCTCTCTCTAGATGTCTTCAGATAATAGTGATCTCTCTCTCTCTCTCTCTCTCTCTCTCTCTCTCTCTCTCTCTCTCTCTCTCTCTCTCTCTCTCTCTCTCTCTCTCTCTCTCTCTCTCTCTCTCTCTCTCTCTCTCTCTCTCTCCAATCTGCCTACCTACCTACATCTATTCATGGCATACTATCAAGTTATTACTTCTATTTTACACAATATATGCATCTTTTGTAGTAAACTGTTGATCATTATACATCACCATCAGAATGTTTCATTGTATTTGAATCCATGTAATTTCTTGATTTTGAAATAGATCCCTTATCATACAAAAAAGCCAGTACTTACTTTCTACCCCCTCGCCCATGGACAGGCAAGATTAAGAAATTGTGTTATCAAACGGACTTCAGAGCTTACACTAAATTTAATGAGAAGTGTTGAATCACTTACTGTGAGACCTGCATTTTCTGCTTCAAATCCGTCAGGAAAGAAAATGTCCTTGAATGTGTCCACATTTGTAATCTGCTCCACATTGACATCTCCGAACATCTCGAGATAACGGCCATAACATTGCCACAATGCAAGATTGTATTCCTGAAAGTTTAAAAAAAAAAGGAAGTAAATGTCAAAAAATCCATACTTGAAATGCATTACGGAATTTGTTATCAGCCTTAATTTGTAACTGCCTTTAAGTTATTGATCATTCTTGATTTACATGTAAAGAAGAAGAAATATGAAACAAGTTAATTCATCTTAAAATCCTTAATAGTTAATGCATTCTTAGGTTGGACTCCATACACATTGCCAACATTACCATACATTGTCCTGAAGCATGTCCATTACTCATATGATATTACTGGAACTCCAACAAATATTTGTAAATTGTAATACAGTTTACCAGACTAGCTAGTGTTCAGGATCATCAAGACTTGAGATTTTAACTTGTTCTAATGGGCGCATTTGAGCTTACCTTGGAACATGATATTACAGCATAGATGTGTACCTTTTATTAAGTTATAATTCAATGTTTTGGTTGTATGATTACGAAAGTTCTATGTTTATTTGTGATACCCATAATGAGTAAAGATCATAGATTTTTCATGAAATTTCATGAGTTTATAAATTTACCTTGATAGAAGCTAGAAAGTCCCCCATCTCCAGCAGCTTTTTCTGGTAATGCATGGTTGGGAGGCGAGGTTCATACTTGTTCCAAAGCTCAAACAAAGTGTCAGCCCTGGCATAATGAAAAGAATAATCATACACAGGGAGTGACCTTAATGGTTGCTTTTAGGGGCATTTGTCTCAGGATCATATGATTTTGCAACCAGATATCAGATCATAGGAGGCAAGTTTGCTAATGGACATATCAATTATCAACAGGAGCACTGAGATAATTTTTTTCTTTTTTTTCAGTTTTCATTTAGTTTATAATATTACCTAATAGTGACCAAAAATACATCAAATCACATATATTTTCAAGATTTTCTGAAGAAGCATGCCCCTAGACCCTGCTAGATGGACAGTGTGCCTCTGTTATTGGTGCACTGTTAGACCAGGAGACTTGCAAAAATAGCATAGGGCCATAACGTTACGGCACGGAGGGTCTAGGGCAGGGTGTTACCCAGGATTTGGAAACAGGGGGTCAAAATTGAGGATTTTTGAAATTTAGGGGGTCGAAGGTTAGTTACCCAATTTACAAGAATGATCATAGCAACCTTATATATTGACTTAGCAAAACAAAATGTGCTTCTCTATGTCATTTATTGTACCTATTGTCTTCTAGGAGTGAAACTTTTGAAATATTTCCTTGGACTCAAACAAATACAGAAAATCTTGCAAAATACAACTGGGTGTCATTTTCCCAAAAATCTTGTGTTTGGGAGTCGAAATGACTCCCTGGTGGTTGCCTGGTAAGGCCCTGGTCTAGGGCACTGTGGGCACAAGGATTTATTTGCTCCTAAATTTCATGTCCTAGAAACCAAATTTGCTCCTGTCTGTAAAATTAAGGTCAATCTCTGATATACACAACAGACATATTGGGGTTTTTGAACACACAACCAGTACAGCTTGTAGTATTGGGTCAAGTTAATTACATGATAGTGTCATGAAGAATTGTATGGGCAGATCCAGGGGGTTAGTTCACTTAGTTGTATCAGGGAGTTCATTGCCCCAATTAGGGATAGAGCAACCAGATTGGTTTTAGAAAGTGTCAACAAAATCAAAAGGTAGTCAATAACAGGACCTGTATCTATTCAAGTCCCTGGATAGAATATAGATATAAGCAAAATAATAAATAACATTTTCCTTAACATAGGCAGGGGTGTCCAGTTGCATTGTTGCACCAGCGTGCGATAGGGCCTTCAAAACGTGCGACAAGCCAACAACTTTAAGCACTGTTGAACTTGGATTTTCGCAAATTATGACCAATTGAGCCTATCATATATTTCACTTGAATTATTTTTGATATAAATTGTATAATTTATAAACTAGTGAACTCCACTTAGTAATTGATTGGTCTTGGTCTTAACTATTGCAATAAGGGCTAATATGGTAGGGCTACTCTGTGACAATATTAATAGCAATTATCAAATCTCGGTTACCAAAAAATGTTGTGCTCCGGGACGTATTGACTGTGCTCCGGGACTGAAATATTTGGGCACCCCTGATAGGGGCTGTACTTATGTGATCTTTGAAAATTGCAATTTACTAGCATTAAGACGTTGCTGATTGCAGCTATGTATAATGATTACAAGGGCAAAACAAACACTCACGGTCTAGAGAATGGCTCATCTTTCGGTCGCTTATAGTTTCGACTAATTCGCTTCCTCATATAACCAGTATATAATTTTATTTCTTGTTCCAATGCCTGGAACACAGGATTGGGCCTGTCCTTCGGATAGAACGAACTGGGGAGGCCCTTGTTGACAGATGCCACAGCGGTGCCTTTAAGCATTGCTGACATCTTGGTAGCTCCTCTGTGATACGAGAAGTATCCTAGAAACTGGAAAGGTTATTTTGATTCACTGTGGCTCCCTGAAAGCGACGAAATACGGTCCTTCTTTCATAATTACTGTCAAAGTACCCTAAGCAGCCATCTTGAAACAAATGGTTGCTAAGTTTTGTGAAGTCTCTTCTCAGCCTCCATCCTTCGGAGAGTTCCGGACACCTGTCGGTGACCTTTGACCTTTCGCTTTAGCTCCGCCCATCCTGCTCCAAATGTGGTAGTGATTGACATGCCGCTAATTGTCCATTGACGACAGCAGCTGTTTACCTGGGGGGCAGCATCGGCTTCCTTAGTAACCACAGGTATTGCCCATCATCTAGAACAGTAGAAGCGTGTCATGAAACCACATTAAACATGGTGAAAATGAACCACAATGTCCATGTGCATACTGTTGGAAGTTGGGTGAGTAGAACTAGGATATTCACAGTTGCAAAAGTTGAATGGATATAATTGATAGAAAGTATATTCTATTGAACAAACTATCGACTTTGGATCTTTCCTTTCAGAAGTTTTATCAGTAGTCAAATCTCCATCATCATGAATCATGATGTATTAAGCACCATGTCGTCGGTGCAGATACAGATACTATCAAGATTACTTCAGTCGCTGAACTATAAAAAAATGGTCTAATGAAAGAGAAATATGGGATATTTTAGTGGTTTGTGCTGAGCTGACACATTATAGTAAAGTCCTGAAATTATGTATCAAACTGAATGCATGTACATGTACATGTACATGTAATACAATATACACATACATGTACATTGTGAATCAAATGCATTGATTTATTATTGTAAATGTTCATCATAAGGGGAAGGGGGTTAATTCAAAATAGAAAATGCTGATTGATGAAGTTGTTGATTATACATATACGAGAAGCTTGCAAGTGATATATTCAACTAAGTGATGGTTTTGGAAACTATTAAATACTTTTTTACTGGGGGAAATTGATCATTTCAAAATGATGTACATATGGTACATGATGTTAATGCCCACCCCGGATGAAAGCGAGAATCAAACCTTGTACCTTAATAAATCGTTATCCTTATGAAATAAATATTGTTACTATCAGTATCAATATAATTATTATTATTATTTTTTTTATTATTATTATTATTATTATCATTATTAATATTATTATTATTATTTTTATTATTATTTTCATTATTATTTTCATTATCATTGTTTATTATTATTGTTTTTATTATTATTATCTTTATTATCATTATTATTATTATTGTTTGTATTATTGTTATTAATATCATTATTATTATTTTTTTATTATTATTATTATCATTATTATTGTTATTACTATTATTATTTGGAATAATAATCCAAACCCGTGCTGTGCAAGGGGGCCGGCTAGTTATTATTATTATTATTATTATTATTATTATTATTATTATTATTATTATTATAAGGAAACCACTTCGATTGAGTAGACCATTGAGCTTTTGCATTTCATTTCAGTTTCCCTCAAGTTACTATGGACATTTTCGGAGTAAAACCAGGAGTGATTTCATAAATGAATACAGACAGATATCAAAACCGCAGCCTCCACCAAAGTTTGTTCGTCGCTCTCAGGTAAGTTGATCAAATAGTATGAATTGATTGGGGCCTGACCATTTATTTTACATGTACAAGGGGGCATATTTGAACAGGATCGAGTTTTCCCATTCAAATGCAAGCCACTTTGTTGTTCATCTTTGCAATCATTTTATGTGGAGACCAGATATTTTCCTTTTCAATTTTAGGATTGATCAGTATAATAATATCTTGTGGTAAATGTAAAGTTTTCTCTCCAGTTTTTGACATTTTATTGAAATCACTGGTATCTAAATATATATAGTATAATATTTCAAACCCTGTATTCTGAGTTGGTGTATCTCTTTCCAATTTCAAGGTTCAATATTATTATAATTTTTCAAAAGATGCAACTTTCCTTCAGAAACTATTTTCATTTACATACATGATTGAATATTCCTTCCTTAAATGTTAATTGGTTCATAGACATTTATCCATTGCATTTTGTATTCTTGCCCATATCACCTATATTTCTCTTGCATTTTGGAATTTGGAAAACCACAGCCAAATTCAGACAAAATTGTGGCTTGCCACACCACCTTAACCCAAAGACACTGGTAACTTTTTCACATGCCCCAACAGTGAGTGAGTTGTCAGTGAAAAATACAGGGGTTTAAATGATAATTTTCCAGGTTATTGACCCCATTTTTCCCATGTAAATTAAGGTTGAAAACTGCAGTGTAAAAGTATGAATGTGAAAATACAGGGATGTTAGTGATTATTGTATAGGTTATTGAACCCATAATATGGTATTGATTGTGGTTTCGCTAGTATGCTATGCATGCAGGCATATTGCAGCTGGCCTAATCATCTTAAGCTTGCTATGTCAGACGATGGATCAATTTTCTGGAAGAGAGGAATCTGGGATGTTCTGTTCTATATTTCATTCATTATTGATTTTATGGTGAAAGACGCGGGTGATTTCACTCTTTCATTATTGGATTCCTGTCTCAGGCTTTGAACCAAATACTGCACCAGGTATTCTCATAGTGTGTGCCAGAGAAAGAAAAATGCATGATTACTCCTCATGGCTAGGGTTGTATACCGTTATAGACAAAACGATACACTGTATTTTAATGGTAGTAGATATTAATGGTACTTTTTTGCATTATTACCTAATAGAATTTGCTGTGATATGTCATGTTTAGGATCCTGGACAATCCCTGAAAAATGATAACTTTGCAGTGTTTAGTATCATTAACCCATTAATACTTGAGAGTTCTTCCAGAAATTGTCGTCTGGATCCATGAAACTTTTGACAATAACTTTGAAACTGAGAATGGTTTTACAAAATATTTGAAGGGGAGTTGTAGGTAATGTTCTGATTGACATTTCTCCATCAAATATTTTCCTGATTTTGCTTTTCCCTGCAAAATATCATTGAAATTGTGAGGCTGCTTTTGGCCGTTGTGAGCATTAATGGGTTAAGAGTACCTTTAAGGAATGAAACAGTACGATACATTTTACTTTTTGAAACAGTACCACTATCGGTATACCTCTTTAGGAGGCCTTACTGTAAATTATTTATTTTGAATTCAACTTTCATATTTCATTCAAAATAACATTATTACCAACTTATCCAATAACTAAGAGAACCTCACAAATTCTTTTTATTCTTAAATCACATCAGTGCATGGTAAGAACTTCACTTTACCTTAATACTATAATTCATGAATTAAGTTGTATTGAATTAACTACCATTTTATAGATAGAAAACCAGTTGTTTTTAGAAATATTTGTTTTTTATGATGAAATGCACATTGATTCAAAAGACCTTACTTTTTTCCTATCTGACAATACTAGCCTTTTACCTATTTAATATAAAAAGGAACATAACATAGTTAACATTCATCTTCAGGGTTCGACTTTCCCAGGGGCATATGCCCCTGGATTTTGCTGTGTGCCCCTAGATTTTTTAGACTAGGGGCCCGAAAAAGTATATATAATAACCAGAAATCCTGTTTTTGACCATTAGTTTATATCAAAAGACCTTTTCGGGCCCCTAGTCTGAAATCTAAGTGTCAGACCCTGAATTCTTTAAAATTAAGTTTTATAAGTATAGGTGATTTCATTCTATCTTTGAATGTCCACCTATTTGATAACCATGAAAATATTTTTCTCTCTTGTTGGGCTGTCTTATTACTTTGCACATTCCTTTCAAACAAACTACATATAGGTAAAGCTGTGATCTCTTTTTATTTTGATGATATCATTAATATGTAATCATGACTTTATTGTAGGAGAAATCTTCAAGACATGTCTTTTCACGGCATGACAACAGACATTCCTTCTTAAACGATGCCCTATACTTTGAAGAGGTAGGTGAATTATCAATTGAGTAGCACATGTTGGTAGTCTCAACACTTCAGACAGTTTGGTGTTAAATCCTCTTTAAATTGTCATCTGGACTTATGATGCTCTTAATAATAATTCTAGAATTAAGAAATTATTAGATACAAAATATTTGAAGGAGAGTTGTTATTAGTTTTGTTATTAACATTTCTCCTTCAAAGATATCCTTAATTAATGCTTCCATCTGAAAGATAATACCAAATTTGTCAGGCTGGTTTATCTAATGCAGGCACCAACATAAGTACTAGCTCGCTTGCCCCAGCAAGTGAATTTTTGGAAAAAGGGCTTTCGGGCAAGTACATTTTAGTTTTCACTTGCCCTAATGGACAAGCTGATTTTATGAACACTAAACACATTAATTTTGTTTTAGTGAATGTCACAAATAACCAGAAGTATGCAAACAATGCAACAAAACTGAAAGGATAATGGTTTTCAAATCTTTAATCCATGATAAACAATACATAAATTTCTAGCATATATTATAACTTATTTCAGGCAAGTCAAAATTTATGTCGCCAGTCGGGCAAGTAAAATATTGAAATAGTGGCAAGTTAGTTCAGAAAATTATGTTGGCATCCTGTTTTTCAAGGGAGACCCCAACATACTCAGATTACAGCCATAGACATGTATTAACCTCTTGAAATAAGGCAAAATACTCTTATATACAATGTTATGGCACTTATATTTAGGTAGTTATATGCTTGAAAATAATTTCAAGAAATTACTCACAAAAGAAATTGGGTGCCCTAAGCAGTGGTTTTGGACTCCCAGGTGCCCTGGTATTAGACTATGTTGTTGAGAAATATTTTTTGTTACATATTAGGCCTGTTTGTTTCCTGTAACAGTCCGAAAAAAAATAGGGTAGGTAGGTCGATAAAAAATATTTTGGATTATTTTTTTGCTTAAAATGTGTGTTTTATGCATATTTTACGTTGATTGGGAGTTGGGAGGGCAGAAAAAACTTAAGGTAGGGATTCTTTTGAATAAAAACTTGTTAGGGTAGGGTTACAGGAAACAAACAACTTTTTTATGCCTTAGGCAAAAATGACCATAACTTTGTTCCTATAGCTCACTCATCAGGGAACCTCTATATTCTAATGAGATAAGCCAATAGGTCACCTGTCACATACAAACACATACATATGTGATGTATGTCAGAGAGTGGAAAAGGTGGAAGTCATTAAAGGTGTGAAACAGGAGGGGAATGATATTAACCAGTCAGCGGGAGATTTATGTCATAAGACACCCAACATGCAATGTGGCCATTGCTAGTTGTGTGACTCCAGGTATAGGTGACCCCGACAAGCAAACCTCCTTTAGCGGGGTGCTTAATAATGCATGGTGTCTTGGCTCTTACCAGGTGCAGGGTGCGCGGATCAGGGCGGGATGTGATTTCTTAATGAGTTTTTCCCTGTTCCCATAGAGACAGAGGGGCTGGCCTGATGGCTGTGTGGTTTAAGGCGTCGCCACTGACGGCTAGCTGTCGCTCACCACTGCCTGGGTTCGAATCCTGGCCAGGGAATGATAATAATGATAAAACTAATAATGATGATAATAAGAAATAATTATAATAATGATAATGATAATAATAATAATGATAATAATCTTTATTTATGCATGTGAGAAAGTTGCCAGTGACTTGGGGTTAGGTGGTTGTTTTCGTCAGGTACTCCTGTTGCCTCCACCAGTTACGACTTGCTAGTCACTAATTAGCCGCAATATGGCATAAAAGTGATGAAAAGTCGTCCAAAATCCATAGAGACAGAGGTGCATCAAGCTTGCTCTTGACTACTAGCCGTCTCTCACCTCTGCCTGGGTCCAAATCCTGTGATTTAACTGAAGATGGAGTGAGTGAACCTTTTTCATATCTAGTTACTATAATATTTTGTCTACTGTGAATACAAGTTAATTTTTTTAATGCCAATGTTCATTATTTCCCAGGGTCTCGGGAAGAAAAAGATTCCGAACGAAACGCAACACTGGAAACCTGACTTTATGGCTTGGATGCCTCATAAACCCGAATTGGACAAAGCCGGACCAAAGCACTCAAGTTATCGCACAAACTTCCTACACCACTCAGAACCACTAGTAGAAAAATATGTAAAACGGCCAAAGACTGCATTTGAAGACGTGCCAACTACCACATATAGATATTCGCATGGGGAGGCAAATCCAAATAAAGAACTTCTTTCTGCGATGACAAACAATGCGTTACTATCGACAGTGCCAAATAGAATTTGTAAAGCTTCCAAAATTACGGGTCGGGAATCGGTTGCCTCTTGTATGTCCTGGCAGCATACGCCTACCCCACCAAAGGTCAAGGTCACACGGATGTCACAGTCAGCGCCACCTATTAACAGATCAATTGTACCAGCAGCTACACAGACATCTACAGCAACGACGACAACAACAACACACAAAGCTCCTGGAGTGCTTCGATTCAATATGTCAGAGTGAATATGTTGTTAATGAAATTTCATGCACACTTGACAATGGTTAGGCCAGTCCAATTCATTTTTTGCCCGATTGATTTTTGGGCAAATTAATAAGAATTGAAATTCCAGAATTTCCCAAAAAAAAATAATTATGCGATTTAAGTTGGTCTTTCACATACATCGCCTAAACCGGCAACCATTTTTGGCACCTCTTCGAGATCCGCATACCCATAATGCATTGCGCATAGAAGTCAACATCCTGCTTCTTGCGATGTATACACTGACCTTCGGACCTAGAATTTTGAAGTTGTTTTGCCCCTGACAAACTTTTTTGGCACAAAAAAAATCGGTAAGACCAAAAATAAACTTGGACTGGCCTTACATTGAAATAAAATTCAATGGTGATGAAAGATACCTGTAGTTGATGATGGGGCAGAGGTGCCACCTCAGGGGTTTTCTTTCGAATTTCTTCAGGGATGCCTCCTAATTTAAAACATAATATTCATACAAAATTATATTGAAATTTGAAATCTCACTTGATTTTTATGACACTTAGGTTATAAACATGATCAAGCCGATTTCAAAATATATATGATGAAAGTAGTAGAAATGCTTTATAGGAAAAAATCTCCTGTTGTGTATCTCTTAATTCCCAGGGGTTGTACATACATGTACAAATAGAGATATATTTCTGGTAAATTAGCTTTACTGTTAGAGTATACGTAAGTTGCACATGTATATATTTCACGATGCTGTGATATGATAACCACATGTGATAATTGTATGTCCTTCAAGACTCTTGAATATGTTGTATTGGGAATAGGACCATGCTTTTACTACTGAATGGCATTATCAGCATTTTACTCATTTAAACATAAGTGTTTAAACATGTCCTTTATAATACCAGGATGTGACGTATTCTTAATATTAGCCCATGCCTTTACTATTGAACGGCATTATCAGCATTTTACTCATTTAAACATAATTGTTTAAACATGTCCTTTATAATACCTGGATATGATCAGATGTATTCTATTTTGGTCCATGCTTTTACTATTGAATGGCATTATCAGCATTTCAATTATTTGTCTAAATGTATGTCTTTTATGACACCTAAATGTGATGTATTCAGAATAGGAACATGCTTTATCTTTGGAATGGATATGTACATTGCTCAGATGATGGTCCCTTCCATCTGATCTCTGATTGGTGGTGTAACTCAGGATTTTACTCATTTAAGCATTTGTTTCAACATGTGTCCTCGTTCTGCATGACACCTGAATGTGATGTATACCAAATTGGACCATGCTTTTACTATAAAACAGCAATACTTCTACCAACATGTTTCCACCTGATTCAGCATTCCAGGCATAACTCAGCATTTTACTCATTTAAACTTAATTGTTTAAACATATGTCAAGTATTACACCTGAATGTAATGTATTCTATAAAGGGAATCTGAACTGTTCAAGTGAATAATTCATTTTTGTAATTCGTTATGAATTATTCATACAGATTTGAAGTTGTATTATCATAATCGAAAGATGAAAATGTCTTTTTTTTTTCAATTTTCAGTGAATGCCTAAAAAGTGATGAGTAATTTGTTTGTTGATCAGCAAAGGTTATATAAATGTGGTTGAATATCACTTAAGGTACTTAATGAGTATGTGTGTTGCTTTTTTCCTGATACATCTTTAATTATGAATGAACTATATTAGTATAAGCTAATTGATCAGCCAATTAACCCCACCTATAAACACACCTGACAACATGACTATCAAAATACATTCTTGTCACAACACACGAAGCAGTGTTAAACTGATGGTCATGATACGTTAGAAAGTGCATCAATAATTAAACATTGTAAGCACCAATTAAGGCGCATCTGTGATGTGGCTCAATGATTTGATTACTAGCTGCTATGGCGATAATGCTGTTTACATAGTTGCTATGGTGATGACCTTGTAAAGATTGGCTAATGTGAGGCACACTCATATGAGAATACAACGAAGGAGAGGTGAACTGTACAGATACCAAATTTATTTGGTTTTATTGAAATTGTTTATGTTATAACATAAACAATTTCAATAAAACTTTTAGGAATTTTTTCTTACTATTGAAGAAATTATCACATGAGATGCAAAAATTGTCTTATTTGTTTTAAAAATCAAATCTAGAAAATGTTGCGTATTTGTTAATGGATTTTTGTTCATACTGATTCTGATCAAGTGAGCCTAAGTATGAAGAAATTGTAGAAGATGCAAAAATGGTCTTATTCTTTTCAAATCTAATTCAGAAAATGTTTGCATATTTGCTCAAGCATCTAACTGTGCTGGTCCAGTCTGTGGTCAAAGTGTCTAAGTGAATGGAGACCACTAGCTGAACAATGCCTTATTGCCTTTCAAAAATACAAGCAGATAACATTGTTCATTTGTTCAATAAAGACTGCTCTCTTTATTGACTGTGACAAGAAATCTACTAAACGGGCTACTTCTGCCATAAATGATGATAAATATCCTGAGATTATGTGCAAAAGACACCCACAATTAGGGGATTTTGAATTATTTGGTTTATTTATTATCTGTCTTTGCAGGTAATTTATGTTCTACAACTCATACCTCTGCGGTTGATCTTATTCTTTACTTTTCGATTTGAGAACTTACAAAGAAAATTTTTAACTTAGCATAAGGTTTCTCTTTTGCGACCTTTCATGGAAATATTTTTGAGCCGATGAATGGGTATCTTCGTAAGCACATAATCTTATAACAGCTACCCAATCAAGAGGAGATAATTGTATACAAGGTGAAAACATGCATAATAAATGTAATTGATGAATCTCATATACCCAGGATGTAATGCGACTAATGCGTATTAAGTTATAAACTATGCTGTTGCTTAAGAAATGCACTCTTGTGAACATTTCTCTCACATTAAAGATGTAACTACTATTTTTGTTTTATAAAGCTATATTGTAAGAATATACTTTGTTCTCTTGGTCTTGATTCACCCCTTACAAATACAGACAATCTACAAATTAGTTATTAAGTTATGCTCTATCCAGTGCACTCCCTGTTAATTTTTCTTGATTCCTTATTCCTAAAAGTAAGATAAATGAAAATGAAACATTTAAATTCGACAAACTAAGAATTTGATAGAATGATAAACATATACCTTCCCTCACCTCATATTAGCCACTAAGTTACTATCTTTATCCAGAGCAGTCCTTGTTAATTTTTCTTGATTACTTATTCCTCATTTGTCAAAGTAAAACAATAAATGAAAATGATACATTTGGATGAGACAAACTTAAAATATGGTAGAATGATAAACATGTACCTTCCCTTATCTCATATTTTACTTATCTCAGACAAGAGCTTTGGTCTCAATTCACTTATCTTGAAACAATAAAATAATGATAAAACAAACAAAAGCATTTTCTTTTTCAAATGAAGATGCCTGTCCTGTGCTCACCATTTAACCTATTCATGCTGCAGTTCCTCAAGAAGCAGTCATCCAGGTTTTTGATTCTTTTGACAATAACTAGAAATTTTACAATTACTTTACAAAATATCAGGAAGGTTGTTAACAGTATTCTAATTTATATTTCTACTTTAAATACTCTCCCAACTATGCTTTCACCTGCAATGTTTAAGGCCACTGCACACATTAATTGGTTAACTTATAATTTGCACTTCTCTAACTCGGTAATGAGGCATAAGTTGGACTTCCTCTAATATTTATGTCCAAGGCGATGGCTGTGATGTTGCCACCAACTGCCAGCTGTCTCTCATCACTGCCAATATTCAAATCATGGCCAGGGCATGTGAGAAAGTTACAAGTGACCCAAGATTATGCGATGTTTTTGGCTGTGAACTACAGTTTCCTCCTCAAACCTACAAGTGTCTAGTCGGTACTTGGTTGCCATTTGGTAGAAAAGGTGACGATAGTTGAAATTCCAAAAATTACTCCACATATAAACTAGCACCTAATCACAAGTCTCTGGTTTCATAGAACAACAATCGAATATACGGTTACAGAATAGATTTATTGATAACATACTATGTACATGGATTTAATGAATGCCATATCATATTGCTTCTCTCTCAAAGATTTTCTTTGGTCTCTTCATGTGTCTTTTGCTGAAAAACAAAAATATAAACTTTGTTACAAAAATAATATAATTTGAGCAGGCCCAAGGAGTTTATTGTAAAAGCATTGTTAAATAACAAAACTACAAAATAATATTTTATACGAATAGTGTTTGGTTCGAAGACCATTATTTGCATTTCATTCATGAAATTGACCATGCATATGTTCAAATATATAGAAAGTTTATTTGAACTGTAATATACCATGTACAAACTTAAGCATAATACTAATGGTAAACAGTGCTTTTTTTATATTTTTAACTTGAATATTTCGATGGGTACCGATCACACATGCAAGGGCCTGGCCCAAATTTATAACTTACTTGGGAAACCAGATGTGTTTTGTTGTGAAGAACATTTTGGTAAACAACTGGTAAACAGTACTTTTTTATATTTTTAACTTGAATATTTCTATGGGTACCGATCACACACGCAAGGCCCAAATTTATAACTTACTTGGGAAACCAGATGTGTTTTGTTGTGAAGAACATTTTGCGAAGCTCTTTGTCTGTAGGACCCTCCCGTCTGAAACGGTTCTGGTAGTCTTCGCGGAGCTGGATTTTTAACACTGAGTCACCCTGCAATAAACATGAGTTAACAGTTAGAGGTTATGATTTCTGACCAATTACAATTCAACTTCAAACAATATTTTCTTTTTCAATAACTCAATTATTCAAGAATTTATCACAAGATTTTATCTCAGGGAATTCAATCAGAGGCTTAATGACATTTGCTCTTCTGTCAGAATTAACAATACTTGCTCTTCTGTCAGAGCTTTCCTGAATATGGCATATGTGTGTCAACACCGCAAAAGATATTCATAAAAAGTAACCATTTCTGCATATAACACTTTCAACACTATTTGATTGATATTGTACATATCATTTGTTTGAAATTACTCAATCAATCGTCATAATTAGAGAATTTTTCAGATATCAAGATAAAAGATCTGTTGGGAAAATTATCTTACGAAATTCTTCTATTAACCCTTTATCACTCAATGACGCAATAACTCGTTACATAAGTGCAGCTGCACTTCCTCAGTAGCGAGTTATTGCGTCATTGTATTTGTGCACTTATTCCTACGAAGCGAGTTTTGGCGTATTTTGGGTACCACGATCTTAGATCGCTGGTACACAAATGTTTGTTAAATAAAGATACAAAATTATTGCCCTTACCGTTTAATCGTAATCTATAGTTATTTAATGCTTATTTTTGGACTCGAAGTCCGTGATTTTCGGCGGGAAAACTACGGGAAAACCCCCTCCAAATATGGAATTCATGGGGAATTCCCGCCAGTGACGTCGTCGTGTTGTGGCGTCCTTAGCAACACACAAAACCATTGATATTCTCGTTGTTTTTTCGTTGTTTCTGCCATGAAATGGCTAGTTTAAACCAGGATAATTCCGATGAAGAGCGTAAGAGGATCGACTATCGTCCCCTTCACGATCCATGGGAATCAGAAGATGATATCCCACTCATTTAACCATTCAACGAAGACGAACTTGCCGAGGTGCGTTATTGACAGTGCGTCAAGCGCAAAATCGGACAAAAAATCAACTTTTAAGTTGATATGTTGTAAACACAAATAATATCATATTATATGAAATGAAAGATACAAATAAAAAATGGAAATTACTCGTTTAACTTGTTTAAAGCACTGCTCCCTATGCACTGCAGTGCACTATGCACTGCGCAACAATGTCTCTGAGGAGTAACCCCTCATGCAGTGCAGGGGACATGGCAACATTGTTGCGTTGAGTGATATAGGGTTAAGGATTAAAAGCAAAATCTGATTTTGAAATTTAAAAAAAAAAATGAATAAAAAAGTTATAATTAAATCAAAATGATCATCTCTTATAGACTCACCTCTCTCAAGTCTGGCTCATCTCTTGGTAAGGGCTGAAAAATAAATCTTGGTTTAGAAAAGGTTTTATCAATATAGGGTATCGATCAAAAATGTCATTCTAAAGCAACATGGATCACTTTATCTTCAAATATATATACAAAATCTGTTTGTGCTTTGGATATGTCACATACCTACATATATAATACAATTATCAAAACATACACAAAATATCCATTAGAATGAGATTTTGATCAAAAAAAGTAATCTTATGGTTACACACGGATTTTCACAACAGATTGTTTGAAATAGAATGAGTTTTTGGTTAAAAAAAGTGATCTTAAATGGTTAGTTACAAACAGATTTTCACAGCATCAGATTGTTTGATTTCAGAAAAAAATAAATGAAAACGAATAACAAGGAGATTTACTATGTACATTTTTCAAACAACCTTGAGAAATGTAGAACTGCTTATTTAAGCACCATAGGCACTGTGTGTACATAATGTATTTATATATGAAATATACCTGGGAATGTTCATATGGAAACTTTTCCTCCGGATGCCAGCAGAAGACTGTGCTGCCATCTTTAGACCAAGCCACTGCAGCTTTGCTGAAAGACAATACAATACTTGCTCATTTCATGCATTTATGGTCCCACCTTTTTTCCAGATAAAGGCATCTGATGCCATCATCATGAAATATTGGCAGCTGACATGGGTCAAATAGCTTTATCTCCTAGATTTCTTGAATGTCAACTAAAACATTGCAATTTAATTTCAAGGTTATGTATGTATTATGTATATATATATATATATATATATATATATATATATATATATATATATATATATATATATATATATATATATATATATATATATATATATATATATATATGTATATATATATATATATATATATATATATGTGTGTGTGCGTCTGTACATGTATATACTTTTATCAACATACTATATGCTTATTTGCCTTTCTTTTTCAAAACAATCATGCTTATGGATTAAAAATGATTATGTTTTACAAATAAATGTTATGCTAATCAAATAGGCCTACAAATATGTACACCGTAAAATCTTTGCAATATTGTCATACCTTCTTTCATCCTGAGATGATTCTGTTGTGGCTGATCTCAGCTGCTGGCAACCTAGAATACCTGGAATGATAACAATGGTCAGGACTATAAATAATATGGTCCAAATAATATATATAACCAGTTCCTTTTCTGGAAACATAGCTAGAGACATTCAGAGATGTGTCTAATATAACAAAAATAATGCCAAAATAAATAGAGAAGTTAGAGTAAAAATCATTCAGAATCATGAACTTTCAAGGTAGGTAATGATCGGCAACCGCTTTGGCTCGCGGGCTCACCCCACTACAGGGGAGCTACCGAGGGGTCCCCTTTCCCAGGTCTCTAACTAACTGTAGTGTCCCCTGACCTAGGGGTGGCGCCCTACTCCCCTACCCCCCGTTTAGTGGTTAGGAAAGCCCTTCTCACATACATCAACTTCTATGCCCGTCACTTATTCCATGCTTGTTAGTTGTAGGGTCCCTTCTAGTTTTACATATCTTGTTAGGGTATAAACATGGAAAAATTTCAAAGTGGAAAAGAACAGCAACTTCAAAAGGTATAATCAAACAAAAGAACATATACAGTCATACACACGCACACATATATATACTCAATAATCTGAGTGATGCAATCGTCCCCTTCATCACAAAAGTTGAAATAACCTTTTGATGTAATCATCTCCAAATTAAGAAAACCACTTCTCTCACTCTGTGATTGTCCTCTCCATCTGGATGCAATTATCAACTACAAATTAACTGAACCGCCATTTTGTCCCAATCATCTCCCTAAGACTCCATCTATATGATGTTAGCATCCAAAACACTGATCTCTGTGGTGCACTCATCCTGTACAACATATTTAACCCTTTAACACCTCGTTTCCTCTCTCAATCTACTGATTCTACTCAACCTCATTTTTGATGCAATCCATGATTTCCATCTCTAAGTAACTTGTGCAATGCAATCTTCCTCCAGTACAACATGAAGCAGTCATCTCCCTCTCCCAACAGAACCGTCAGCAATCTCTGATGTAGTTGTCACCCAATCCACTCAACCGCGTGATGCAATCCATCTCCAAGTAACTTCTGCAGAGCAATCCATCTCCAGTCAACCATTCAGTCATCCCTCATCGCACTAAAAAAACTTTTAAAGGCAATCTCTGATGCAATTCTCTCAATTGACTCAACCTTGTAATGCAGCCCATCTCTAGAATTAACTTTTGCAGTACGATTATCCTCCTCTCCAGTCTGTCAATGTTCGGCCATCTCATTGAAGTAATCATCCGCTTTTCCTAACAAACGTATAGCAATTTATTGTGCAATCATCTCCCAAATACCTCAAACTTGTGATGCGATCCATCTTCAAGTGACTACTGCAATGCGGTTGTCCTCCAGTATGTCATTCAGCCATATCAGTGAAGCAGTCGTTCCCCTCCCAGAGAACTTTCCGTAATCTTGGATGCAATCGACTCTCAATTTACTCAACCTCATCTTTAATGCAATTCCTCTCTACATAACTTGTGCAATGTAATCGTTCTCCAGTACACCATTCAGCAATCTAGATGAAGCGGTCATCCTCCTACCCCTAAGAGCCTTCCGCAATAACTCAACCTTGTGATGTGCACACTCCTCCAATATCTATATTTAGACCTAGACCTACACTGCACTATAATAGTATACTCAACAAGTTCACTCATCAAATTCTAAACCAGTCAATCCGATTCAACATTCTTCTACTCAGCCACGTTCTATGTTTATCTATGCCAATCAACAATCTGCTCAGATGCAACTATCTCTTCAATAACTCAACCTCGAAATGCGCTCCTTCTCCAATATCCATATTTAGACCTAGAAGACTTTTACCTGATTATCATTCAATAACATGTACTATCTATCACTGTATCGCCTATCCTTTCAAGACTGGTATATATACATTAAGTACAGGATCATGAAGATGACCTCCAAATAATTCAAATACCCTAGAGTAGATGATGGATCCAAATCATCAGTTTGAGACAGAATGCTCGAGTAGTTTAGATAGTTTCTCAAACCGAATAGGCCATAATGTCTCTTTTACTGTTTCAATTGTGACCTGGATAAAGAACTTAATCAGAATCTCAGAAGATTATTGACCCTTCAGATGCAAATTTATGACCAAGATCCAAGTTATGGGTCATCAACACAAAATGCAAAAATTGCCCTCTACACATTGCCTCTCAGAAAACCTTGAGCAATATTGGATAACTACGTCAGGGACTTGCTTTGCGCATTATCCACATAGATCTTATAAATACTGCCCAAAACCAAGCACATGCAACAACTTACAGCTTCTATTCGAGAGAGATTTTCTAAGAGCATGTCTTAACGCCTGTGTCAAGGAGGCAGCCATTTTTGGTCAGTGGCGCCATCTGCTGGCCCTGGCGGCGAAGATTCGTACTAAATTCCAGTCGCATCACGCACGGACGCGTGTGTATTTACTTTTACAGTAGAAAATTTTTCAATTAAAAAAAGAAATTAACTAAGATAGATGATATGAAAAAATGACCCGATATGCTCTTTATGACCAGCAAGCATATTTTGCCTTGGCTTTGATAGTGGCTACCCCCGTCTATATCTCGAACTATATGGCAAGCCAAAGTGCCATAAAGTAAGCATCATGGACATGGAATTCCATAAATCATTTATGGAATTCCATAAATGATTTATGGAATTCCATAGATACATTTATTAATTATGGAATTCCATAAATCATTTATGGAATTCCATAAATCATTTATGGAATTCCATAAATCATTTATGGAATTCCATAAATGCTTATCTATATAGATACTTGATATCAGATTCGCTTGTCAAAGCTACTTATTTTATCACATAGTTATAGATAAGTTATTGTTGTTTCTGTCCATGTCCAGAGAATCTTTTTCATTCTTGGAAATGTACCTCAGAGGATAAAATTAAAGGGAATGTGCAAAAGTATATTTTTACGTAGGATGTTTGCTAGGCAGCAATTGATGCGACAATGGGAAAAGCATGACCGCGTCATTGTCTATTTATTCCTGCAAAAAAGTTAAATACGTAATATTTCAGTCTTATCACACCAACATAATGGTTGGGAACACACCCACTTTTTTACATTTTAATGAGCATATTTATATCAAAAATAAAGAAACAACTCTTGAGTAGATTATTTTATATGAATCAATATGGCTGATTTATCGCCTCTATTTTTTAATCCGGCTTTGAGGAAAAAGCGACCATTTTCGAATAAACCCTTAAAAATTCAAAGATGTGCTGTGCCAAAATGTAGTTTGTATGAGTGAAAAGGTGATATACTAGTATTGCACTAGCGATATCCATGAATTACCCGGAATGACAGGAAAATAACAAAATAACGCCTGCGTAATGACCTTTATTACCCGAAAATCGCAATTGTCGCGAAAAACATTTGAAAATACATGTTTTAAAGTTTAATAGTAGAAAAGCGCATGTTTTGTCATTTCAAACAAAAATCTGAAAGAAATGGCAATATAAGTTTAAAAAAAAACAGGAATTCAAAAAGTATGAAATCCTTCTCTCAATATTGTTTTTACTCCATATTTGCAGAGTTTGAAGGTCCACGTGCACGGACCGCGGTCCGTAATTTGGAATACGAGCTCCGTTTGAAAAAATCTATGCGTGTTTCTTTCATTTTTTAAACCCCAAAATCTTGCACGCTGCTGGAAATGTAAGTGATGCTTAATGAAGTTAATGTTATCCTCGTCAAAAGACCTTTCGAGCAAAATATAAATGTGCTTTCTAAAAGATGAATTGCCAAATACAAGAGTAGATAAAAAAAAATGAGCCAAAGAAATAAGCTACCTGAAGGATCACATTCAATCGGATACCGTCTAATAAAGTGGATACTGGTTTGCGGTCCTGTTCGCAAATTAGTACCGATTTTTTCAAAGTCGCAAGTCAAGGAATTGGCTTGCGATTATCGCACAATATTCCTTCAACATTAGTACAGTAGTACGCAGGTTGGACTTAAATATTGGACGCAAGTTATGTATTTAGAAGAATATCTTGCGATTATGTCACGATTATCTCACGATGATGGCAAAACATGATAAGTTATTGACTTGTGATTATCCAGCAATATAATCGGCTCCGATGAGTCGTACCGGTTTCAATGAAAATTTGTCTATTTTTTAAAAATCGTATCATTTTAAAATTAGCGCAATCGGAGCCGATTTTGAAATTGTGCGATAGTCGGACTCTAGTGTGATTCATCCAGGGGCATGTCGTTTTTTAGACTTGATTTTTGAACACTTGCGAAATATTGTCCATCAACACTAAAATCTACATGTTCGTTGTGATCAAAATGAATAGTCCAATGGATTAGCCTCCTTGCTGGTTGTTTTTATTGCTGTTGGTCCTATCTCCAGCTTCGGAAGGGGTGAAATAACAAATCTGGACGGAAACGTCGAGCCCCCAAAACGTTTATTTTAAATGAACTACAAAATGAAGTGCAAAATTGTTATAAAAAACAGCTTTTTTTGTGTTAGGCAACAGAGACACACTAGCGCCCTCGACAACCCACTGCGCGGCTATTATGATCTTAGTTAAAGATCACAGCTGGATTTTCGTGGATTTTCTCTTCTGGTAGTCAGCTTTTACAAAAATCCTTTTTTTTGCTATTTGTAGATATAGTAGAGAGTTATAATTCCAAGGAATAAGTAGCAAACCTTTTCAGCTTTCACACATTAAAAAAAAACGCCCTATCTAAAGGTGCGAAGGTCCCGAGCCCCCTTAAGAAATGTAAAACAATCCATTTATTTCATTTATCTTGTATTACATATCCGAAACATGCTGTAAACTCTAAAATGACCATTGATTTCAACATTCACGAAGCATATTTGTATAGCAGGGGCAGTTATCATATACGTATACTTAGATCTCTATTTAGTCGTGATTTTGGGGATTAAATGGATAAGAATATTGTTTATTTATAAATGAGGACAATCAGGCAGAATATTCCAATAAGTGGGTACCAATATTTTATCATATTCTGTGCTATACATATGTTCTTAAGGAGATGACATTTAATGATTTATGGATGACAAATATATACCCCTGTTTGTCACAGTTGCTGAAGACCAGTTTCGCATTCACTGAAACAGAGGTTTTGATAGAAAAATAAAACATTCCCATGATTTAAGTACCAATAAGCGTATGTTATCTTTCATATATCATGGTTACAACGGGATCAGATCCATGGTGGGCGAGACACTTAACTACCCACAAAACGTACCCCTTAGTAGGTTTGGCAAAAGCGGCTGATTTGGGCACAATTATCCCACTTTTTAGGCTAAATCACCTTCTTCCACCACGCTCTCTAAATATAGGATATCGGTCACGCACAGGTTTGCTTGCACCGAATTTTATGCATCTCAACAGTCGATTAATTGGAAGTTGATCAGTGGATTAGCTTAAACAACCAGGAAGCCACCTTTATAAGACCAGACCAGAGAAAAGCAGTATTCGATTGCACTATTGACTAGGGGCTACTCAATACTCTTTGTGCTATGTTTTTTCTAGTATATACTATAAGTGTGTTTCGGTAACAAACAAGATGTATTTTCCTTTTTGAAAAATATCTACGCCAAACTGACTTATGGCGAAGGTATTTCAAACCTATTTGGCATTTCAATTTTCATCACTTTTTCTGCCATATTGCGGCTGTTGTGACTAGCCAGTTGTAAGTGGTGGAGTAAACTGGAATACCCTGCAAAACCACCATCTAACCCCAAATCACCGGCAACTTTCTCACATGCCCTGGCCGGGTATTTGAGCCTGGGCAATGGTAGCAGTCATTGACAATGCCGTAAGTCCATTAGGGCAAGTCCTCCAGTTAGAAGCACATTTCACATTAGCTACAGAGCTTGGACCAGGCAAAATGCCATCTCAGGTTAAACTGAGCTAAATCATGTATGGGGGAATGCCGTTAAACAGTTGTCTGAAAGTAACTTAAGATGATGAATATGTTCACTAAATATTTGGAGGGTTGTCTGTTTGGTTCTAATCAATATATCCTGTTAGAATATTTCTAAAGAAGCCTGACTGTTCCAAAAAATAATCCAAAATGGGCTTTTTAGGGTGCTAAAGACATAGATGGGTTGATATTACACACAGACAGTTTTCATGGTCTTTTAAAGGGGTGTTACTGATACTACCTAAAAAGTCAATGAATCACACTGGCCTGGGTTGAATAAAAAACCTACATACTTTATAGAAAGGTGGCATATTTTCAGCGAAGTATGGACAAAGGCAACTAATACTAAATTTGCAAGTGTTTATTATAACCATAACTATATTTGTACAAGTCATCACATATTTCATATATAACTCTTCCATCTTTTTATCTCTCAAATATACATTGGTGCAAAAGAGCCATACTTTTCATCTAGATTTACATCCATCTTCCACCTGTGAAAGATGTGTCACATATTTTATACAACTCTTGCATATGGTTATCAATCAAATATACTATACTATAAGTACAAAGTAGCTCAGTTGGTTAGGTGTCAGACTAGTAATCAATAGGTCCCTGGTTCAATTCCTGACCGGGGCACTTTGGTCTGTCCTTGGGCAAGACACATTGCATAAGTCTAACCAGCTGCAAAATGGTTACCAAGCATTAATAAGGCAGTGCTTAGAGCTTGGGCGCTATATGCTGCCAGCTGCTCTGGAATATCCCTCGGGGGATTGAAATGGTTTCTGTGTGTACAGGCCTGTTAGGGAAGGAAGCTCATGTAAACATTTCGGTGGATACAAGACTATAAACCGAACACCTTTACCTTTATGGCATTGGTCCAAAAGAGCCATACTTTTCATCTAGATTTACATCCATCTTCCACCTGTGAAAGATCCGTCAGCTGATGTTCATTTATAAAACCCAAAATTATATTCATAACTTTATAAGTCATCACATATTTTATATAACTCTTACATATGGTTATCTATTAAACATACTGTGGCATTGGTCCAAAAGAGCCATACTTTTCATCTAGATTGACATCCATCTTCCACCTGTGAAAGATGTGACAACTTCTGTTCATCATAATACCCTAAACTTGATTCGAACAAGTCATCACATATTTTTATATAATTCTTACATATGGTTATCTCTCAAATATACTACGGCATTGGTCTAAAAGAGCCATACTTTTCATCTAGATTTACATCCACCTGAAGACGTGTCAGCTAAAAGAAATTGTACACATGGTGACTATTGATTAAAGATAACACACAGAAAATTGTTAAGTTAACAAATTGGACTTTTGTTCAACAAGAATGATTATATAATATGTGAGGTCAAGTGGCAATCTACATTACATCAAATGATGATGATTGGCTTGAAATGTACATGGTACTGAGAAAAGTATCAAATTTATATCACATGGTCAAAGCCACTCAGCTAACACGAATAGCTGGCATGAGAGAAAAACAAGATACGTTCTAGAAAAAAGGCATTGGTAATATACAAATAGGTCTTAACCCTTCCAATGCTGAGGCAACTTTCGCCTTAAACCTGAGGAGGCAAAGATTTGCGCAAAGATAAACACTGTCATGTTCGTATTTATTGGATAGCTCTTCCTGAGTACTCTCAGATGGGTACACATGTGCCAGGGGTTCAGTCATTTTTCAGGTTTTCTGCATCATTTAGTATTGTCCAGATTAGCCACCACCAGCATGACGGTTAAGAAATGAGATCAAATCTTTATCCAAATTCATACCTAAAGTTGAGTGAATGTAACTTTACATACAGTAAATATTAAATTTCCTGGAAATGTCCAGTATAGCAGTTGTGAAAAGATTCCTACATAGGGGGTTTGTTTCGTACGATTGAGAGGATCATCTAATACAGAGGGAGAACTACCTCATTGGCTGAAAGTAAAACTGAGGAAAAAATGACAATTCAAGGCAAGAAAATCAACAATTTAAAAATGTAAATGGGTGCTCGTAACACCCTTTCTATACCCAAAACTGCTATCATTCACTTTATTTCAGTCCATCATGGAACTGTGGGCGTGAAAGTGTTATCACAGAATATCAGTAGACATACATATGACATACTCCAAATGCACCAGATAATCTTTGAACACATAATTATAATAAATTTGTCTTAACCCTTATGCTACCTGTGACTAATTTGGCCAATACAATATGATGCAAAAAACCTGAAAAATGACTGAAACCCTGGCACATGGGTACTCATCTGAGAGTACTCAGTAAGAACTATCTACTGAATACCAACATGACAGGGTTTAGATGGTTTTTCAAAAATCTTTGCATTTATGTGTGATTTGGATAAAAGTAGCCTCAGCACAGGAAGGGTTTAAACAATGTCCTACATCAACCGCCACTGAGATTAGTGATCACAGGAGCCATCCATCTCTAGTAGGACCCATTAATGCTCACAGCGGCCAAAACTGCCTGACAATTTTGGTGAAATCTCTGAAGCAAAAGCATGTTTGAGAAAATATTTGAAGGAGTAATGTTTATCAAAACACTACCAACAACTCTCCTTCAAATATTTTGTAAAATCATTCTCAATTCATAAGTTATTGTCAAAAGTATCTTAGATCCAGACGACAATTTTTCGGGGAACTCTTAAGCATTAATGGGTTAAGTTAGAATGTGCCATTCCTATTATCAAATACATGAGGTACAATAGTCATCACAGATCAACTAAAACCATGTTTTCAGATATCTTGTTCTCCTCATTTATCTATAGTATGCATGCTATGGGCAATCATGCAGGACAGCTTTGGGAAAATCATATTAGAATACAACAGTACAAAAACAGCAGCATATTCATTTGATTCGTCCAATTAAAAACAAGTCTAAAGTAGGGTGTCCAAATAAAAGTTCAAAAAATCATGGTGCCCAGACAATCATTCTTTGAGCATGGCAGTTTGTGTGGCTGACATGCAATACATAGTTCAATATATCAATAATACAGATCTGGATCAATAAATACACAATATAGCTAATCCATCAACAAAAAGATCTTATGGAGTTGCATGTTTAATAAAGTATGTATCAAAAATTTCATATTTTCAGATAATTTTGTAAGTGCTATAATGGCTATACTCCCTGAAAATTAAACAATGCTAAATAAATGATATATATATATATATATATATATATATATATATATATATATATATATATATATATATATATATATATATATATATATATATATATATATAAATATATATATATATATATATATATACACATATTTATATATATATATATATATATATATATATACATATATATATATATATATATATATATATATATATACATATATATATATATATATATATATATATATATATATATATATATATATATATATATATATATATATATATATATATATATATATATAGTTATATACACACACACATATACATACACATATATGTGTAGCTTGATAATTAGTAGCTTGTTCCCCTGAAATGTGTGTCCCCTCAATAAGTCTCTCCAGGGAGTGTCCAAATGGAAGTCTCTGGTCTCTCCTATCTTTACAGACTGCATATAGTATTATGAACAGGGATGGCAATCAGCGCTGCCATCAAAATTCCTGAAGAGTCAGCGACACTAGCCACAGCCATACTGAATTCTAGGCGGTCCTTAGGCACCTACAAGAACACACAAAACAGTCATATGTGGACTATATTTATTCATACGTACTAGTTATTCATGCTTTTCCTACTATCATCCAAAGTGATACTAAGGAGAAATAGGAGACATCAACATTAGCCATAATCTGAAAAATTGGTAAATGCCCCAAATGCTATCATGTTTGTCAGCATATTCTAGGAAATTACCAGCAAATATACAATGAAAGCATATATTCAATTTGCGAGAAGTGGTGGTTGTTGTTGTTGTGGTGGTGGAAGTAGTAGTAGTAGTAGTAGTAGTAGTAGTAGTAGTAGCAGCAGCAGCAGCAGCAGCAGCAGCAGCAGTAGTAGTAGTAACAGAAGTAGTAGTAGTAGTAGTAGTAGTAGTAGTAGTAGTAGTAGTAGTAGCAGTAGCATTAGTAGAATTTAGTGTTAGAAGTAGTAGTTAGAATGTGTAATGAGGAGACCTAGTAAAGGAATTAAAATGCTCTGTGACTACCTACCTGAATTGTTATCTTGTAAAAGGTATTGACATAAGCTGCACCTCCTAGGAGACCCTCCCACAAGATGACTGCAAATATAATCCATATGCTAGGGAAGACCTTGAAGAATATCTGTACCAGGAAAAGAGCCACATTCACAAACTGAAATAAAAAGGGGAAAATAAATATCTCAACAAGTATAATTTGTTACACCAAAAGAACTAGCAATACTAATACAATCAAACTTTGTATTCAAATAGATCTGTGTTCCATTGATTAATAGCTTGAGAATGGACCCGGCATCGAGAGATAGTTGGTATTTATTATAAGACATAGTTGTAAATGAGGCATTTGGAATCAAACTCGGATTCTTCTTCAATAATCTGACTTATGGTAAATTTATGTAAATTCTCGGATTTATCTTGTTGTACTTTTATTATTTCTCATAATAGTGCCTACTCGTATTTATTTATTGTGTATTGATGCATACTTGCTATACTTCTAGTATATCACACAATAGTGCCTACTCGCATTTATTTATTTGTATTGATGCATTCCTATGGAGAATAAAAATCCTGCTGCATAATGTGTGCAATTTGAAATTAGAAAAAAAAATAGATCTGTGTTCATTACTTGATTTTCTGTCTTATTCCTAGTTCAATGAACAGATATTAAACATGATAAATAGTTCAAGAAATGCTTAAGGGTGGGATGCACCATAAGCTACAAGATATTAATTGTCCTTTATTGTCCTTTATTTGGGAAGGCACTTGAATACTAGTCCAAGATTCTTAAGTCCATTCGTCCTTCCAAAACTTCAAACACTCTAACTTCACTAACGCCTTTTTCCAGTTATAATTGCCAGTTTCATAATCGATAAATCGGTAAAAAAGAGGCAACTGAGTAAGTGTCTATTATAATCGAAGATCTTCTAACCACTAACGTTATCAATGGTACATGTTGTGGGTGTATCGAACCATTTCTTAACAATAGCTTTCGGCAAACACCTACCTGCAGTATTGGCAAGATCCATAACTTGTTGATTGTGAAGAGGTTGACTGAAGACCGGGATATGAAGACGCCCACCTGGTAGGTCACCTGGTACCTGGAGCAGGTAAAGAGATAATAAACCTTAACCCTTCCAACTCTGAGGTTACTTTCGTTTGAAGCACAAGGAAGCAAAGATTTTTGTAAACCATCTAAACCCTGTTATGTTGGGTATCAGGACAATATCCCCCCGGACAATATCCCCCCAGGACAAAACCCCCCTGGACAAGTTTTGTCCTGGTGGGATATTGTCCGGGGGGATATTGTCCAGGGTATATTGTCCGGGGGGATATTGTCCTAGAACCGTTATGTTGGTATCTATTGGAAAGCTCTCACTAAGTACTATCAGATGAGTACCCATTTGCCATGGTTTCAGACATTTTCCAGGTTTTTTGCATCATTTTGTATCGGCCAAATTAGCCACCAGCTATTTGTAGATGAAAAGAAGTGAATATTGTAGATAGCTGTAATATATTTGGTTACTTCATTGTCAATCTGTGGCTGCATTGAGAATTTGTAAATCTATCCTCCGTAGGTGACGCAAAGTATTTGCGACTACTTACCATCTATACTGTTCACTGAACTCCATTCCAGCACCCTTAAATATCACCAATTCATGCTGAAAAACAAAACAATGGACTTTTTGAAAAACTTGCCAACTAGAATAGAGGTATCCTTAGGCACCAAGCTGTGATGTTTATTTAAACCCATAATAGCCCTCCCTTATATGGTCTCCCCTGTGGTGCGTAAAAAGTGATGTTCGTTTCCCTCTAGTTAACCTTCCCATGCTGAGGCTACTTTTGTCCAAAGCACAAGGGCACAAAAATTAAAAACAAAACATCTAAATGTTGGTATTGAATGGATAGCTCTCGCAGAGTTCTCCCAGATGAGTAAACATATGCCAGGGTTTCCATCACTTTTTGTTTTTTTGCATCATTTTATAATGGCCCAATTAGCCACCACCAGCATAAGGGTTATTTGCTTTATTAGAGCAATTACCCATTTTATTGCTTTAGATAATCACCAAAGCTGCATAACTGACAGTCAAAAAATCCTTAACCCTTTATCATCCAATGCCACAATAACGCGCTACTTGAGTGCAGGTGCACTTCCTCAGTAGCGAGTTATCGCATCATCCTAATTGTGCACTCAATCCTACGAAGCGCATTTTTGTGTATTTTGCACAGCATGATTTTACATCAATGGTGTACAAATAAATTTTAAATGAAAAGATAAAATGATTCCCCTGTCCTTTCTGTGCAATCTGCACTTCTGTTTCCCCTTATAGGAAGGAGGGAGGGGGAGACAGATAAGATAAGAAGATCATATTAAAGCATCACCCATTATAGAATCGTACAAATATGACAAAACAAGAACAATGGACAGTCAACTTTGTCCTCCCAGAGACTAACTGCAGGTAACGGTACCTATAGCAGCTCCTTACACAGTTAGACTGACTTACCAGTCCCTGGTTGATGAAATACTCAGCAAAATAGACTAACATCAAGGGAATCATATATGGAAGCAGAGGCTGCAATAGAAAATAAATAACAAAAATATAACCCAACTTCACACATACAAACTATGAAACAAGCGAATATCTTTTTCAGTGGTTCCTTTAAGCAATTAAGATCCTGAGTAGAATGACAATTTAACCATTTCTTATTAACTGGTAACGTATGTGTTTGGTGCTGAACATACGACTAATTGAGTATTCAAATATTCTATGATTTCACGTTTTATAAAGCTTGTTTGTAAAATTAAAGCATATATTCAGGTCATCTCTTATAATATGATGGTATAGTGATCTGTTTTTTGGACACTAAGTTACATATTTTTTTTTAGAAATGTGATGTCTTAAAATTATTAGTGTACAAAGCTATGACACCATAGATACAAGGTCTATATACCTGAATCAGCATTAGCTTTTCTTTGAAGGAGAATGTGCCTGATTTTGATTGGTTAGCTGGTGGGTCTGTATCCTCCTCCTCACCTATAACAATACAATCAAATATACCATATATCACATATACCATATATCAAATTTACCAAATTTTAATAAAGGCGACCATCTCAAATCACATTTACTGTCTCTGTTGTGCTTACAAAGCAAGGTGCAGCTAGGACTGCAATATTTTCTATCTGTTTGCCAATTCTAAGACCATAAATCACATAAACCATATATCACATACACTATAAATGTATATAACATTTATCATATACCACAGATATCAAACTCTGTGTAATATATACAATATTGTTATACCTCACCCTATATTAAGAGTCATTACATAATTCACACTATCTGTCAGAAAAAGTGGAATAATAGCACAAGCAGGTGAATAATTGCCAGTCGTTGCCCTCGGGAAATAATTCCTCCTCGGGTTGATAATCTGCACTATTCACCAGCAAGCCAGGCAATAACTGTTTATTATATTGTAAATGAATTTTATTCAGATAGGGAGTGAAATGGCAAAGCTATTACTACTTTCCCTGAGTACTTCTGGTTAAACCTGCTGCAGCATATGTTTAAAGTAAACTTTGGGAAAATATTTCAAATATTTTAACATTTACTTTACACAATGGTTTAATGGGACTTGGAGCAAGGATGGTGGATGGGGGGGGGGGGGGGGGGAGGTAGAATCATAATGAGAATTTGGCCTAGGGCGAAATGAACTTTCTTTATATCTAAACACCGTGTTCAATAATATCTTGAAATGATAAGCAAAAAAAGTAGTAATATCATACCGTATTCCCTCAATTAACTGCACGGTGCAGGGTAGAGGTTGGGGAAATTTGCTGTAGAAGGGGTGTCGGTAATCTTACGTTTTACCACACACCCCAATGAGTGGCGATCGCAGTGTAATTGCTATTATTGCACCTTTGCACTCTCGCTGTGCAGCTTGGTTAGATGCTTGCCACTACAAACCCGCATGTAATTAGATTGTTTATTGGTCAAAAGCAGCGATTATTGAACAGCGAGAGCGCGAAGGAACTGCAGAAATGGCAGAAATCAATACAAGTTTGCAGACACGGCAAGAGGAAAGGTATGTGATTTCGCTTTTCTTACTTCTTCTGGGGGGAAGTTTCACAAGTTTTTCATGACAGTTGCGCTGGCTGTTCCCCCTCTAACCGTGAAAAATAGGCATGTGCGCTTAATTGGTCATGTGCGGTTAATCGAGAGAATATGGTATTTATAAATTGCTATCAAAAATGACATCACAGATGTTCAAACTTGGGAACCAGTAACTTTAATCATATTGTTTGAAAAATAGAGGTTATTGTCAACTCTTGTACCTGTACTGGTAAATCTACTAGATATGGTGCCATCCAATGTCAATGTTTCAGTGTCTTTCAAGACACACAAAACCACAGATAAAAAACAATGCCCTGTTGTAGACTATTCATTAACTGAGCAGCCATCTTGAAAAACATGGTTATTTATCATATCTAACCCTCTCCTTGAAAAAGACTTTGCTGAATTATCATATTTAGATGAAGAAAGTATATCCTCTTCTTGAAAAAAATTCATTTGGATTCATGAAACATTTTTAAAATACTGCATCCATCTGTGAGCTATATGCTGTAAGTTGCCACCTCACCCAGGTGCACTTAAAGCTGACCAGTCAATGTAAATTCAGGGGAACTAAAGATTACGGAGAGCACCTCTGTATCTGGTGGTCAAATGATTTCGCACCAAGACAGAGCGCGGCACTCCCAGGACTGTTATGCAAGGTGTGACACACAAGCCGAGTCACTCATTTGGAGGTGGAATGCAGAGCAGGCAACATAGGCTTGACATCCGAATGTACCATGTCCCGCGTCAAGCCGATGCTACCTGCTATGCGTCCACGCTCCAAATGCGCCACTGTCCGGGTTCGAATCCCACCCAAGGTATGTGAGAAATTGCCAGTGACAAACGAAATTCAAAATCCTAATGCGAGGATTGGCACTGCCATTTGTGCCTTGTATAAAAGTCAAGGTAGCGCTTAATATAGCAGTAACATATTATATGGACTTATATGGCTGCCAGGTATAAGGGTGCTCTCTATTATTTGCAGATACCCTTAGTTTTAAATTGGCAGATCAGCTTTAACAAGATTTACCCCTGACATACCTTGAATACTGTTCCCACCACCCTAATGACATTAGCATAGGAATGTGACATAGGTGACATACATATATCTTACAACCAGCACAGGGCTAAGCAAAAAATGGGGAAGGTTGGAGTATTCCTATGAATGAGATATATATGATATATATAAATATATATATATATATATATATATATATATATATATATATATATATATATATATATATATATATATATATATATATATATATATATACATGTATCTGTTCTGTGCCACTGCTTCCTTATATAAAATGCCCCATTACAAACATAAAAGAGACATATAAAACAGTTTTTTAAAGTTGTGTTCATGTTAAAGTGTCACCATTTTCCTGAGTTATTGAGGAGGTTTGTTCAATACTGCTACCTTTTGGATTGGTCGTTTTTCCTCGAACTTCCAGGTCAACTGTTAGAATCGTTATAAAATGAATACCATGAAACAAAGTTTTCTCTCAAAAAATGTGGGAAAGCAGCATTTAAATCTAGAACTTAAATATGCACCTAAATAAACACCTAGATAAGCACCTAAATAAACCAGATTTTTAGGAAGGAAGGAAGGAAGGTTTGGGGTTTTACGTCGCTTTCAACAGCAGGTCATATCACGATGAAGATTTTTAGTATTGCATGCACACGAATCTTTAATTCTTTTTATCACCAAAAATTAGGTATTCATCCTTGGGAAGGTTTGGTTCCCCTGAAACGCAACACTTCTTTACCATAACAAAAATTGAACCTTATCACCACAATAATCCACATATATGTCTGAACACTAGTGGTTAAATTTTCTTGATAAAAATTCTTATAACACATTGCATCACCATTACCACTTTGTATTTCTGTACAAAACTTATTAAATCAAGTTTTAGTATTTTTCTGAAAAAGAGCCAAAATGTGTATACCACAGGAATACAACATTGTATCAAGATGTATTTGGAATTTTGATCAGTCACTTTTTCTGCCATATTAGGCTAATTCATGACCAGAGTAACAGTAAAAAAAAATCACCTAACCTCAAGTGAAGTCACTGGCAATTTTCTCACATGCCCCGGCTGTGGTTGGAACCCAGGCATGAAAAAGAGGCAGCTAGCAGTCAGTGGCAATGCCTCAGACCACTCAGTCATCAGGGCAGAACTCTTAACAAGACTAGCAACATTTTACAGGTGAGATGATTTAACATGTGGAAGGGGCATCATGCTGGCTTCTGATTGGCTAATAACAGGCATGATGGGTGAAAAACAACACAGGCTTCTGATAAGCTGATTTTGAATTAAAGTGGCATCTCCTTGTCTCCTGATTATAGCTGAGATATTTTGGCCAAACCATCATGGTCAGTCACTCATAGCAAGAAATTATTTATAAGGAAAAGATTTTTGAATGAATCCAATTGTAAAATCAAAGCCTGCATTTGACTGTGTTACCCTCGTGAAATAAAGATTATCATTATTATTTTCATTATCAATACTATCATTATCATTATTATTATCATAATTATTATTATTATTATTATAATTATTATTATTATTATCATTATTATCATTATTATAATCATTATCATTATTATCATTATTATTATTATTATCATTATTATCATCATTATTTATAATACTATCATTATTAAATGACAATTTACCTGTATCCTCATCTGACTGGTCAAGAAGTGGACGATGTGCACCACTTTTCTGGGTGGACATGGAAGCCGGTTTAACAAGTAGGCAGCAATAACTACAATGAAAAAATTCAAAATATTTTCTTCAACGAAGAACAAATCTAAACTAATTCAGCAGATAATATTTTAATATCATAAAAGCTAGTACCTTAAAGAATGATTGGTTATAACCCTTCCAGTTATGAGGTTACGAAATGACAAGGAAGCAAAGATTTTGAAAAGCCATCTAGACTCTGTTATGTTGGTATTAATTGGATAGCTCTCACCGAGTATTATCTGATGAGTACCCATGTGCCAGGGATTCAGTCATTTATTTTTTGCATCATTTTGTATTGGCAAAATTAGCAATCACAGGGAGAAGTTACCTTGCAGCAAAGATGACGGGTACGACCAGCATGATGAGCAGGGTATCACTCGGGCTGACCCCTAACGATGTAATACCCGCGTACGACAACGCACTGATCACACCCGATGCCCCAGTACCCGAAGACCACGTCGAAACTGTGTTTCTGGAAAACATACATTATATACTGTAAATTCGCAGTAATTTGGGACAGCTTTTAATAATTGCAATTTTTATGGGTTGAGGTTGTTTTATGAAAATACTGACAAAGCAGAGTAATAATTGTCTATACTTTGTGAAATAGTCACCAGCAATATATCAAGGGTGGTCCATGTTTACCAATGATAATCTTGCAAAATAATTTAGGAACTTAATTTAACCCCAGCTGCCCTTTATTTTTGATTAGTTTTCTCATGTCCCTAACACCTTTAGTTGCTATAATCTAGAGTTTCTAAGTTTTATACATGTGTACATGTATAAAGGCAAGTGCATAATTAGAATCAGCTCACACCAAATTCATAGGAAATTGTAAATTCACAAACTTCCCAATGTGACTAAAAATACTCAATGGTTTATGAATCAAACCTTATGAATACTTTACGTATGCTTTATTTTTTGGACCACAGGATGTTTATACAAACACATGCCTTTTCTCATCCATTAAATATCTAGAATTAAATGATACATACTTATCAAAATGAGATGAAAGACTAAGGAATGTTATCTCTCCAAGCCCAGCACTAATGCTTGCACATACAACACCTGCAATAAATAGAAATTCTCAATAGTATAGTATACAGTGTGACACCATAATTCAAGATCATAGATAAACATAATATGACTATCATTTTTCAGTATTATCCGTATGGGTTTTAGTATTTATTATCCAAAATAATTACAAATATCATCATCTTAAGCAGCTCAATCATTATTATTGTTAATAATGACAATAATAATAATAATGATGATTATAATAATACTAATAATAATAATAATGATAATAATGATAGAGATAATACTAATAATACTAATAATAATAATTATAATGATAATAATAATAACAATAATAATGATAATTTTAGTAATAGTGATAATAATAATAATAATAACACTAACAATAATAATAATAATAATAATAATGATAATAATAATAATGATGATGATGATAATGATAATAATAATAATAATAATAATGATAATAATAATAATAATATCATTATTATCATCACCATCATTACTCATATTGTTACTGCTATCATTATTGACACTATTATCATTTTTATCAATGAAGATATTTGAACAATACAAATGTTATGAATTAAATCGATTTCCATTGAAAATGGTTTAGACACCTATTTTCCTCTTGATGTGCACAGTGACTGATCAATTAGTTAGATTGCCTCAAGGTTTAAAAAGGATTTTGTAATGTCAATTCAAACTAGCACTCATCACGGTCTCCCTTACCTAATATTTGCAGCCAAAATAAATGGGACACAGCAACCATCGGAAAGCTCACAGTAACAAATGTGATAATAATCCATACGCGGACACTGCAAGCAAACAATCAATTTTTAAGGGGCAATCTTCATAGTAAAGAGGCAAAGAAGTAAGCCTATCACAGGAATTAAACCCTATGGTACAACTGCTCATTTCATCAAAAATATTTGTAATATCATTTGTATTTGTAATCAATAAATATAGGTGTCAAACTGGTTTAGTAACTTATGATTGAATTTGCAACAACAAATACAAACTCTGAGTAGAATCTAAACATATCTAAACAGATGGATAGAGAAAGAGAACTAAATTCTTCTGGCCTTGACAAATTATGGTTTCCAGAACAGCACAACTCATCTTTTTGATAGCTCTAAATCCATAAAATCACAATGAATCGATTACTATTTCTAATTTATCAAGCATAAAAGTTCGGCTTCCTCTCAAAAATTGTTGTTTGGAGCTATATGATACTTATGAATATAATTACAGAATCAAGCATTAAAACACTAGGTATTCGAAGAATAGTTGTTGGCTTGGTTTTCATTGACATTCCTCTTATATACATTTTCCAAAATATGCTTTTTTGAGAGAAATACATTTCAAAAGGTTAGGCCATTTTTGGCTGTTTTGAGCATGACTAGGTTAAACCAATAATTAGTATACAGTCCATTGTTTGTGTTCCTTGTATTCGAAAAGTGAATAACCCCCATCAATACTTTGTGTTGTTTCATATCACATATCACATATTGATTACACTACATGAATAGAAGTTATGAAAAAAAAGACTTACATATATGGTATGCGTTCGACAAAGAACGGCGCTGTAAGTTTAATGACAAGGGTAGGAATAATGTCAGCCAATAGGATTGCTCCTGTGCTCATGAGGTTACAATGTGGGACTAGATGTGAGGTGTTGCCGCCTGTACTGGGAGATGGTGTGGTCACCTGAAAGAAATACAATACTGTAGAAAAGGAAAATAATCCAAGGTTCAAATTAACCGAATTTGTGGTTTTGAATTTTTTCGACATTTTTTTTATTCCAAAAAGCCAATATTGAAGGTTAATATTCTAATGACAAAAATAATATATCAGACTTTCAATATACCTAACTGACCCCACTCGGAAAAAATTCAGCAGAATAAACCACTCGTATTAATTTCTTATTCTACAGTAATCAGTCATAACCATTCCAATGGTTAGGCTACTTTCATCCAAAGCACAAGGATGCAAAGATTTGTGAAATCCATCTTAAAATAATCCTACCATGTTGGTATTCATTGGATGGCTCTCGCTGAGTACTCTCAGTAGGGTACCCATGAGCCAGAGTTTCAGTCATTTTCTAGGGTTTTTGCATCATTTTGTTTAGGCAAAATTAGCCACCACCAGCATGAGGGTAAAGAGAACAATTGTACCTTGAACAAAATTAACTAAAACCCGTTCATGCATGTCGTGCCTAAAACCTGAAAAATTACTTAAACCCTAACAAATGGATACTCATCTGAGAGTACTCATTGATAGCTTTACAATGGATACAAACATGACAGGGTTCACATGATTTTCAAAAGTCTTTGCGTTGTTGTACTATGGACAAAAGTAGCCTCAGCATTGGAAGGGTTAACCCATCGAAATCTAGAATGTGCACCTGTTCTGACACCTTTGAACATAACTTGCCGATAAGAGTAATTTTGAAAATTAGTTCAAGAGAAATAGTTAAACACAATAGAAATTCAACTTTCAGTCAAATATTCCTCAAAATGATGCATTGTTTTAAAGAAATTCTTATATTCCAATGTATAACATAGATACAATAAAAGATTCTTAATTCTTTAAACTTTAGGTTTGGTGTTATTTCTGTACATTTTTCTCTGCCATTTTGTTTCCACCTTTAACCCTTCATGACTTTTCAAAGTTTCTGTCAACTATATCGTTATTCAAAAGATCCTGTTATGAATTCAATGAATTGCCTGAAGTGTCGTTTTTCCATGATTAGATAGTTAGGACTATGGGGCTATCAGATGTTACGTCGAGCCCTGTTTTACAAAAACAGAAAAAACCTGATTTATAAATCACCTTCAGAGATATTATAAAAATTAACAATGTTAGTTATGACAGAAAAATGACATGAGATAAGGTATCACTCGTGCACACTGCATAAAATGAGATCATTTTATTTCACATTTACATGCATGATAAACAGCTGTCGTAGTAGCAAAAAAATTGACATCAACTTTCATCAGTGTTTTGTTTTTCTATTTGCATGTAACTGAAATATTGATATCATGCCTGAATCATAATCTGAGACACACACAATCAGGGTCTTGGCCAGGATTTTAACAATGCCTGTCAAAAACAGCAATCAAAATATTTGTCCTTCCAATCCTAGATTTAGCTACTCAGCTACTGCGATTCCTTATACCAAATACATTTATTTACTAGCCTTTTGCATCAAAAATGTTCATTTGAATTTCAGGGTGTTCACAGCACTTTGTCTAATGTGATTGTAAGTTAATTGGCCTTTGGCTGCATTTCCCTATATCTTTCTCCCAGGTAGAATACACAAGATGGTAAAACTTACATTTGTGCTATTTGAGCCTCCTCCTCCCCCTCCAGGGGGGTTATGCTGTCCCATTATATCATGGGCTGCACTCAGCATCACACTATACCCATAGTTATTGCATAGGCCAAACAACCTGAAAATACAAAACAACCAGGAAACACATCACACTATACCCATAGTTATTGCATAGGCCAAACAACCTGGAAATACAAAACAGGGGCATTAGAATAGTTTATCCCTTATGCTGCTCGTGGCTGATTTGGCCAATACAAAATGATGCAAAAAAGATGGAAAATGAATGAAACCCTGGCATGTGGGTACTCCTCTGAAAGTACTCAGTGAGAGCTTTCTAATGAATACCAACATGACAGGGTTTAGACGGTTAACAATCAAAAATCTTTGCATCCTTTTGCTTTGGACAGAAGTAGCCTTAGCATTGGAAGGGTCAACAGTAATAATTACAATAGAGTTAATGACTTTACTAGTAAGGCTGTTAATATTACTGACCGCAGTATGTTCCTAGAAAACCCCACAGTTGAGGTAACTACTGCTATCAACAAATCAGGGCCTGACACTTAGATTTTAGGCTAGGGGCCCGAAAAAAACTTGATAAAAAAATAGTGGTCAAAAACAGGATTTCTGGGTAATATACATGCTATTGCTATTTTGGGCCCCTAGTCTGTGATGAATCTAGGGGCAAAATCTAGGGGCATGTGTCCCTGGGCCCCTGGGAATGTCGAACCCTGCAAACTCAACCGAATACAATGAAAGCTCCTGGCCATGACGACATAACTAGTGAGCATGTGCGTTACGCTGGTCCGTCACTCTTCAGACGTTTGTGCATACTTTTTAACTATTGTGTCGACAGTAAGCACATCCCCTATAATCTCCCCTGAAGCATGCATCCAGGAACCCTTTTACAAGGGAAAAAACACCCGTCCTCTTGAACCTGAATAATTACATGGGTGTAACCTTACTGTAAAGGTTCAATGAACTCTTTGAAGCCATGATATGGGAAAAAATCCAACCCTGATGGTTTGATAACCAAGTTACGTTAGTCCTACGTGCAAGGTGCAGCTAGAGATTTTAAGTGTGTCACCAGCATCATAGAGCCTTAAAAGGATACCATCAGTTGGCCTTATTTTAGAATCAATAGCTGTTAATCGTGTGATCCATGTCACTGAGGATCATGACACAACAACCCAAATCAACACAAGAAATGATAATTGTAATCATTTAAATACTAGATTTTGCCTCGCTTCAAGCTCCAGGTAATCTAGATCACTTCAGAGACATAAAAGACTTCATGTCTCTGGGCACCTGATCAACATGCTAGTAAGACTTTTCTTTCTCTAACTAGATTCATTTACCTGAACACAAAATAAGGATTTCTTATAATGATATAACAGTAGAGAGGTAAAAATGTGCATGACAAAAGTTGCCAACTTAATAGCTAATGATAAAATACTTTCAGAGTACACGTAACTTATTTCCCTAGGTCTTGTGTAAAGTACCATTAAAATAGTTTCTTCCAATTTCTTCCAGTTTTTTTAACCGTCCTGAAACCATCATGAATGTATACCACAATGAAAATGCATGAAATTGAGAACTTACCAAAAACTGATTAGATTTCTTATATTCACACTCCTTGCTGGATCTGCAAAATGCGAAAAGAATGAATAATGAATGTAATGTTGTGATGAATATAAACATGTTTTGGGTACTTACAAAAAAACACTGACAACACACTCAAAACCTTTGATAAGGCTTGTTTTCACAATTCATAACAAAGGCTTAATGTAGCAAATACTTATCAGAATAAGAACTAAAATTTATTAGAAAATGCACTTTTTCATTGCGAGAGAGAGAGAGCGGGAGAGAGAGAGAGAGAGAGAGAGAGAGAGAGAGAGAGAGAGAGAGAGAGAGAGAGAGAGAGAGAGATGAGAGAGAGAGAGAGAGAGAGAGAGAGAGAGAGAGAGAGAGAGAGAGAGAGAGAGAGAGAGAGAGAGAGAGAGAGAGAGAGAGAGAGAGAGAGAGGATTTTGGTTTGTGTCCTATATCCAGGCCAACTTTTCATTTTACCAATGTGTCTCTATAGCTTTTTCAAGACACGGTTCACAGGCATCTGTAACCTAAAACAGGGACATAAAATGCAGAAAAAATTAACATAATCCGCAAGTTACAAGTGGTCTTTTATGCTTGCTTACTAGAGTGTGGGACAAGCAGGTGACCTAACAAGATAGGAACTTACCAGGATGGGGACATACAGAATGGTAGTACTCAGATTGCTACTATATAGAATAGTAGATTGCTACTGTAAAACCACCAGATTGATTCACACAATTATCAAGCAATTTGTATGTACAGGTCTCATCGTGTTCTTAGTATACCTGTAATTGAATTGTAGTTTCCTAGATCTGCCGAACTAAAAATAACCTACCCGACGAAAAAGAAAATAACCCTTCATTTTTTTTTTATTATAGACGGCCAATTAAAGTTATATATATGTGTGTGTGTGTATATATATATATATATATATATATATATATATATATATATATATATATATATATATATATATATATATATATATATATATATATATATATATATATATATATATATACATATATATATATATATATATATATATATATATATATATATATATATATATATATATATATATAGATAGATAGATAGATAGATAGATAGATAGATAGATAGATAGATAGATATATATATAGATAGATATAGATATAGATATAGATATATATAGATAGATAGATAGATATATATATAGATAGATATATAGATAGATATATAGATAGATATATTAACTTTCTGGTACTAAGGTAGCATAAAAGACCGCTCACAACTTGTTTTATGTACATTTTATTGCACTTTTATGTCCAAGTTTTCGGTTACAGATGCCTGACCTCTGCTGCGAAGAGCTCACAGCAGCAGATCTCTTACTTGTTAAGGTGAGTAACAGGGACAGACTTGAACCATTCAATTATGTACATTTGCCTTGATTATTTTCCCCAAGCCGACAGGTGACAATGGCTAAGTGATTTATTATTTTAGAATGAAGCTTAGTTGAAAATTATAGCACTTGGGCATGGCATTGTCACAACATTATATTTTGACTATGTCAAGTAAAAGGAGGCCGAGGCCGGGATTCTGCGCAATGCCTTAAGGCCGGGATACTGTGCAAAGCCTGTTGCTATGGTAACGAACATTTGGGCAGAAAAATCAAATAAAAGTATGTAAATGAATGTAAATTTTCTAAAATGAGGTCTTGTTTGTAGTTTACTATATATATATGCTCCATACATTGAACTCATAAAAAGTATGAGGAAAAAAAATTGTGCCTTCAAAAAAGCTCCCGTTATGCTCTGCCTCCGACTCCAAGCAGATGGCTGCCAAGCCTCTTATTGTTACTTCATCAAATCATAAGTTATTGAAGAGTATAAATATACTTTGTAAATTGCAGATGGCCTTGCGTTGATTTATAGCTTTGTCAAATAGCACAAAAGTTTTTTTCTGTGCAAGCTGGCGCACAGCTTTTCCTGAAATGTAAATGATCCGAGAGCACTTGTGATGTCACGCTGATGCCATATCAGTGACCCCTGGCATGTCCAGCCCTTCACTGTAAATAGTAATTGGTCTCTCGCTACATATCCATTCTTTTCTTCATCCAAGCAGAGAAATACATAACCCTGATCCGCAACCCCATAGGTACTGCATGCTAACATCTACGGCATCTGCGCCTCGGGTTACGCGGTCTAGTCTGGGGAAGTATTGGTTACGTGATTTATTTCAGAAAGAGGCTGGCCGGATGTTGCCTGACTGACAGGCTGGCTGGGGAAATGTCATCCTATCTAGGTCAGATAGGTTGCCAAGGAGATGGGGTCAGCAGGCAACCAGGCTGGGGTACACAGGTTATCTATGACTCGTAGTGGGAAACAGCGAAATTTGATGATGCAAGCCCAGTGCCCACTCCATGTCTACTACTCTCAGATCCAAGAAAGAAATTATGAAGTGGGAACTTTGACCAGTTTTAAATTTCCTACGCATGTTAAAGGCTTAACTAATTGAATATCAGCCTCAACTTTTGGGGGGTTTGTTATGATGGAGAGAGAGAGAGAGAGAGAGAGAGAGAGAGAGAGAGAGAGAGAGAGAGAGAGAGAGAGAGAGAGAGAGAGAGAGAGAGAGAGAGAGAGAGAGAGAGAGAGAGATCTACCTGTTCCAACAGCCGCTATTCCTCCATTGACGTCCTGTCCTGCCATTATTATGTAGCTGTCACTTCTGCCGGGTATATCAAAAACTGTTGTTGTGATCAGCTGAATCCATTAAGGTTCCTAAACCACATACTAGTCATATGATGTTGCCAACCAAAAGTCATCGAAATGTGGAAAAACTCGAACAAGTGGCGCCATCTGTGAACCGAAGGGAATCCCTAGACTAGCGCCAGTCTCACAATCATTTCATCAATGGACTATTGTTGGTACGCAGTGACTCAGGGGACAGGCATCAGTCTAGGGAATCCCAAGCCTCGTTTTCAATCCTTGGACCATTGCTTAGTTAAACTTTTGGCCGCTGCGGGGCAGCACTTCCCAGGATGATCAACTGCAAGAATTTCGCTTTTCTTTTTATCTCCGGCTTTTTCTACGGTCAGTAGGTGAACACAGAAAAAGAAGGAATAACCCAAACGCTTATTTTCTCCTCTCTTCCTGCGAGGGACGAAGGGGAGAGAAACAATAGTTTGTTTTTAAACAGAGATCTAGAAAGTGAACAAATGCCAATTTATTGGGCGGATTAAAAAAAAAACAGAATATTGTTGGGGAGATGGTCCAGAAAGGGGTGGCAGAGGAATAATGAAAAAAATGGGGGTAAATCAAAATTGGTAGTTGAGGCAATTTTCAAATTTCAAATTGGAGAGGGTTGGCAGAGGAATTATGAAAAAATGGGTGTAAATGAAAATTGGAATTTAAAACATCTCGAAATTTTAATTTGAAGAAGAATAAAATGAAATAATTACTTAGTTAAGATGGATATGGGCATTTAACCAGCGAGTCCAAGTGAGAAATCCGCAGGCTCTTGCAGTTTGCTTTGCTTTGTCCAATGTATATTAACTACTGATTGGGATCTGGAAAAAATGTTTAAAATATCAAACATGTCAATCTTTTTTTATTGTTTTTTAAACTTTGGTGCAGTCAACAATTGTTACGCACCTGTTTTTGTTTTTTTATTGAAAATAGAATACAAATATTCTGTCATAGTCATACTATGTAGGTATGCAAAAACATATATGTAGAAATGAAATATCTAAAATAATCGACCCGTCTATTTCTTTTGTTTTAGTTGATGCAGAGAGGTACACTACACAGCATTTATATCTGGTTGAAGTTAAAAAATTGGTGTGGCGGGGATTATGTACAGGCATCTGTAACCGAAAATATAGACCTATAAGTGCAATAAAACGATGATAAAACGAGTTTCAAGTGGTCTGTTATTTTTGTTTACTATATAGATAAGTCTTATTTATATAGTAAACAAACATACTTGAAACTCGTTTTGTCATCGTTTTAATTTATTGCACTTATAGGTCTGTATTTTCGGTTACAGATGCCTGAGACCAGAGGTATCTGCCACACTCCCGGCCGAAATGTAAACGGAAAAACGAATAAAAATTATTGCTTTGCCTGTTTTCGTATCACACACCCTACTATCCCTTATTGAAAAAAAACATATCTATTGAATATATTAAAGGTATAGTACGAGGCGTGATAAGAAACCAGACAAAATATGCTTTTTACTAGTATTAATTTTTTTTTTCAGACTGTGGTAGACACGTCTAACCCAGCTACTAGTTGTGATGTGTAAGGCAATGATTAAAACTCCAATCCTGGGCTGATATCTTGGTAGTTCTCAGCTATATTTCTCGAGAATGCTCAAACTCATTTTCTCTCACCAGGATAAACATTAGAGAAGGTCCTCCCCAATAATTTGAGAGAGTGAAACTGATACATCACCTGGCTCCATGTTTTGCGACGCTGAAAACACAAAATCCTTTTTTACTTTGTTTTTCCCTTGTTGGCTCTATTATTTTGTGGGTTTACGATGTAGCCCGACTGCGTCGAGTTCGACTGAGAGGAACTACAGAAAAAACAAGTACGGTTGTTGATGCAAAGCATCAATTGTCAAAAGGCGGGGCCAAGTTATGTATGAACTTGTGAGGGAACCGGATGTATAAAGAACATTAACATTATAGAGGAAAATAATTTATAATGACTAGATTTGTATCATTTTTGTAGAAATGAAACAAATATCGGAATTCTATGCGCAAGCTGGAGACTTCGAAATCTCTTGGGTGCGAAGCTACTTGGGTACGCATCAGTTTGGTTACGAACCAGTTTGGTTACGAAGTCTCCTGATTTCATTCTGTACACATAGTACACTAGTGGCAGTCCTATAAGCCGCTTCAAGCCAACAATAGATGGTGGGCGATACCAGTCCCTAATCCGTGACGTGATTGTGAGACTGGCGCTAGTCTATACACACAGTAATTTTTTTCTTAGTAATTTTCCTTCCTATACTGAAAAATATACTTTATGTCCGCTTAAAATATTTTATATATTTGAAAACTTCATGCTAAATCAAAATAAGGAAGGCACGATTTTCCGCGGCAAAGGCATCATTTATATTATAACCAATCAGAATAGAGAATTATATTCAGTCCGGCCCCAGGATTTAGAGCACGTGACGTCTGGCCCATGAACATCTCAAAACAGCTTCCCAGGTAGGCGCGGCCTGAGGGCCCGCCAACAAGGAGGGGGGGGGGGGGGGGTGTGGTACAGCAACGAACCAATATATATTATGAACCCTCACGCAGTGATTTCTTTTATTTCATGGAGATCCCCCCCCCCCGCCCCCCTACAATGATTGTTTTAATTATAATGATTTGTAATTGGTTAACTTTTAGGCCCCACCCCTATGTATTCCTCTTTGATTTACAGAATCTGCAAAAGATGCAAGCAACACAATAAGGTTACCTACGAGTCTTTAAACCAGAGATTTCCTCACCGAGCGACTTCGTCATCATGCAATTTAAATTGCGAACGCCGGTACCATTTCCAGCCAATTGAAGTGTCAATCAGCATATTTATCAACCCATTTTACTTGACAGTAGAAATTCGTTTAAGTTTCATTCCGTTTTCAATAAAGAATACTTAATTTTCATGAAATGAGGTGACTTAAGAGAATTTTTTACTGATGTCGTTAGGTGAAAGTTGATCGATTGAATGGAATTATAAAATGACGTAATAACCCCCCCCCCCATATTAGTGCTTATAAACTAAGTAACCAATCTTTTTAACAATATATATTTCAAACCATTTTTATTTAGATTAATAGTATCATTGAGGGACTTAAGAGAGGTTTTCTATGTCATTGTAGGCTTAACGGAATTGTGTTATGACGTGACAAAATCTCCAGGTACCTTCGTTATGTTGAATCCTAAAAAATGTATAAACAATGAGAGAACAAGGACAACCCGAAGTATCTAGCAAAATATAGCAAATTCTTTTAGACGCAAATATTGTTTATTGTTATATCGCAGGGAGCAGCCAAAGTATTTCCCCTCCACAGAGAGCCGTACTTTTGATGTTCCTGGTCTTGCTGTTGCTCAGGTGACCTTCAACTCCTCAGTTACTGGTCGCACGTGGCAAGAAATATATAATTGTTGAGATTTTCAAAATTGGGTGATGCGTCAACATTTCAAAAGGATGAATAAATGTCATAATGTAAGCTAGTAGAATGAACAATTTATATTCATAGCTTGCCATAGATAAAGTAAGTAAGCTTCTAGAAAAAATTATCTCTATATATCCACGAAGCTGATGTTTGTGAATGCCTCTGCCAAAATATAAACTAGTGTCTGGAACCTATAATGTCTGTATTGTTCATTTGAATATGTATCTCATTTACTATTTACATTGGAGATACATGTACAGCCAATATAATTGTAAGATCATAACTGAAAGAGGTTTCCAACATGACAATAATAACCTTCATCTGAAAAACAAAACAAAATATCGGTAGAATACCCACTAGCATGTATATTGCTTCTTAAACACCCGCGTGATGGCGCCGCTGTACAGTAGCACAAGACTGCAATCCTTCGCGGTGGGCGCCGCCGGGTTCAGAAATATCTTCTTATAGAAAACAGTACGGACAGTATAGGAGGTTTTCCAAGACCATTGTTTGAATTGAACACTGTTCTTTCGTCATACCACCGTTACAAAGTAAAGCAAATTTCGGTAAAATAGATATAAAGGAAAATAGACAGAGGAATAGTTTTGTGAGTTCAATATTTCATCATGGCAACTTATTAAGTTGGCTTCTAATTTGCAGGTATTTGGATTTTAGTGTTGTAATTGGTGAACTGCAAATGACTTTGGTCCACTTATTCAAAGCACGTCAAAGTCTTCTCCATAAAGTGGTCGATACGTGTGAATAATTGCGAGCGCATACCTTTTGTCGCCATTACTTAAATGTGCGGTGTTGTGGAGGGGCTCTCCTTCTACAACTGTGGGACCCCCTGGGACTATATGTGAAGAGAAGGGAATTTCTTCTCGTATCCGATTTTCTATCTCGTTGCGATATGACCTAAGCTGTTGAAAGCGACGAAAAACCCACTCCTTCCTTCCATGTCAACATTACCCTGTCTATTCTCGACAACTATCAACTGTTATACCCCTAACTTTGATAAATATCTGCCCTAGCTAGCTGACCCTTACCCCAATTTCCGTTAGAAAATGTCATAAGCGGCATTATGGTAGGGTTTTTAGCTATGCCAAACGGAGGTATAAAAATATGCGTATATTAAAAGCGCAATGCTGTCAACTTATTTCAACATTAAATTCCGTCGATATGATGACTGTCAACATATTTTCGGACTTGATGTGTTCGTTAAGATAAAGAAAGGAAAATTGCTCTTCCTATGCTGGTCAGCTCTTATTCTTTGACCATATTTTGAGCGATTGTCGGATGGACCAACGATGACAAAACAAAATCCAGCTGATCTGAGTCAAATTTTTATTTCCGTTTTCCAAGAAAGAGTTATGGAATAACATGCGTAATAACATTAGATAAAATGTAGATATCAAATGAAAGTCCTTCCTTATCTCTTCTGAATGATACCATTAGCTTCTGTCTTAGATGAAGAAAAGAATGAGAGACCAATTAGTATATGCGCTATTACTAATAGTGAAGGGCTGGACTCATGCCGGGAATCACTGATCTGACATCAGCGCGAGGTCACGTGGGAACAAGCACCAAACAGGGCTCTCGTATCAATTACATTACAGAGAAACCTGATCGCCAGCATCAACTGGGCATGCACAGAGCACCAATTTGGCCTATTAGTTGACACTGGTTGAAGCTAGCCTGTTCAGGTTGACTGGCTGGTTTCAAATCCACTTGTGTTTGGTCATCTAAGCATCTGTGCAGGATGAATAGTTCTTGTTCTAGGAGATCATAAACAGTTACAACTAAAATGGCAGTGATGAGGAAAGTCCTTTTCTACACTTCCATCCTATGACCATCATACATGGTGCCTTTTCTTATATCTTTGAGTATATGTTCATACAACTGTGCACCTCCTTGGAAGGAAATCTCACCAACCCTGGACAACACTGTGTTCCTGAACAGTGGCGCCCTCTTTTAATTCACAGAGAAACTAAAATTTATACACATTACCGTATATCTGGAATACTTAGAGGTATTCCAATTTTTAGGCCATGGGCCAAGTCCTGAAAACAGCCTAGAAAATAGGTTTCGTGGTGACCTTTTGGGGGCAACTTGAAACCATTATAATTCAAACAGGTATTATAAGTACTCTTCCAGAAAAAAAGTTCCCGCCCATTGGCTTGCACATTTTCTAGTTTTGGGGCATTTTCACATGAAAATCACAAAAAATGTGAAGTTTTTGGGATTTCTTTCTAAAATTGTTGCTTTTAAGAGCTGAATGTTCATATTGTACACAAATATACTAAAGATGTTGCACTTTGTTTTTATGGTTACAGAAAAGTGCCCCCTGGTGGCCAGATTTGGAACTAAAATATTAAAAATATGGTGAAAAGCAGAATTTTTCACCAAAACCGCCAATAGTAGTATTTTAAGTGAATCTGTCTCAAACCTATATATTTCATCTGTATTTTCACCTATTTAGCTCATTGGAGCCTCTTTCAATCATCTAGTGCAAAACATCACCTCTAGGATCACATTTCAAGTGTTAGTGGGCTGCTATAGTGGGGCGGATAAATTAAGATTTTGGCCAAATCGTGCACTTTGAGGTGCAAGCATGAAACTTGGTACAATTTTGGTTTAAGGTATGCTAAGAAAAATTGGAAGGGGACACAGGCTATAGGTCACCCCTATGACCTATATTTGGGCCATTTTAGGTCAAAAACAGACATTTTTGGTAATTTCACATATGACACACTTTCATTAAACTGAGTAGAAGCATGAAACTTGATATAATTATGGTTTGAGGAATGCTTTTAAACATTGGATGGAGACACAGGCTGTAGGTCACCCCTATGACCTATTTTGGGGCTGTTTTAAGCCAAAAAAGGACATTTTTGGTGATTTTGCAGATAAATACTTTCAAGGATCTTGGTAGAAGCATGAAACTTGGTTGGTACAGTTATGGTTTAAGCATTGCTTATAAAAATAGGAAGGGGACACACGTTGTAGTAGGTCACTGCTCTGACCTATTTTTCGGCCATTTTAAGGCAAAATTGGTCAAAAACGGACAATCTTGGGGGATTTTGTTTATAAAACATCCTTAAATTTCAGGTTGAAGCATGAAAGTTTGTACAATTATGGTTTAGGGAATTCCTACAGAAATTGGAAGGGAACACAGACTGTAGGTCACCACTATGTCCTATAAATAATTGTGTAAAAATAGAACTTTGATTGTGAATACTCAGTTAGGTATTTGTTTCTTCAAATGATTGAATAATAGCCCCTGACTGCCAATTTAAGTCATCATTCTACATTATATTTAAGAAATGTGCTATGTTGATATTTCCATATTACGTTTTGACTATGACTAACAAAATAATGCTACAATGCAGTAACAGAAAATGACTCTTCCATGAAGTTGAGGGTGAAACATGAAAAATATTTTCAGAAAGGAGAGGGATGGGAGTTGTACTTTGGATTAATTCTTTAGGCTTGCATAATATTCACAACTTTGCCAGATGGAGGGTCTAATACCATTTCACTGCTTTAAAACTGTAATTTTCAGAGTAAGAATGCATGACTTCAGCATTTTACCCTTTTACTCTTCATAACAGTGCCTTCCACATTCATAAAGAACAGTGAAATTGGGATCAGCTTTGTGACATTTACACTGGCCCTTGCATGCTTTTATACACTTACAGTAAATGAGTTCATAACACATTTCCTGAGCCTGTGCCAGATTTGTCGAAAAGAGATTTTCCATATCTTTGCAGGACATGGGAGCTCTGGTTCCTCAGATTTTTTGCCCCTAAATATGTCCTCCCTGATAGGCTAAACAAAAAGATTTCCTGGAGAAAAGGTGCTGTATTGCAGAATTGACCCTACAAAATTCATGCCTTGATGATTTCTGGTTGTTTTCTCAGAACACTGAGACATTTTTGTCACTAGGAGATGCTCCAGATAAAGTGTCTGAGAATGCATTGATAATGATTGAAATGTTTGTGGTGTTGATATATGGCAGAACAAATGAATTTTGTAGGGTCAATTCTGCAACACAGCACCTTTTCTCCTGGAAGTCTTGTTTTTTAGAGAGCATTCTGCCATGACAGTCAGCCCTTGTGCAACAGATTCTAGGTATTGCCTATCAGGGAGGACACAAGCAAAACAGAGGGACCCAAAGCTCCCAAGTCCTGCAAATTGGGGCTGGAAAAAAAGTTTCGATATGGATAACCTTATTGGACAAATCTGGCATGAATTACAAACTCATTCACTGCAAGTGTAGAAAAGCATGCAAGTGCTAGTGTAAATGTAATAAAGATCTCAATTGTGCACACAGGTTCTTTTTGAATATGGAGGACACAGTTCAGCCCTCAACGCTTACTCAAAATTATACTGGCCCTGTAGGACCAGTAACACCTAGCATTTACTGGTCCTACTAAAATTTTACTGGTCCTATATTTTTTCTTTAACGTAACAAGAAAGAACATTGGATAAAATTCACCACAACATTTATCTTTTCAAATTTTATCCTCATTTATTTCAAAAACATTTGGGGACATTCTCATGGGGAAACCTTTTAACAAGAATGTCTCCAACTGTTTACTGGGCCTGTAGGACCATTTGAGTTCTTTTGTTACTGGCCCAAAACTGTTTTGGGGAATTTTTACTGGCCTGGGGCCATAAGTTCACCCTTAGCGTCAAGCCCTGCAGTTCTCAAAGGTAACATGCTAAAATCAATCATGCATTCTTACTCTGAAAATTCCAGTTTTAAAAGCAGTGAAATAGTAGAAAATTATACCCTCTATCAAGTAAAGTTGTAAATGATGCACAAGCCTCATCTTATGTAATTAGTAAGGTACCCTGAACATAGCTCCATCCCACCCCTCTCCTCTTTAAAATAATTTCTCATGTTTCACCTTCAACTCATCAACCATGAAAAAGAACTTTTCTATTGCTGCATTGTAACATTATTCTGTCAGTCATAGTCAAAACTTGTAATGTGGAAATATCAAGATTGTACATTTCTCAAATTTAATGTCAAATGATGACTAAAATAGGCAGTGAGGGGCTATTATTCAATCATTTAAAGAAACAAATACTTAACTGAGTACTCACATTCATGATTTTATTTTTAGTCTATTATTTAATTAAATTATGTAATTTCTACAAGAAGTGCTAGCTTTTGGAAATTTTTGCCTCATTAATCCCCGGCCCCCCAAAAGTTAATGTTTAGGTGACATATTACATAAATAATATCACCTTAAATGTATTAATATCCACAATGAAATGTATGTTGCAAATTTGATTCATCCCACAAGTCAATGAATGTTTTTATTTGCAAAATCACAAAAAATGTCAGTTTATAACTTATTGGTGTGGCTTAAAATGACCTAAAAATATGCCATAGGGGTGATCTACAGCCTGTGTCCACTTCCATTTTTTATAAGAATTCCCTAGACCATAATTGTACAAAGTTTCATGCTTCAACCTGAAATTAAAGGATGTTTTATTAGAAAAATCCCACAAGATTGTTCGTTTTTGACCAATTTTAGCTTAAAATGACCCAAAAATAAGTCAGAGCAGTGACCTACAACGTTTGTCCCCTTCCTATTTTTATAAGCAATCCTTAACAGTAATTGTACCGATTTCCATTCTTCTACCAAGATCCTTGAAAGTATTTATCTGCAAAATCACCAAAAATGTCTTTTTTGGCTTAAAACAGCACAAAAAAGGTCATAGGGGTGACCTACAGCCTGTGTCCCCATCCAATGTTTAAAAGCATTTCTTAAACCATAATTTTACCAAGTTTTATGCTTCTACTCAGTTTAATCAAAGTGTCTCATTTGTAAAATCACCAAAAAAGTCTGCTTTTGACCTAAAATGGCCCGAATATAGGTCATAGGGGTGAAAAAAAATCTTCTCTCAGAAAAAGCTAAAATTGGGCCAGTTTCATCCAGCAAGACATGCATGCAGCAGACCATGGAGGCTGCCATCTTTGAAAAATGCTGTAATCTGATTGGTTGATGGATAATGTATGGTGGCACCATCTATTGGACCAGGGGAGAAACTACTGATTTAATCTAGCATTACAAAAATGATTATTTTGAAAAAATGTGCAAGTGAAACAATGGGAACTTTTAGGTATGTGTAGATAATGATATTATCTTGCCCTGGTAAAAAGTTCAGGTTGCCCCCAAACTGTAACCACGAAACATCATGCTACAGATTCTGGCCCATGGCCTATTTCGCTTATTTTCGCTGGCCTTTTTGAACCGTGAAAATTGAAAACTTGAATAATAAATGACAGAGTATCGTTTCAAGGCGCAACTTTTCAGCTGTGAAAGAGAAATGGGAAAACAATAAGTTTGGATTCCAAATGGCAATACGGGGCATTTATTTACTCTGGCAACATATTGACTAGTGACAGCATGGCTGATAGTGATTACACTTCATTGTCTGAACAACTCCAGACACATGCTAAATCTAGACATGATAAGTTTAGTGGTATGGAGGCTAAATTTTCTAGAAACTTGGGATATATGCGTAATATAAACAAGTTTTATTCTTATTCTGATGGGTGCTTCTCGAGTAAAGATAATATTCAGCTGTACTTCAATACATATTTCTGAATCTGTGTCTTTTGGTTTAACCTTTACTCTTTAAGCATGGGTGATAAGAGTCATATCAAGATGACATATTGGATTGTGCGCGGATACCAACACCTCTTATCAGATTTTTGTTGGAACACTCAGATATTCTTCGCTTTAATAACACTGGCTGCATAGCAATAGACACCAGTTACTTACAGATAATACACATTCCTTCCTTCCTTGTCGTCACTTAATAACTTAGATAAATAAAAAACAAGTAGGTATGAAATCAGGATGTCAACCTTACGGCGAATAGCCCAAAAGTCGCATATTGGCGTGCAGGTTTCTCTGTGATGTAAACGACATCCCTCATTGGTCTTTGTCTCCTAGTGATGTCATACGTAGGCCAGATTCCAGACCCACGGCATAGCCAGGTTTTCACTATAGCACAAATAGTGATTGGTCTCTCGCTGCATTCCTTATTCATCTACGCCATTACTCGTTTTCGGCCCCCTCTCGACAAAAAATCCATCGACAATTTGATACATATCTGCCCCATCTCGCTCTCTTGCCTCAATTTCCTATAAGAAATGTTAAAAGCGGCAGTATGATAAGGGTTTTCAGTTATGAAAAAAGTATTTCTTTCTTCCATAAATATGCGTACATTGATAGTGCAATGCTGTCAACTTATTTTAACAGTAAAACCAAACTCGTCTTTAAGATAACTGTTAATATCTATCGGACTAGATGAGTTCGTTAAGATAAAGAAAGGAAAATTGCTCTTCCTATGCGGGTCACCTCTTATTCTTTGACCACATTTTGAGAGATTGTCGGATGGACCAACGATGACAAAACAAAATCGAGTCAAGTTTTTATTTCCGTTTTCCAAGAAAGAGTTATGGAATAACATGCGTAATAACATTAGATAAACATGTAGATATCAAATGAAAGTCCTTCCTTATCTCTTCTGAATGATACCGTTAGCTTCTGTGACTCTGTCTTAGATGAAGAAAAGAATGAGAGACCAATTACTATATGCGCTATTAGTGAAGGGCTGGACTCATGCCGGGAATCACTGATCTGACATCAGCGCGAGGTCACGTGGGAACAAGCACCAATCAGGGCTCTCGTATCAATTACATTACAGAGAAACCTGATCGCCAGCATCAACTGGGCATGCACAGAGCACCAATTTGGCCTATTAGTTGACAATGGTTGAGGCTAGCCTGTTCAGGTTGACTGGCTGGTTTCAAATCCACTTGTGTTTGGTCATCTAAGCTTCTGTGCAGGATGAATAGTTCTTGTTCTAGGAAATCATAAACAGTTACAACTAAAATGGCAGTGATGAGGAGAGTCCTTTTCTACACTTCCATCCTATGACCATCATACATGGTGCCTTTTCTTATATCTTTGAGTATATGTTCATACAACTGTGCAAATCCTTGGAAGGAAATCACACCAACCCTGGACAACACTGTGTTCCTGAACAGTGGCGCCCTCTTTTAATTCACAGAGAAACTAAAATTTATACACATTACCGTATATCTGGAATACTTAGAGGTATTCCAATTTTCGCTGGCCTTTTTGAACCGTGAAAATTGAAAACTTGAATAATAAATGACAGAGTATCGTTTCAAGGCGCAACTTTTCAACTGTGAAAGAGAAATGGGAAAACATTAAGTTTGGATTCCAAATGACAATACGGGGCATTTATTTACTCTGGCAACATATTGACTAGTGACAGCATGGCTGATAGTGATTACACTTCATTGTCTGAACAACTCCAGACACATGCTAAATCTAGACATGATAAGTTTAGTGGTATGGAGGCTAAATTTTCTAGAAACTTGGGATATATGCGTAATATAATCAAGTTTTATTCTTATTTTGATGGGTGCTTCTCGAGTAAAGATAATGTTCAGCTGTACTTCAATACATATTTCTGAATCTGTGTCTTTTGGGTTTAACCTTTACTCTTTAATCATGGGTGATAAGAGTCATATCAAGATGACATATTGGATTGTGCGCGGATACCAACACCTCTTATCAGATTTTTGTTGGAACATTCAGATATTCTTCGCTTTAATAAACACTGGCTGCATAGCAATAGACACCAGTTACTTACAGATATGACAGACACTCACTTTGTCCAAATCCACTCTAGTAATCAGTCAGGACTGAGAGTAGTAGTTCTCTGGTCAGGAGCAGGAAATTATGGTAGGAGACGTGGACAAGGAGCGGTAGTTTTATGGCGCAAAGATCTAGGAAATTCTGTAGTCACAAGCATAATACATGACTTTTATGCACCAACAGGATTCATTCGAGTGATGGTAATGTTTATTATATAATGTCAGTGTATTTCCGAGCCCCAGGTAGTAGCTGTAATGAATTGGTATTTTATTTTGTACTTTTTTGTATTGTTATTTGAATAGTTCATTGATATGGTTAGTTACAGATGCTGCCATCTATTTGTAAAATCACCTGGTCAGTTTCATATCTATTTATAGTTGGTTCTTCTCAGGTCACCAACTTTACAGCATGAGGGTGTTTGCGTTATCTGAGGTTTCAAAGAGGTATTGTACTTTCTTCCTTATTATCATAGCTTTACCTCTATTTGGGTAAGTGTTTTCATAATTTCTTGCCAGGCATAACCTTCTGGCTGCCAATACTCATACGAGACTAATGTAGGAATTTAAACTGTAGTTAATTGTGTTTTTCCTGAATTTCTTAAAGGCAATATTTTTAGATTCTTTGTTAGTGAGATACATGTTCTTAACAACTCGGATCACCTACCTGTAAGTTTATGGATGGACCTGAGTTGTGTTTCTTTTTTCTAGAGTAAGAAACAAAGTCAGTTGCTGCATTAATTGGAATAAACTTTCTGAAGCAGATAGGTTTCTCAAATATAAGTGTGTGCTTCTTTCACACATTGAAAGTATTGTCAAATGGATGAGAGGTGGCCCAATGTCAGAAAACATTATTGATACTAGTTACCAAAAATTGATCGAAGCTATTCTCAGTGGTTCAGATACTCTACCACACACCGAGTACGGGAGTCACCTTAAGATGTTATTGAATGAGGAGGTGAGTAATCTAAAACGCCTTAAGGTGTAGTCCAACAGGAGATGAGTGTCCAAAGGACATTGTAGAGAGGAAGATGATTTGTCTTTTATTGATTGCAAAATGATTAAAAAGCCTTTAGTGTAGCCTTACGCAAGGTTAAACACTACGAAAATAAGGTGATTAAGGCAGTCAGGTTTGTAGAGATTAACTCGAACACATTCTAGAAATTACTTCAGAAATCTAATAATTCAGATAATCATAAGTCCATGGCCATTCGTAGAACAGATAGGACTGTGGTCCATGAAGTTCGAGAGGTACTAGATGCCTGGAAAGAGCACTTCACAAAGCTGGGGAAGCTGAAAGACTAGTTTTGATGAATTGCACTTTCAACAGGTAAACGATTTTTTCAAAATTTATTCTGCTTATGACGACCTAGACAGGTGTCTGACAGAACCCTTTACTAGGGAAGGGGTCATTAAAGCCATCAAGAGTGTGCATTTTGGAAAAGCTGCCAACTAGGATAAAGTTACTGCAGAACAGGGCACTTATGCTGGTGGGGAGATGGCCAAGATTCTTGCTTTACTTTTTAATAGAGTCAGAGACCTCAAGTATATTCCTCAAGTGTTTTAGAGTAGCGGTCCCCATTCCATTATATAAAGGGAAAGGCTTGTGCTCTCTAGATCCTGATAGCTATTGCGGCACGTCTTTGTTATCAACCTTTTACAAGATATGTCAGATCCTAGTGTGGCAGCGCCTTAAGACTTGGCAGGTTTGTGAAAATGTCATATCTGAGCTGCAGGGAGCACGTAAGTCTGGACAATCATGTGTCTATACTGCTTTCATACAATAGGAGACCAAATCTGCGTCGCTGGAGGAGAACGAAAAATGTCTAGTTGCCTTCATTGACGTAGCTAAGGCCTTCGATACAGTATGGATGGATGGTCTGATCAAACAGATGTGTGATTTGGGCATTAAGGGGAAAACTTAGCATCTTATGTATACTAGTAATTGCTATACTAATTTCGAATGTTGTGCAAGGTCATATGTCAGGGTGGTACCAACTTTTCTGTGGGGGCCTCTATTCCTGATTAAATATACTTCTATCAATTCCTGACTTGTTGAACTTCAAAGTTCAGGGCTCTGTTGTAAACTTTACGCCATGCCAAGTACACCCATTGGCTATGCTGATGACCTGGCCATGTGCTGCCTCTCAAAATACAAGATGGATAGAGCCATGGATAAAGTGTAAATACACGGGTGTACTTGGTGGTACAATTTCAATGCAGGAAAAAGTGGGATGTTGGTTCAGACCTGTAGACATAATGGTAATGACAGGGCCAAACTAGGGCCAGAGGGAGTTCTCGAAAAGGAAGAGCATGAACACGCTGGAATAAAGGCTTTTAGGAATTTAGAATTTCATTTTATTTTTAACCTTTTCTGCCATATTGCGGCTAAGTCGTGACTAGCTAGTTGTAACTGCTGGAGGAAACTTGAGTACACGGCGAAAAGCACCGCTAACCCCAAGTCACTGACAACTTACTCACATACCCCAGCTGGGATTCAAACACAGGCAATGGTGAGAGACAGCTAGCAGTCAGTGGCAACGCCTTAGACCACACGGCCATCAGGGCTGGCCCTTAAAAGCGTTTATTTTCTCAGGAAATGATCAGGTATCAGTGATTGGATTTCTAAAGCACTTAGAGTAGTTGAGGCTGTGTCAGGTTTAGGTATTCGCCGCAGTGGTCTTAACATGGCCACATGCAATAAAACATTTTGGTCAGTGGTTGCCCTCTATGGCAGCGAGCTAAGGTGTATGGATAATAATAGTCTAGGTCTTTTAGAATGCTTCCAAGTATATGCAAGTGCATTCAACGTTTCTCTTCATAAACACCAAATATCATTAGTCTTTATGTGTTAGGTTGGATGCATCTAGAACGGGTGATGCAAGTGAAAACGATGCTATCTATTAGATCAGTTTTGGTACTTGATTACCAGGTATTGCAATTGTCCAAAAAGGTATTTTCTGAAAGAAATTTGATAAAAGAAGTGATAAAAGCAATCATTGTTTTAATAATACACTTTATTTTGATAACACTATTTATTATAAGGTGACACAGACAAATACAATATTTGATTATATGAATTGTGATTTGTATGACGATCCATCTGAAATCTTTTTAATCATCGAACAGTTTATGAGTGGAGAATATATGTACACCTACTGATAAATTGAAGGTATGTGATTTTAACAAAACTGACGCTCCAGATCGGAATCTTGAAAAGATTGGCCAGGTAATTGTTCCTTTGCGATTTTCTAGCCTTAAATTGTGGTATTGTGCAGTGCTTCAAATTACCAATACTAAACAATATTTTCATAAATATGATTCTATAATGATACGCAATTTCTACGATCAACGTCTCACATCTATACTCAATAAGAAATAAATGAAAACACGTGTTACACAGCCATCTTTTTGATCAAGATTCGTTTGGGAATCACAAGCATACGCCACACACAGTTTTTTTAATTCATCTATGCTCAGGATTTTCTAATTGTTGTCTGGATCTATAATACTTTTAATTACAACTTTGGAATGGAGGATGATTTTACTGAATATGTGAAGGAGAGATGTTGGTAATGTTCAGAGTCACATTTCTCCCCCAAATATCTTCCCATTATTGCTTTTGCGTGCATGATTTCATTAAAGTAGTAAGGCTGCTTCTGGTTGCTGTGAGCATTGGTAGGATAAACTGTTTCCTGTCAATTCCATCTGCATATTATCAGATGTTGAGCTACGGCGAATATGCACAGCCTTATATCGTGTGTTGTGTTATGAAGGTAGTCCCACATGTCTAAGTGGTCTTGCGCTTTTTGAGTCCAATGACGTGGGTCCACAGCATCCTCGACCAAAAGCCTTTGACAAGTCACCATCTGGTCCCACGTGGCAGGTTAGGTGTCAAGATCAAATTTCTTTCCCTTGAATTAATGGGATTGTTGAATCCTTGGCGATCGATGCGATGCAATGAACCTGAAATAAAGCCTGAAGTAAATTGCGCTGGCAAATAATGAATATCAATCCATTCGCGCATATATATATATATATATATATATATATATATATATATATATATATATATATATATATATATATATATATATATATATATATATATATATATATATATATATTAAGAAGAAGAAGAAGAGAGAGAGAGAGAGAGAGAGAGAGAGAGAGAGAGAGAGAGAGAGAGAGAGAGAGCTTCTCGGTTATTGTGGCCGGTCGTTAACACTAAAGGCTTGAGATAAACTATAACGTCATCGGCTTCATAAAACCGAATTGTAACTCGGAGACAAACCAGTCATTTGGCATCTACATAAAATCCCTACAAATCGATACCTCGCTAATTTCATTGCATTATTATTGCAGTGACATTTATACCTATACGTGCAATAACGACCTCTTTTACTGATCATACTATTAAGGTTTAGTTCATTAAGAACGTAATTTGGAATCAATCTTATTAGCAGCAGAATGATAGACATGCCATTTATTCAATCAATATCAAGCTGGGGATTTCTGTTATCTATCAGTAGGAGTCAAGATATTTAGTTTCTCGTGTTAATCAGAAATTGTGCTTGTCATCGATTTTTGAAGTTGTGCAGGAACAATGGAATATCAATGAGGCATTCTGGTTTGTCATTGGAAAGGGTAATTCACACGGAAAATGATGGAGGCTTTATTGTTCGCAGAAGATGAAAAACGCCATACTGTATATACAGTGCCGACATTCAATTCCTGAGCCAAATTCGTCGGCAGCCCGCGCATAAACGACTGCACGCCCGGTTGCCACCCAGTTGCCTGAGCCTGGATACATGGACGACCTTACGACTGAACGTAGCTTCGATTCCAAAGCTACGTGGGTCATTAATGTGACTGGCATATTTTTGACATGTTATCCATGGTGTTTGTGCAACCAGGCACGGGCAGACGTCCAGTCGACTGGTGCAGGAATTAAACGTCTGTACTGTAACTTATACAAAATCGAGTTTTTAATGAACTTCTGTTATTCGTCAACTTTTTTGCCTTATAAAGTTAGTATGTACTAATGAAAGGAACTTAGCTCTAATCTTTTAAAGATTTTTTCAGTGTTATATGAAAGGATAGAGAATGGGAATTGTGAAATAAAAGGCCGCTGTAGGCAATATATTGTAACATTTTCTCTTAAGGGGAAAACTATTGACATTCTTCGATTGTGCAGGTGTGAACGGCAGAAAGAAATTACTTTTTTCTGCTGTTTTTCTTTGAATTATGAATGTTCGTAATTCATTTATGAATATTCAAAAATGTCGTTTTTGTCCACTCTCACTTGCAATATTGGTCACCACATACTATTAAATTCAAATAATGAGTGGTCCCTTGGAAGTGGTATTAAAAGGGGGACAGATAAAATATATACATTTTTTTCTGCTGTTTTTGGAAAACGTGGAAACATTGTTAATATTTTTCTGTTGTTTTCCTGAAAAACAGCGGAAAAGAAATTAAACTTTTTTTCTGCCGTCCACACTTGCACCATCGTAACGTTCAAACAGCCACGGACACTAACTGATGGGTGTAGGGGAGGGCTTACTCTCGTTCATCCACGTCTCGTATATGCTAGTCTCGCATTTTCTCGCGAAAAGAGCAGCAACCACGTTCTGACGTCATATTTGTATTTTCTAAATAAAAAAAGAAGGTAGAGAATGGATTAGATCAGATTGTTGAAAGTATAGAGCGAAATATAAGATTTCTACCATTCCTTCACCATCATTCAGCAATCGACGTTTTGGTTTTTAATCAGGCACCGCTTTGAATTGAACAAACATTCAAATAAACAAGCCATACGAAACAAACACATGTTGAAGAATAAGAAATTAATCCGAGGTGCAGATTAACCGAATTTTGTAATTTCGGATTTTTCCGAGATTTTTTATTCCGAAAACCCAATATCAAAGGTTAATATTCAAATGACAGGAATAGTACATAATACGACTTTCATTATACCGAACTGACCCCACTCGGAAAAGTTCGGCAGAATAAACCACTCGGATTAATTTCCTATTCTATAATATACTCATTGTTCAAAGGTGATTAAGCTACTTTTGCATTAATTTGGTGATAGGGTATGGGATATCCATATTGGGAGAATGTGCAACATTCTCTGGCATTGCGGCTAGAACAGCGAAGACCCGGGGAGGGGGGTTGCACGACACCCCTCCCCCAACCCCGCCGTTACATATTATCTCTGGCCTTCAGCAGCCCTTTTGGGCCACAGCCGGGCAGACTTAGGTTCCTTTCGAACCCTCGTCAGCGGGTAAGCCGAGTTCCGCGGTGACTGTGTACTTTGTTTCAAATTAGGCGCGTGCAGTGCAAGCTTGTTTACTTAGGGCAACGGGTCGTAGCCTCTAGGACAACCAGTGCTTGTCTCTCCAGGCACGGCTCGTGCGTACTGCAGCCGCCAGCCGGGCTTTCAGCCAATCGCTGCGCGGCACACGTTCGCCACGCTTCGCCCAGCGAGTTCTCCCGCTGGGCCGAGTCATTATCTCTAATCAGCAGCTCAGCTACACAGCACCGTCACGGTTTCTCTCCGGAGAAGTCTCATCTCAAGGCTCGAAATGCCTAAAGTACGAGTTTACAAGTGTACCACTTGCGGCCGATCGCACGAAAAACCCACCGGCAAGAACTGTCAATGGGCCGATCTCGATCAACAAGCGTCTCCCGACACAGCAGAGCCGAGGTCGGATGATTTAGTAGAAGCTATTAAAAAGCTCACTACACATATTACGGCAATGGGTGAGAAGCTCGACATGACGGATCGCCCGACGGCAGTCGCTTCGCCTCCACACATCGAGGAGTTGGTAGAGAGCGACGAGGAGAGTTTACAGCAGGCAACCCCACAACGGCGAGCGGTTAGGGATATACCGACGGCTAGGGAGCTAAGACGCGATTACGAGGTGGGCCGTGAAGTTAACCGACGACTAGCGGAATTAGAGTTGGATGACGAGGCGATCTCGGGAGCCAGGCATGGCTCCATCCGTACAAGAGGTAAGCGGTCCGGTGCCGCTAGAACCGTGCAGGACACTGTTTTGCGTGACATCGATTGGCCCCATTTTCACATCTACACAGCCCCCGGGGCAGAACCCATGACATTCGAGAGGCTTACAGTGCCTGAGTTTGTGTATGGCTTCCAACACATGGTGGATCAGCCAGATTCACGTTTAGATAGGCGAGTGATGTGGGACATTCTAAAGGGTTTAATGGAGGACGCGTCAGAATACCCCTGGCACAATGTAAAAAACTTTTTCTGGGTCGTGGGGTCCCACGTTGAGAATGGCCGTCTCGAATGGGCAGACACAGTCCCCATTCAGCAACTCAGGGTTAAACATGCGCAAAAACATGACCCCCCAGTCAAGAAACAGAGCACCCCGGCTGCCTCGAGTGAAAAGCTGCGATACTGTGGCCCGTACCAAAGGGGCAATTGTCAAGAAAAAGCTGACCATGCCGGACTTAAACACATATGCGCCTACTGTTATCGGGTAAAGTCGGCACAGTTTCCACACCCAGAAGCAGAGTGCAGGCGTAAGAACACCGACGAGGTTCCAAAAAACGCGAGAGGGGGGGAGTAACCGGTCTCCCCCCAACAACACTCGACGGCGAGAGATTCGGCGACGAGAGAGACAGCGGTGATGATGTGCGGGGGGGGGTGGCAGTGCGGGAGCTGCCCTCCACCGGCGAATGGCCGACGGATGATTACGATGCAGGTGCTCCGCTTGCACAGGTCACGGCAGGGGTTGAGAGCGGCGACGAGAGACAAACGGGTCAGTCCGACCACTTCGGTTCGTCGACCGGTCTGGATTACCACGGTCAAACCGAGGGGATTACTGCTCGCCACGACGGTAGCGGTCAAGTCGAGTGCAGCGGGCAAGGGTCCGATTTGACATTGTACGACGTGCACGGGGTCGGCAACGACCAGCAGCAGGCAGAACATTTGACAATAGCGGCCGGTCAGTCGGTTGCTAATGATAGTGTGGCCTATTCAGAGACTGCCCCTCATGCGAAGGGTAGAGACATTGGGCAAGGTCACACAGGGTATTCGCGGTCTGACCAGGGAAACATAAGTGACACACAGGTAAATGATATTACTGTTTGCATGCATGATTTGTGGGATCTTGGTAGTGTGTGTCCCGATGATAACGTAGGTCAGGCCGAGGTCAGAGGTGACGGATGCTCCAGAGGTACTAAGGTAATGTCCGGCCCTGCGCGGCACGGTAGAGCAGGAGTCATCACAAACAACAACCGTACAGTAGGCGGGTATTTAACTATGCGTGATATTGACATGAGTGTAGTGCAGGGTAACAACAGGTCTCTTAAACTCATATTCGACAGGGTAGCGCACACGGGTCAACACAATTTTAGGGCCGCGCGCATCCCCCTCCCCAGCGCGTTGAATATACCCCAGTGGCGCAGCGCACTCGTGGGTTATGCGGACGCGCACATCGTCGATTACTTAGCCTATGGCTGGCCGATCGGAATCGATCGGGATGCCATACTGCAGTCCCATTTCAGGAACCACACGTCAGCTCTGGAGCACCCAGGGGACGTCGCGCACTATATCGCAACGGAGTTGGGGCACGGGGCCCTCCTAGGGCCTTTCGCGGGCCCCCCGGTGGCAACCTGCCATTTCAACCCCCTCATGACCCGCCCGAAGCGGGACTCGCGGTTCCGCAGGGTCATTGTCGACTTATCGTGGCCAAAGGGCTACTCCGTCAATGACGGGATTAGTCGGACACAGTACATAGATGGCCCCATGACCATCTCACTGCCCACACCCGATGACATGGAGCGCACCATCGTCAGAGTAGGAAAGGGCGCGTTCCTTTACAAGACGGACCTGTCGAGGGGGTATCGCCAGCTCAGGGTGGACCCCCTCGACTGGCCCTATCTCTCGTTCGTCCACGAGTCCATGTGTTACATGGACATATGCCCCCCCTTTGGCCTGCGTTCGTCTGCAATGGCGATGCAGCGGGTGTCGCAGGCCATCATACACCTGCACAGCAGGAGGGGCTATCTCTCTAGGGCCTACATCGACGACTTCGGTGGGGCCGAGAGACACGAGACACGGGCCAAGGCAGCCCTGCAGGCCTTACAAGGCATTATGGGCGAGCTGGGCGTGGTACAGGCGGAAGCCAAGATCTGCCTCCCCTCCCAGTACATGGTTTGGCTGGGGATACAATTCGACACCATTGCGATGTCGATGTCTATCCCTAAGGCCAAGCTAGCCGAGATCATGGATTGCCTCGAGAGGTGGAGGGGCAAGCTTCGGGCTACCAGGAAGGAGATGCAGTCCATCCTCGGTTTGCTCAACTTCGTGGCGAGCGTGGCGCCCCCTGCGCGGCTTTTTACTAACCGCATGCTGGACGACCTCAGGGAGGCCCCGCCGGCCGGCTCCACCTCTCTCTCCTGCCAGTTTAAGCAGGACGTGCAGTTTTTCGCGGAATTACTGCCACGTTTCAATGGGAGACGCATCATGGGCAAGGAATTGGTCCCCTACCAACACCAGGTAGAGCTCGATGCGTGCCTCACCGGTTGTGGGGCGGTCGCGGGGGACCAATTTTACGCGACCCCTTTTCCGGATCATGTGTTGCGGCAGGAGCACTCGATCGCCCACCTTGAGATGCTCAATGTGGTCGTGGCGATCAAAGTGTGGAGGCAACGCTGGTCCGGCTGGACCGTTCAGGTGTACTGCGACAACCTGAATTCGGTCCATGTCCTCCAGTCAGGAAAATCACGGGATGTCTATATGCGTAGCTGCGCTAGGGAGGTGTTCCTTTACACGGCGGCATACGACATAGACGTGCAGGTGTGCCACAGGCCTGGCCTTCAAATGGTCTGGGCTGACGCGCTTTCGCGCGAACACACCCACGAGAAGTTCGCGGACAGGGTTCGCAACGACCCCCATCTGCAGACGGCAGATCGTCTGACCGTGGCACCGGAGTTCTTTGACATCGTCAATTCCCTGTAATGTCTCCGCTTCGCCCTCATGTTTCTCTCCTTTTATTGCAGGTTTGCAGCAGCTGCAGAGGAGGGCGCGTAGGAGACAGGACCTGGCTTTTGCCCCGGGGACAAGGGCAAATCATTTTTCACACTTGCGACTTTTTCTTTTGTTTACAGCTTTCTACGGCCTGCAGGACTTTCCAGCAGCAGTGGGGACTTTAATTTTGTTCGTGGAATTCCTGACCCTGTCCTATTCCTCCGTTAAAGCGGTTTCGAATGCCCTCGCCTCTGTAAAATTCTTCCACGAGAGGCAGGGGTGTGACATTGCCCCTTTCTCACACCTGCGCGTTAGACTGGCTTTGCGTTCGCTGCCCTTCACCATGAGGGTTCATGTTTCCCAGGCCCCCCCTTTCCCCCCGCAGCTTCTCGCTCCGTTGGTTCGGGCAGCGGGCTCGTTCGGCCCGTGGGCAGGGCCCTTCAGGGCCTTAGTTATTCTGGCCTTTTTCTCGTTCGCGAGACTTAGCTCCTTGGTTCCACCTTCAGCCCAGCGGTTCGATGCATCGCGCTGGCCGACCTTGGGGGATGTGGAGGGGCTGTGCGGGACGGCCTCTTTGCTCTTAAAGTATTCAAAGACCAGGCAGAGCGCGGACGGCGGCTTTAGGGTACCTTTCAGGTCTTCTTTGGACCTCCCTTGCCCGGTGGCTTTGATTCTGGAGCTCAGGGAGGCGGCGGCTCGTTTGCGGGTCCCGCTTTCCACTCCCCTTTTCGCCCCTTTTCAGATGCGCGGGGGGGGGAACTCTCTTTCTCTTTCCAGTGCCAGGGCGAGGTTGCTCCTCAGACAGGGCCTGCAGGAGGTGGGCTTGCCCGCGGGGAGTTTCACATTTCACTCGTTTAGGAGGGGTGGCTGTACGTTGGCGTTCGCGAGGGGGGCGACCGAATCCGATCTGGCCTTACACGGCGATTGGAGAAGCGATGCTGTTCGGCATTATTATCCCTCGGCCTTGGCGCGCGGTCGGGTCGCTGCTGCGCTAGCTTCCAACCCCTCTCCCCCTTAGCTACAGTTTGCCTCCGTTTAACTCTCACAACCTTTATTTTTGCCGCAGTTAACTTCTGTAATTCGCAACTTATGTGGGGGAGTACAACTCTAAACGGGTCCGGGGTCAGGCACTCTGTACTGTTTAAGCGTTAACTGGTTAGCCTGCCCTGGACACCCACAACTGTATAATGGTAACGGACGGCACTCTGTTTTTGCGGTTATTGTTGTTTGCATGTATACTATATGTAAGATGTTTGCTAGTTGGTTAAAATAAACATGGTAATTAAGATTGATACATTGTATCAAATTGCATGGATACATTGTATCATTTTGTGTTAATAAATTGTTGGTCTACCACGTCTCTGGTTTTCGTTAGTTCTTGATCAGTAATGTTGGGAGAATGTGCAACATTCTCTGGCATTGCGGCTAGAACAGCGAAGACCCGGGGAGGGGGGTTGCACGACACCCCTCCCCCAACCCCGCCGTTACATATTATCTCTGGCCTTCAGCAGCCCTTTTGGGCCACAGCCGGGCAGACTTAGGTTCCTTTCGAACCCTCGTCAGCGGGTAAGCCGAGTTCCGCGGTGACTGTGTACTTTGTTTCAAATTAGGCGCGTGCAGTGCAAGCTTGTTTACTTAGGGCAACGGGTCGTAGCCTCTAGGACAACCAGTGCTTGTCTCTCCAGGCACGGCTCGTGCGTACTGCAGCCGCCAGCCGGGCTTTCAGCCAATCGCTGCGCGGCACACGTTCGCCACGCTTCGCCCAGCGAGTTCTCCCGCTGGGCCGAGTCATTATCTCTAATCAGCAGCTCAGCTACACAGCACCGTCACGGTTTCCCCGCCCGCCCTTTTCCCTCTTTTTCTCCGAGGGATTTCTTCAAAACTTTGTAAGTGGTTCTCCTCAAGAACCCTGTTCGTCCCGTTTTTGAGACGTGGGGCCACCTCGCCTTCCGTACCACTTACGCACGCTGTCCTCCGACAGCGATGTGACAGTTCGCAGTTAACTTCTGTAATTCGCAACTTATGTGGGGGAGTACAACTCTAAACGGGTCCGGGGTCAGGCACTCTGTACTGTTTAAGCGTTAACTGGTTAGCCTGCCCTGGACACCCACAACTGTATAATGGTAACGGACGGCACTCTGTTTTTGCGGTTATTGTTGTTTGCATGTATACTATATGTAAGATGTTTGCTAGTTGGTTAAAATAAACATGGTAATTAAGATTGATACATTGTATCAAATTGCATGGATACATTGTATCATTTTGTGTTAATAAATTGTTGGTCTACCACGTCTCTGGTTTTCGTTAGTTCTTGATCAGTAATGCCACAGACATGGAACATACTGTGTTGGTTGCATCCGTGCTTATAGAATACAAACGGGGGTATGATTTAAGACAGGATATTTGAATTATTCTTTAGGCATACCTGTACATTTTGCCAGACACTACCACAATCCCATCCAATTTAACCCTTACAATGCTGAGGCATTGTCCAAAGCACAAGGACACACATATTTTTGAAAACCATCTAAACCCTGTGAAGCTGGTATTCATTGGATAGCTCTCGCTGAGTACTCTCAAATGGGTACCCATATGCCAGGGTTTAAATGATTTTTCAGGTTTTTGCATCATTTTGTATTGGCAAAATTAGCCTCCAGCAGCACAAGGGTTAAGCAAAGCAGCACATGTGGCTCGAGTGTTGGCTGCTTCTCAACCCGGCCACGGCCAGGACCCAAGACGATTAACTAATTAAATTTGCATAAACAGTGCATTGATGTTACTCAAAAGTTATCCAGAAAGACAGCGTTGAAGGTTGCTTTGCTCATTAATATTTCAGACGTGCCCCTCGACAGCGTGCTGCTCTGGCCTCCACGTCCCATGCGCATTGGCAACTTCCGCTTCACTGAGGCATCATGGGAAATGCGTTTTCGCCTTTTTTGTTTTTTTTGTGTTTGGTCACCTTCCTGATAAAATCGTCTGCATCTATGTTACTTTAGATAATACATTATTCATCAATTATGGATTCGTGGTGTTGATCAACATTAATACGTCAAATACTTTCTGAAACGCTTTTTATTATGAATGTGTTCCAGCACTCCTCTGGCCATTTGGGCAGCAGCTCGGATGAATAGGTTGATGGATTGGATTAGGAAACGTGTGCTACATGATGGTTGGAGACCACCACGAGTGTTAGATCTACATAAGATTCGAGTCTCATAGCAGTTCTGTATGTAATGCCCTTGATGCTTTTATTCACTATTTCTCTTTAAAGAAAAAATATTTTTCTTTAAAGAAAAATAAAGAACAGTTTTTATTTAAAGAAAAAAAATTCTTAAAGAAAAATAATTTTCCGTTGAAAAAAAAACATTTTTCTTTGAAGAAAAATCGATCGATTTTTCTTTAAAGAAAAAATGATTTCTCTTTGAAGAAAAATATTTTTTCTTGAAAGACAAATAGTGAATACAAGCATCAGTGGCATTCCATAGTCATGGGTCTATTACCTGATAGGATCCATTTTAACCCTCCCAATGCTGAGGCTAGCTTCATTCAAAGCACAAGGACGCAGATTTTAGTAACGCATCTTAACCCTGTCATGTTGATAGTCATTGGATAGCTGTCACTAAGTACTCTCAGATGAGTACCAATGTTCATTTTTCAGGTTTGGCCAAATTAACCACCACCAGCAGAAGGGTTAAGTTCTTTTTCAAAGCCAAACACAACAAACTACATGGAATCATAAATATAAAAAACAAACATTGCGTCGATCTTAATGAAAGATGTCCAAACAAGGATCGTTTTGGGAAGGTACATCGTGGAAAAGATTAGGCTTACGGTTGATCTAATCCAAGAATGTCAAGACCAAAATATTTCTGGAATTATTATGTTAATAGACTATGTGAAGGCTTTCGACACTTCGTCCTGGCAGTTCATTGAAAACATGTTTCACATTCTTAAAAAATTCGTTCCTTAATCCTCAGATTGGTTGAAATTCTTCCACATGGTTCCTATACCAATGTTGGTCTTAAAATCTAATACCATTACCACGTGTATGAAGGTAGGGAACACGTTTTCCCTATATGTTTTGCTCTACATGTATGTGCATAGATTTTGGCTGGAAGTATATGGAGAAAAAATAAGGCATCCAAGTGTATGGAATGAGGTTTGTCATCAGCTAGTTGAACTCTGATAAAACCAAATCGGCTTGGAGAGGAAAGAAGATGATAATTCATCAATTCCTGCAAAAATTTAAGATAAGATTTCTTCTATGATATTTCTTTAAAGAAAGTATGTTATCCAAACGATCTGATGGAGAAATAAAAATGTTCATCGAGACCCACGCAACAATCCCAGAAAATAGTTATTCGCAGAAGCACTATATAATCCAGCACTATATAAACACTGATGGAAACCTGGGCATGACTAGGTTAAATGATTGCCTTTGTATAAACAATAACAATAACAACGGCTCTATAAGCCTCCCACGAAAGGCACAGCTGCTTGCAATAAAGCTGATTTATTGCCCAAACCTGTAATATTAGATCTACAAATAAACGTTACATACGTGAATTATCTGTCCCGGGAAGGGTGATTACAGATTAGGTCGCACTCGCACTAAACATCATGGGGCATTGATGTATGCTACGAGTACTGCACTTGATTATCCAAATGAAGCTTCATGAAGTGGGTTATCAAACTACTCCAAATACGAAATTGAAAACTAGTTATATATATATATATATATATATATATATATATATATATATATATATATATATATATATATATATATATATATATATATATATATATATATATATATATATATTTATATATATATATGTATATATATATATATATATATATGTATATATATATATATATATATATATATATATATATATATATATATATATATATATATATATATATATATATATATATATATATACAAACACACACACACACACACATATATATATATATATATATATATATATATATATATATATATATATATATATATATATATATATATATATATATATATATATATGTGTGTGTGTGTGTGTGTGCACACATAGTAGTGCGTAGTAGATACATACGCATTTGAAAATTCAGACAGCAATGAGTAGCAGGATGTTGTAATAAGCCGTGCTTGTGTGCCCTCACACTATTCTTTTATTGCATATGAAGCTTATAGGTATCAGTGACCCCAGCGGGCCAGCAATGCATGGCATTCGTGTTTTTCATATTTTGTGCCGTGCTAGATAATCTATTTGGGCCAACGGAGACTCATCTTACACGTTTTGATAGCTCTGTTCCGGATTACGTGACCTTCACAAGATATGGCCATGATTTATCTATAGTATGAACGCATATAGCTACATGTATAACCCTTCCAATGCTGAGGCTACTTTCATCCAAAGTACCAGGACACAAACTTTTTGGAAAATCATCTAAACCCTATTCATGTTGGTATCCATTGGAAAGTTCTCCAAAGTACATTTGGAAGCAGATATTTTAAAAGCAACTAAACCCTGTCATCTTGGTACTCATTGGAAAGCACTCGCTGAGTACTCTCAGATGAATACCCATATGCCAGGGTCAGTCACTTTCAGTTTTTTTGCATCATATTGTATTGGCAAAATTAGCCACCAGCAACATAAGAGGTTTACTGTGTAGGCTTGTACCATCCAAGTGAAATCCTCCAGGGATGTACTGGAGGGGTAAATTCATATTGCACATATGATTTACAATGCAATAGGTCAATGAGCCATACAAACAACATCGCTTTCATCGCAATCCTCGAAATAACGCTTGTAAATGGTTACTTAAATGAACCATTTTGAATTGAAGTAATTCATCGATAATAGGAATTATCTATAAGGAATAAAATCGGCGCCGCTCGCAAAAAAAGTTAAAACGCTAACTAAGACTGATCATTTTACCGCACGTTGTAGGGCTAGTAGCATGCTCTAAAACAGAAAATGATTTAGCCCGTTAACATACGTAGTAAACAGATAGTTTCGCAAGAAAAAAGTACCCATCACAAAAATCTCCAAAGTGAAAGAAATATCAAAATATTGCTATTAGGATATGTCTCCATGTGACAGACTGAGGATACCCCCTAGATATGAATGTGTTAACTCAAAAACTACGATTTGGAATGTGAGCCTCAGAAATGCTGAATTGGGATCATTACACGGTGCTCTCACTATGATGCTCCCTGAGGGCGATATTAATACCCTCATAACACAATATCTCGAATTCCTGTCATATCACACGTCGTGACCTTACCATGTCCTCACAGCAAAATCTCATAGCAATACATACATATACACATTTGCACAATATAATATATATATATATATATATATATATATATATATATATATATATATATATATATATATATATATATATATATATATATATATATATATATATATATATATATATATGCTCAGAAAAAAACTTTTTTGCTTACCTTGTGTTATGGTGGTTGTTATTTTCCGGATCACGGTAACCTTGTTTTCCTCAGGTAGGTAGCTCCGGTATGTAGCTCCGGTAGGTAGCTTTTTCCTAAGTATCAGAAGTCGCTTGGATTTGAAATTTCGTTTTTCGTCACCTTTTCTGCCATATTGCAGCTCAGAAGTCGCTTAACGTCAATGTTGTTATAACCTTGCTGCCAGAATGTGCCAAATCTATGTCAGCAGGGATTACAATAGAAACCGTTGCTTCAAAAGAGGAAGAAACAATGTAGATGAAATCAAAGCTCAAGGTTTACCTATACAATACTATTTCTACGTATCAGCTTCTGAACTAATTATACAAATGCATAAAGTGAAATTGATATGCAAAATTATTTCGTCCGTTCTGTCCGGATAGTATATATCTACGAACTGCCCTGTCGACCGGACCTTGTCCGAACTACCTGCATAGGACGTCAACCAACCTATATGCATTCTATGTATAAAAACCACAAGCCTTGCGATAATTTAAGTGACACTTTTAGAATTATAGAAATGTGATGATGCACCAAAAGACAGCACGCGTAATGTACATGTATATCCGGTTGAGACCGGACCGGACCGTTTTCTTCAGCCGGTCGATCAGACGACCTGACCATAGTGGATAGAAAACACATGGACTGCGATGCATGGATTCGTAAGTAAGAGTAAGTTACTGAAGATGCACTAGTGATCTTAACTTCAACATACTAAATAACAATTAGTAGTGATAAATAACTGATAAACGTAAAGGTTCTCACATTACTGAAGGCATTTTATTCATCTATCTTTCCAGTACTATAGTATGCATTTTACATTGTCGTGTACTCACCATCATCATATCTTATACTCACTCCTGTGGCAGTTACCCACCTCACACTTAACGGCATTCCTTCAGAGACTCATCTTGGTATTTGGAGGAATGGAACAGCGTGCGTTGGGGTAGACAAACATATGATAAATACTCCATTCTCCATTGCTGCCAGTAAAATCTTCAAAGAACTTCTAGAATATACTAGTATCTGCTTTCGGACGCAGTATACAATTTGTACAGATATGTCTAGAATCTCCTGTCATTGAACGTGTCACTGCTGTGTCAAGGTCAAGGTTTATTTTACTTTTATCTGTGTCCAAAAAACCTCAAAAATTGCAGATAAGAAGAGTCACAGACGTAAATTAGTTCAATCAAAATTAAGCCTATATGAAATGTTGATAAAGCAGGCAACATACTCATATTACGTACATACTTTAGTTTACTTTGATTTACTTTCTGCTCTTTTTGTTGTATTGTATCTTTGATGTCTTTGAGATATGCAAATACATATACGTACTTCGATACTTTTACAAAGAGATAGACATGTTTCAATCTAATTATGCTTGTCCATGAATACTAAATTGTTGCATTTGATTAACAATTGTCATCACATTTTAATGAACCTTTGAGATTAAATCGTATTTCCATATAAAAGGTTGATAATTCGCATTGTCTCAACGATAAGCAAACATCCTTTAGTAAGAAAGAGATCATACTGTTCTCTAGAGAGATAAGTTCGTATAAGAAAGAATTTACTAAATTCGATGCATTTGTAACTCCTATGCGCATTTTAAAGCCTACGGAAACACTAAAACATTGTATATCAGTTTATCATTTAAAGACTAAAAATATTTGATTTTGGGAAATAACATAATAAGTGCAAGTGTTATTTGATAATTGCTTTGACATTTGTTAGCCTAGAGTAATTTTGCCACCCTATATTGGCTCAAACAATATCTAAAATGTGGGAAATCATTTCATATAACTATAGGTCCAACTTTTGTAGTAGGATCATAATGTAAATGCACGAAAATGGCGGTAAATAATACCTTTGTATTGAATACACGAATCAGAAATCACGAATTCATTTAAGATAAAAACTCACATTTCAAAAGGCCTAGGAATTAACGACATGAAAAGCAAAACGCATGTTTCACCTAATAATTCTGACAGATGCATAGCCAAACTGATAAATGACATTGGTGTCCATGCAAATACTTTCCAAACGCCCTTTAGCAAAAACAATAAAAACAAAGCAACAACAACATCAGAAACAAACATGGTCAAATTCCGATATCTTATGAAATAAATATATCCCGTCATGAGTTCACGGTTTTAATTCTTAAAAATTGCTTTTGTGAAGTCACAAGAATAATATTGTATATATATCATACGGTTACAGAAAAAGCCATTGAAAAACTGCACGAATCGAATGCTACAAAGCAATGCAAATGCAGTTGAAAATGGCTAGAAAATGATTAAAGCGTTAGAAAGCGATTGCAGAGTAAAAAAAATCATAATTTGCTACATTACCATTTTGTTTCATTATCAGATTGGCTTAGCGTCAAATATATCATATGCTAAATTCTAAATTCCTGGAATTCTTAATGAATACCAAATCTGATTCAAATTCTGGGTCGTCCTTATTATCTTGCACACATACAAATATTGCCATAACATAACAAAGTGATACATACATCTTAAGAAATTATTTTCCTGAAAGTTACTTTATCTCGTTGGATTTAATCATCACCTATCCAAATTTGACTCTATTTCATACTTTATGTTTATATTTTTCAGACCATCTGTGCAAACCTGATGCAAAATTGGTTAAAAGAGTCTTTTTGAAAACTAGTAATACCTTGTAAATCAACAGCCTAAAGTAGCTTATGGGGTTAATTTCTTATGTCGTTTTGAGTCATTATCAAAGTAAATTTTGAGCTAATACGTTTACATTTAATACCAAATATAAATGTTTAGAGCGATCAGGTTTTAGTGAAATAAAATATGGAGAAAAAGGGCCAAAAGCCAATTTTTTCTGTGTGCAATCCTATTCATGATTTTGTGATATTTGCTCTCTTACTCTGTTCATTGAAGGCTTAAACAATGAAACGGTTGATCTCATTATGGAAAAAAGGGTAAACGCTTTAACATAATTATGTAAAAATCTCAAAAAATGACCCTACATTCACAAATTAACCCCATACGTTACCTTAAAGTTACTGCATGACGAAATCCTGAATTACACGCTGGCTGATGTCACGATAGCACTGCTGCTAAGCGTATCTACTACATAGCGTAATCACTGTAGCGTATGATGGTGCAGGTGTGAACGACAGAAAAAGTTTGTACTGTATTTCCAAAGACTTCAGAAAAAAAATCAAACATTTTTCTGCAGTTTTTTTTGAAAAACTGTTTTTTTCTGCTGTCGTTTTCTAGAAAAAAAACCAGCCGAAATTTTTTTTCTGCCGTTCACACCTGCGGCATCGTAGTAGCGCGTGGAGTGGCAATGGAAACATAAACAATCGAAACGAAGCAGAACATCTCGGTTTGTAGATCGATTTGTACGATAGACCAAGTGTGAAAGAGCAAATAAAAAAAACTTTATTTTCACAAACGATTTTTGGAGAGAGAAAATAAAACTAGATTTTCCCGACCATGTGGAAGAAAAAATGAAAACTTTTTATTTTTACGACGGTTTTCTGGGGAGAGAAAACGACAATTTTTTATTTTACGACCGTTTTTAGGGTAGAGAAAATAGTTGCTCTTTCACACCTGGTCCATCGTAGGTTAGATAACCGTTAGCCAATTTTGAGCCGCTATCCTCATTCCTGCGAAAAGAGTCTGTGAATAAATGAAACGGATGAGACAACGTACACAATAACAGTGCTTATAAGGCTTATAAGGAAACATTCTAGAAAGAAAAACTCTTATGCTACATATTCCCAGTGCCATTGATTAGCGGTGTAATTGTTAGAGGCGAGCGCCCCATGCCCCACGCTTCAAACACACGAAATACCTGCACACAATGCAAGGGTGGGGTGCGTTACAGCATAGAGACCTCAGTCTAAACTTTCTGGATAGTGGTGGAGTATATATCGGGAATCAAAGCAAGTATACTATGTATAAGACAGTAGTACAAAAAAACACATTTCCCCGCCAAATTTTGGTATGCAAGGGTGGTGTGCGTTACAGCATAGATACCTCAGTTAAACTTTCTAAATAGTGGTGGAGTATGTATCGGGAATTAAAGCAAGTATACTATGTATAAGACAGTAGTATATAATGGCGCTAGAAAATCCCTTTCCCCCGCCCAAATGTGGTAGGTGCTCAGTGTCACTAGTTATAGTAGTGAACCATTTCAAAACGGGCAAACTCTTATTTGCTGGAAGGTCTCGCTCAGGGTGGCTCGATATCAGTCTAGTACGGTTGAATTATGTTGTACGAAATCGTGAGACTTGCAATCTCGCCGATCTGTTCATTGTGAACACACAAGGCAACAACAAAAAACAGCCATTTAAGACCAAAACAAACCCGGAACAAACCCTATCGCATGTGTAGATTTTCTGGTATGATCTTAGATCAGATCCATTTTCAAACCGATTTACACTCTCTTGTGGTTGTGTAGTATTACGCTGTGGTGTTGTCTGAGCACGCATGCGCATGCCCGGAATTAAAAAGTAGTTCCCTCAGCACAATACTACTGTACAGTGTAGTGGCATGTCTGTGATAAGAGATTGGTTCTTTACGGATCAAAAGATCAATAACGTGAGGAACAGTTTTTTTTTATTAGGATTCAACTCTGTTTGACGAAACATTCTGACCAAGTGACGTTACTTGTAGGTTATTATGACTTGAGAAATAGTGTATCATCCATTTATATTTTCATGCAAACGTCTTCATTATTGAATCAGGCGATGTTATAAAAGAAGAAAAATGAATAGGAATATATATATATATATATATATATATATATATATATATATATATATATATATATATATATATATATATATATATATATATATATATATATAGAGAGAGAGAGAGAGAGAGAGAGAGAGAGAGAGAGAGAGAGAGAGAGAGAGAGAGAGAGAGAGAGAGAGAGAGAGCGTGTAGGTGATAAAGATGATAAAGGTTGATGTAAAATTTGTGACGTGATAAGTGTTACGATGAGCCCTTATGTCCTTTATGCTCGTTGATAATGCTAATCACACTAGTTGCTAATAGTTGCTATCAAATCAGAAATAAAAAAAAACTCATTTAAGCTTTAAATGAGACAAAAGAAAATCTAAATCGTCCATTTAAAAAAAAAGCTAATTGGCCTAAAACCAATTGCTTCATACATATATCTGAATGTACAAAGCGTGCTTATCCTCTGTAAAATATAGGATGTGTTCACTTCAGTTTGATTCAGTTTATTTCTCGATAACATATAAATCATGCTGATCAGTATTAGTGTATCAAGTCCAGTGGTGACACTACCGGCGAGTGAGAAACTTGCCAGTACTACTTGCGGATGGCAGGTGGTTTCAAGAAAATCACGGTGACGCTAAACCGAATATTGCAATTAATTGACTCAAGTTGAATAAATATTCAACGTTGCACATTTTTCTTACTTTTCCCTCCCCCACGGGTGTGTATATTATTTCTAGAAATAAGAAAAATTTGTATGCATGTATTCTCTTCAATAAGCAGAATGTATTGTAACTGTGTCTGTTATTATGGTTTTCTTATATCTCCTGGGCGTGCATAACTTTTCTGCAATTCCTCGCAAAACGATTTATACCCAGCTAATGTCAACGCTAATCATAATGTATTGTTACCATTCTCGGCTGATACCATGGCGATATTATGGTTTAGGTAATAGGTAAATTTCTCCTTATCCAGGCCTTGATAAGTATGCATAAATGGAATCTTTATTATTTCTTATAAACATCACTACCGCAGCCATAATGGTGTTTATGAAGCATTCCACACAATAATTCCGAATTCCTATCACCCAACACAATTGTTTTTTTGAAGCCGGACACGAGTGTAGTGGTAGGCGCAGGCTATCAGGCAGAATGGGATTAGAAGCTCTCTTTCACCACTCCAATACCTAGAGCGCTAAATTAAGTCAGCAGACCCGCAGCAAATAGATTGATGAAATAGACAGGGTCTTTTTACTTGAGAGGCGGGACACGTTATAAGGTTTACTGTCAACTCTTTAGTCTAAGTAGATACAATAGAGAAATGTGTAGACAGCTTAAGGGTTTCCCCCCTAGCCAAGCGTACTAGCGCAGTGCGCGTCAATCATTTTGTCGCTCCACGAGTTCCTGGGTTTGATTCACGATTGATACCTATGTTAGATATTCCAGTAATTTGGGCAAATCTACGGTTTACCGTACTGTATATATGCTGCAATTAACAATTTCCTGTCTACAATTTGATCTCAGATGGCTATGTATAATACCTTTCGTTTTATGAACCATATGGTCAAGAAAGACATACATGTGGACGTATATATATACTAGTATATATATATATATATATATATATATATATATATATATATATATATATATATATATATATATATATATATATATATATATATATATATATATATATATATATATATATATATATAAATATATATGTGTGTGTGTGTGTTTGTATATGTATGTATGTATGTAAGTATGCATGTATGTATGTATGTATGTATGTATGTATGTATGTATGTATGTATGTATGTATGTATATATGTATGTATGTATGTATGTATGTATGCATGTATGTATGTATGTATGTATGTACACATGTATGTATGTATACGTTCGTGTGTATACTATTATGACCCCGTTAATTATCAAAACATCATTGCGTCAGAATAAGTGGTTTGTAGCCAATTTATAAATAATCACAAGGCACAGAAAAAGAGATATGGAATATAAACAGAATTATCGCGTTAGTCATGCAGGGTGATTTTCATTTCCAACAAGCATGTTGGAAGATCACACAAACGAGACCTACCGATTATGTTATGAAAATACAATACCAGTAATATGCTTATTGTCACATTAAACAGAACACCAGTCATCACTTAATGGCCAATTTCAATTGCTAGAAACAATGTCGAACATAAAGTTAGTGATGATGGTTTTAAGTACAAACTCTATTAAGGTTTTAAGGTAACTTGCCGCATGACGGCCAAAGGGGCATGCCCTTCTGGCCGAGTGGACGAATGTTTGGCCACCTACTGCAAGCAGTCTCTTACCACTGCCCGGAGCATGTGACAAAGTTGTCAGTGATTCGAGGTTAGGTGGTGGTTTTCGCCGGAAACCCCGGTTGCCTCTACCACTTAAAACTGATCAGGCACGAGTTAGTCTAAATATGGCAGAAAAATGACAATAACCGAAATTCCAGAACGCAAAATTGCAAACCTCAAAATTTGATCTGTTTTCACAGGTTAATTGAGTAATTATCTTTTTGAAGATTCGATTAAGCATTTAGATTTAGCAAAATTAGTACAAACCTATGATAATGTGCTTCGCATATGTCTGCATTATATTAATAACGTATTAACCAGACATTGAAATAGAGAAAAAGATGAAATCATAGTAGGAGATGCTTAACAAGATATAAGTCGGAAATAAGAAATATACCAGACTAACCGATTTACATGTATATTTGAAACTTCATCATGGTCTAAATGTGATATTTTTTTGGTAACAAAGGGACACAATCAGAAATATGTACCTCTAATGTGTTCCCATTTTCTCTCAACATTTATGTTTCTTACTAATTGATTATATTAGTATACGAATATTTTAATTGAACGGCTTTGATCAAAAATGACATTCAAAATAGAAACTCAGATGCAAATGGATTGATATCCAACTATCAATGAATACTACTTCTTTAAATCAATAATCAATAAAAAATATTCCTTCTGTTTGATTTTATCCAGCTATTCCCTCGTTTTCGCAAATGATTTATTACATTATTGACACTAGTTAACTAAAAACGTTTTAACTTTGAAAGAAGAATTGAATGTGCACACGATTGATATTAATGAATGAACAACTTTGTGCATTAATACACATGTAAAGGGTCATCCTATATGAAAGAAATGTTCACGATGAAAGAAATTCATCAATAAAAGGATTCAGAAGACAGTCATAACAAGACATGCATTGTAGCACACATAGCAATATGAGGGTTATAACGAATAACACAATCTCCATATTGATATAGCCTTATGAATGATAAAGAAAAACAAAAAAGAAACAGGAACTTAAATGCAAGTCACGATGTCATGGAGGCATGCGTGTAATTAGATCACATCATATACATAGGCTTTACGAATAGTAAGACTTGCACTGTATTTCTTTAAGTAAGTACATTTATGCAAGACCAAAGAATGCAAAAAGATATGGAAAAAGCACAATAACAAACAGCATGTATCAGCTATCATTCTGAATTCTCAATCACACGCGCACTTACGAACAGTTAAAGGGGAACTTGGGGAAAAACACATCATAGGTTTATATGAAAGTTCATGAACATAGCTCAACATCTGTCATAAACAGAGAAGCCCTAGAGCTCCACACAAAGAGAAATCTCAAATTGCAATTAGTGAATAGCACCTGCACTGAGGCAGGGCAGCCGCCATCTTGGATCTGAGTCAACTCATGCTGCTGTAGTCTATGTAAATGGGTGGCAAGCAGCTTAGTGGGGTGCATTAGATAAAGCCAGTAGCTCTGTCTAGGAGGTAGATATTTCACTGCTCTGAAGCACATTCAAGATGTTTAGGTATGCAAATCCCTACGACTTTGAACCAAGAGTGGCTGAAGGTGATCAGGTGGATTATATGGACATAGTTCAAGGTGTTGATGAATTTGATGGTCAAGATGTGGAAAACAGAGGGCTGGCGCTTAAATAGCATGTTGTGGTGCACCTGTCAGACTTCTTCCTTCTTTAAATTATCAGGCCCCTTCCAAAGGTATTCTTGACATTTCTTTTCTATAATCTTCATGAATATGTACACTAAAGGAAATGAAGATGTTTGCTGTTCCCAGTACTGCTAGTCACTTCCTGTGTTTACTACCTTGTGTCCCATGGGGTCTAGATGTGTAATGCCAATTGGACAAGGTCAATTACCATGTGTATCCCTTTCCTTTACTTACTTTTGTTATTACCCTAGGGACCTAGACATAAGACAAAACCTCAGTTGTAACACAACTAACAAAATCCTGCACAGTCTATTCTCAGTGGATTAATAAAGACCATGTTGAGGTACCTATGAACATTGCCATTCACCCTGAAAGTTAGCTGTTAGGGTTGCTAAAGTCTGTACATCAGATCATAATAATGAAGAGTATGATTATTAATCATAAGTCATTAAGAGAAGGTTGGTAATGAGTAAATGAAAATGTCATTTATTCTATCATAAATAAAAGAAAGGGTCATTTGCAATTTGAGATATTTTGATTTCAACCTTCCTCTATATTGCAGTACTATTTAGAAATGTATTTCTTCCCAGTGAAAATGGGGTCATGACTGACTATAACCTTAGCTGTTTCAATTTTGTAAGTTAGGGAATGATATTTACCCTTCTCATGCTGGCTTAATATTAAACATTTAATGCATACACCTGTGCTTATATTCGTTGAGCAACTGAATGAAGGTAAATCATGTTGAGACTAGTAAATGTATACCAATAAAGTAAATAAATCCCGAAATTGATAAATTGCAAGATCACTTCTGCTTGAAATAAGAGATTTATGAATATTGGTTACCAGATATTATATCCTTGAAGAAAGTAAGACTAGATGCAATAGGAGTCGCATGGAGCATGATAAAAGGTGTATCAATTGTGACTGTTTCTTTTTTTGAAGAAGTGTGAGAGATTATGCACACCTATTTCACAAGTACCCAAACCTTCTAAAAAGCATCCCTCTTCAGAACCTTGTTAACTGTACTCTGAAGTAATCCTGACTGCAGTGTGTGATTCCTGACATAATCCTCATCAGTGAAGTGGTCTGAACATACATATGCATACATCAGGACAGGTGGGTTTAAAAGTTTCATGGATGCTAACCACTGTTTCTGTCTGAATTTACTGCTAGGAAATCTATGAAAGCTTTCTCCACTACCGTGTCTTTTTTTACAGCCAATTGCTGCACATGATTTCACCATTTTTCTTGTTTGATATAAGTTTTTATGCAACTTGTGCAGAGAGCTCTTGCCAGGAGCACTGCTGTTAGATACTATGCCCAGAGGTAGCTTGGAGACAGGATGTGATCCCTGCCACCCATTAGTGTCATAGCTGATAGCACTTGAAAAACATGGCCGCACCCAGTGGCTGGCAGAGGCTGTCCAGGA